>CM019064.1:430248773-430773773 GCA_009667805.1 Leptobrachium leishanense | reverse complement strand
TCTGCAGTGTGTAAAGTGTTTTTTTCACATTTTAGCACCTGAGCGTTTGCAGTTATGTTTTCTATGGGTGCGCTTGTACAAAAATTAGAAATGGGGACTTGTTACATTTTGTGGGAGGAATTACATGATTTATAGCAAATGCACCCCATAGAAAAAAATCATTAGTGCATCATCGTTCACATTATAATTGAAATTGGAACAATATTGCTGCATTAATAAAAATAACATACAAAAAAAAATACATGTTTTTATTTTCTTTTACTTTATACCTGGTCATGTTGGGTATCATTCGAAAGGCCATGCTCAGGCCTTTCGATTGACACCCTCCATGACCCCCTAGCTGCCTGGAGATATCGGGGTTCAAATGAACCCCCTATCTCCACCAGGGGATTGGCCTGGGCAATATATATACGCATGATGTGAACTGGCCTGGGCAATATATTATTATTTATTATTATTATTCTTTATTTATAAAGCGCCAGCATATTCCGCAGCGCTGTACAATAAGCACAGTATAGACAGGGTTACAATACATTGAACAACATTTGACAAACAGTACAGGAGGAGATGAGGGCCCTATTCCCGTAGGAACTCACAATCTACGCATGATGTGAGCTGGCCTGGGCAATATATACTGTATATACGTATGATGTGAGCTGGCCTGGGCAATATATATATACGCATGATGAAAATTTGCAAAGGATAAGGCACGCAAAGTGAAATTTTGATGTGTCTGAAATTAAAACTTACGTGACAACTCTTATTTTTTTTTTCGTTAATTTATATTTGTTCAATACAGTTAATTTTAATTTGTTTAATAGAGTTAATTTAAAATGGTTTAATACAGTTTATTTATATTTATTTTACCTATACTATTGGTGCTTTTCAAACTTTATTCTTAAATAAAAAGAAATTTAGCAGTTTCATGTGTCGTTTTTTTTTTGTTTGGTTTTTTGGGGGGGTGCAAGTAGCTGGTCTTGCCTAGGGCGCAAAATAGTCTAGCACCGGCCCTGACCGCATGGTCCACCCCTGCACTCTTCCACAATACCACAGAGGGGTTACTGTATGAATGCACTTGCTGGCCTGGCACCAAAAGCACAATATATGGGTGCACTGACGCCTTTACCAAATTCATATTTTTTTAATATAGGACCGCATGGTCCACCCCTGCACTCTTCCACAATACCACAGAGGGGTTACTGTATGATGATACTTGCATGCTTGGCACCAAAGGCACAATATCTGGGTGCACTGCCACTGACGCCTGTACCAGATTCATATCCACAGAGGGGTTACTGTGTGACGGCACTGTTGCCAACGCTAAAAGCCAATTTTAAAGCATCTATTCTTACTCTTATCCAAAGCCTGCATAAGTTTCACCATAATTTAGCCAAAAAAGCACTAAACTTTTTCTGCGCGTCCTAAAATGTCTTTTCATACAGGCTGCCGCCCCAAGCAGTTGTTTATGAATAGATTAAAGGAAAAGCATTTACCGTCATTTGAAACGTCATTATTTTGTTTTTAAATGTTTCTATACATCCTAGAAATCCGCCACTTCACGGGCAGGTTATGGGGACCTCCTAGGCACGATATTTGAAGGAATTTTTCATTTTTATTTTTAACCTTTATTTCATGGAAAACTCACTGCCCCTTTAAAAACTTTTTTTTTTAGCTTTTTGTCCTTGTTTCCTGTCCCCCAGGGCACTACCCGGACCCCCATACACCTTTTATGGCAAATATCTAGTATATATGCCCTCTTGGAGGGCACTCTAAAAATCGAATTTTGAGTCCCATTGACTTGTATTGAGTTCGAGTTCGAGTTCGAGATCGAATTCGAACATTTGGAAAATTCGAATTCGAATGCGAACCAAACTCGGGGGTGTTCGGCTCATCACTAGTCTGTGCCTGGATATATATATTATATTTAAACGCGTTAGTCCAGTTGCCATAATCACGAGTATACCTATACGGAGTGATACCTTTCACTGATCAGTATAGTTTCCAGTTTACACTCTTGAAAGCTTGTCTTTGAAATGTAAAGTTAACCCAATAAAAATGGTATCACCACGCACTGCTCTACTCGTGATATATAGATTTTTTCTTCAGGTAATAGGGGTTGTGGAATTCGTGGGTGAGTTCCCTCACTTTTTTTCCCAGGACTTGACCCCTGGTTAAATCACTAAAACACGCAAACAGCGTAATATACATGATAGAGAGAGAGAGTAGTCAAAGCCAAGCTGGGTCAAATAACAGGAGCAGGAATCTCATACAAAGCAGGGTCTGCAACAGTAAATACAAATAGATTCAGGAAGTAGCTGTGAGTGAATTAAACTCCACAACAGGGCGATGAGGCACCTCCTCGAGCCCTGTTTTAAAACCTGCGGCTCCTGGTAACCATACCTGACCCCACCCCCTCAGATGCCGATCTGTCAGCAGAAAGTGCTGGCACCTGGCCAGCCAGCAGTCCCCCTTCTTGCCCAGACCCCCAGGGGGCACAGCGGGGGCTGAGGAAGTAACAAGTATCAAGTATATTTGGCGGTGAGAGCACACTGAACATGAGCCGTATATAAAGAGTACCTGTCGATAGCAGTTCTTACATAAATGTGTGGCAGGAACACATGAGCCCTGGGTTGGGTATAGGAACCTAATGCGGCCACAGACGATACCCACAAACGTGAAGAGACAACACCCCAGTAACCTGTAAGCACCCCAGCGGCAAACATGGGGTTAAACCACCAAAGCACCACACAAGCAATCGTAAACAAGCAGCAATTAGAATGGTCAAAATAAGCCGGGAGCAGGGATCGTGTCCAGAAATGGGTTGACAACAAAAATCAATACACAGAATCAGCTAGCGATGCGGGAACAGAACTCCATGACAGGGCGACGAGGCAACTCCTCGCGCCCTGTTTTAAACCCCGCGGCTCCTCGTGACCACGCCAGGCTCCGCCCCCTTGGACGCCGCTCGGCCATTCCCCAGTGCTGGCAGTCGGCCAGCTCTTGGCACAGGACCTTGCCCAGACCCCCCAGGCAGCACAGCAGGGGCTGAGGATATGACACATGGCTACTATAATCAAGGAAATTTATATTATTTTCTACAGAATTGCAGCTGTGCCTCCTCTTTGATTCTTAAGATGAAATACATAGATAATAAAGCAAGTGCAGATCCAGAAACACATTTCAGGTGGGGCACTCTACAAATTTTGGCTAAAATCTGGTGTCTGATGAACAGTGACAGGCAGAGCGGGCAACGGATCTAATGATGCGTTCATCACAATCACACTCCCCAGAACATTGCTGCACAGGGTCTGTCCTCCTGCTGCCCAGGTGACACCTAACAGACCCCACACAGCAATGTTCTGCAACGAAAAAATGAGAAAGAGCGTTATTGCAGGGGCATTGTTTGCTTTTTAATTGAAAAGCGGCCCATGCTGCTGCTTTAACAAAATGGCAAAAATATAATATTTTATTCCCTCCCAAAATTTTTCTTGTACATTTTACATGGACAAATTTGTATTTGTCTCTGTAATGACTGGACTCTGATCTTTCCAATGACACCTCACTTGTGGCTTGTCAAGAACTGGAGATACAGGGATAAATGAACCAGGCAACCAGTCCTTGACTTAAGGTGACTCAAGATCTTTACACCAATTGACCAGATTTTCTACAAACCCAATGTAAGGAGAGGTGGTCCCTCCCCCGAGGTACCACAATGAATGAAGGCAACGCGTATAATGTCACATTTTAATAGCAAAGTAGTGGAACTGTGCATTTATGTGTTAGCCACACTGAAAGCTGTGTGTGTAAGTAGGGAAGTTGCTACATCTTATGTGACACCATTTCCTACTTTTATAGTAAAGGTGGAGGTCCCAAACATCATGCCATGCTACCAAATTTTGCCATTTCTGCTCTAAAACATGTGAATGTTATAACATTTATATTCTTTCTACTAAATGGGAAATGTGCAGATTGTCTTATGGTAGAATGGATGTCTCTCCAGTATTTGAAACCTCCGGCCTAAAAGGATAAGTGAAGCCCCCCTCCCACGAGGATCAATCTGCCTCCAGAATACCTGGGGTTTGAAATAGTGACATGAGTAACATTTGTTGCCACTGAAGCTAGTGATGTTTGAAGATTATCGGCCTCCACCAATTGACTCCACACACTGTTCACTTATGGATCAGGCCAAAGTGCTCCTCAACAGCCCCCTCAAATAGTTCCTTTAGGCCACTTCCCAAACTTGGTTCTCAAAGTATTTTGGGCTGCTGTCCACTAGGTTCCCAGGCCACATCTCTAGTGCCCCTATACACACACACCCTCCTCTTTGGTAAGATATAATGCAAATTCAACACAAGAACTAATCTAACACTGTAAACACATGCCCGCTTTTTCGTTAACTCCCCCCTAGATATTTCCACCACCCCCAATACCTTCTACTTCGGGAATGACTTGTTTAGGCGTACAAGAGGCCGATTGTTTTCTGCTTAATTTCTGGGACGTCTGTGCCTAATCACTAACAAAGAGATTTAACGGATGACCTCAAAAGTCTCTAAAATGGGGAAACTGAGCATGTGTGATGTGTCCTCATTTAGGGACAATTTCCAAAAATGCCCATTGATCTCCTGCTGCTTCTTTAACCTGCCAACAGTCCAGAATGGGATAAAACCCAATTGCATTTTCTAAGAAGTCTTATTTATTTGGTTATTTTCTTAATTATAATTAACCCCTTCACTGCTGAGCCATTTCGGGTCTAATTTTTCCTCTTTACTTTAAACATGGTCATGTTTGGTATCATTGGAAAGGCCATGCTCTGGCCTTTCTAATGATAACAAACATGACCCTCTAGCTGCCAACAGTCGGGAGATATCTGGGTTCAAATGAACCCCCTATCTCCACCCCTATCTTTCCTTAGGAGTCAATGAGGACTTTCCCCACACGTCCTCAGCAGTGAAAGGGTTAAATAAGTTATAAAATATAATTTAATAAAAAAAATAATAAAAAAATTAATTATCAATAAAAATTCTAATTATTAAATTATAATAATTTTTTACATTAATTTAAATAAAAATTATTTATTTAAATTAATGAAAAATAAAATAAATTATGATTTAATAATTAGAAATTTTTTATCATGATTTAAATGGCGCCATCATTTCCTGAAGCACTTCACGATAAAGAAATAAAATGACAAAACTACAAACAAACTTTGGAACCAGAGGCAAAAGGGGTAGATTCTTCCTTAAACATATAGGGCTCTATTAAATGCTTTGCGCAAAAGCGCACGCACAGCGCTATTTTTTTTGCGCGCAGCATTAAATGTTAACGCGAGTAAATTAACGCTGGTATTACAATCCGAGCGCATTTTTTCATCAAAAAATAACGCGCGTATAAAATACACGCAAAAACTCTGCGCGCAAAAATCGGTGGGCGGACTGTTTTTTCACGCGATTCAGCTGATCTGAATTAAGAACCACAATTATGTCCCGTTAAGTTTTTGCACCTGTCAAAATCAATCTGGGTATATATGCTGCAGCAATAATAAAAACAAGCGCAACCTCTCCATTTTAGTATTGTTTGGGTATGTGTAGAATGTGTAACTATATTTTGCTGTATTTTTTTTCGGGCTGGTGTATTTGGTTTCGGCCAGGACGTTCAGATTTGCCATTAACACCAATATAGGACACGCTAAGTACATTACGCTCGCAAAAGGGTTCGCGCATGTTCACCAACGGTAGAAGTTAACGTGCATTTTTTGCGCGCACATTATAATACGACGTTCAGCGCAAAGGGTTTTTCCCCTCGCGTTAATGCATTTTTGCGCACGCGTTAACGTTTGCGCAAAGAAATTAATAGAGCCCATAATGTATAATATTCGCTTGAGCATCCAGCCTCCCCCTGGTCATGTTTATTTTATTTATTTTTATTTATTTATAAAAGGATTTTACCAGGAAGGATACATTGAGATTTCTCTCGTTTTCAAGTATGTCCTGGGTTCGAGAACATTGAGTGGTTACAGAAATACAAAAAAAATAGTAAAATGCAAGATATTAACACAAGACCAAATATACAGATTAACAGAAAAATAAATATGGAGCAAATAAAGTCATTATGTTACATGTTTACAGGTGCATTTCGTATTGAGGTATGTTAATAGGGAAGTCTTAAGGGACTTTAGACTGGGGGAAGATTTGACGGCGTCTGGGAGGTTATTCCATATTTGCGGTGCTCTGTAGGAAAATGAGGATTGAGCCATTTTCTTTTTGTATTGCGGTATTGCAAGTAAGGTGCTGGTCCTGGATCTGAGGTTATAGGATGAGGGAACTGCCGGGGGAAGCAGCATATTCAGGTAGGGTGGTAGCTTCTCAGAAAAGCTCTTAAACACCAGGTTGGAAAGGTGAAGGGTGCGTCTAGATTCCAGTGACGGCCAGTTTAGTTCTTTTAACATGTCACAATGGTGGGTCATGTAGTTACATTGTAGCACAAAGCGACAGAATGAGTTATACAATGTAGTAAGTTTCTGGAGGTGTGTTTGCGGGGCGGCTGCGGCATGTGACAGCTAACAGGTAGCCCACAGCATGTCACATCCAGACGAACACCGAGGGAATCTGACACTGAAAAGAAGGACATTTTTAAAAGAATCTACAGTGTTAAAACTGGAGAGGGGGTGTGGATAAGGGTCAAGATTGGTCATTTTTTAACCTCTATGATCCCCACTCTCATTTTAACCCTTTAAGGATCACATTGCAGGAAGGTGTGTACACCCTGGCATTGTGTAATGGGTTGTGGTGGGTTTTGGAACTGGGTATGTCTTGATATAGTATGAGGTTGGCACATCCACTTGAGAATTCTTTGGGGGCATAATGTAAGAAAGATACTGTGATCAGGGTGTTCAGAAAGTGGAGAATGTAATGAATGTTATTTACAAGAAGACCAGAAAGATTATTTAATAAGAAAAAAAAATATGACTGATGTTAAAAGGGATAAATAAAATTAAGGGAAAAAAATAACAAATCAATGCGAGGCCTCTGACAATAATTCCTTGATTAATTTTCTTTCTACCCGTGATTTCCACACTTACGTCATGGCAACATCTGCATTCCATTGGCACTTAAGGCTAGGGTCAGACGAAAGCATTTTTCCCCGCGAACTTGAAAATGTGAGGCCGAACGCATTGACGTATTTTTTCACGGAATGCGCAAAAACGGTCAGACGACGCGCATTGTCGGTCGTGATTTTGTTCGGATCGTCAATAAAACTCTTTTTGCGTCTGGACGTTATGTAGGCCGGACATTAGCAGCATCTGACATCTCCTAATCACGCAAACACACCGCTATGCCGCAGCTGCGCACTCAGTACGTCAGTACTAGCGGTTCAGCGTTCTCAAAAAAATACGTTCAAATTCCACTTGCGTTGCACGGCCGGACTTTTGTGCGGCCGTACATCGTATATTGGCCGTCATTGCCCGTCATCTGCTGCTAGTGCGGCCGTAATTATGTGCGCCAGAACGCACGTTAAAAGTGCGCTGGTCTGAACCCAGCCTAAAACTGTTGTATTCGTCTAGGAAAGCATGGTGGACCTGGCATGTGTACATATATATCCGACATACCCCTCCTAAAACAGCTTTCAGCATGACCGCCCTTACAGTTAAATTTTTTTTTTTTTTTGAGAAAGTATTTTACCAGGAGGGATACATTGAGATTTCTCTCATTTTCAAGTATGTCCTGGGTGGCGAGTATGTACATTTACAAGGCATCTTACAGAAATACCTATAAATACCTTTAATGTTGAGCGCTGCTTTGGTGTTGTTTGAACGTGTAGCATTATCTAACAGACAAAATTAAAAAAAAGAAATTAGTTTAAAAGAGTAATCAATTAACTTATCATTAATTTATTTTATTAATTAAATAATTCGATTTTTATCACGATTTAAATAGCACCATCATTTTCTGAAGCACTTCAGGATAAATAATTAAAGTGACAAAACTAGAAACAAACTTTAGAACCAGAGACAAGAGAGGTATTTCAAGGAACACTTAATAAAGAACATATAAAGCAGATACCTACAGGACAACAAAAAAATAAATAAGGGGTTATTCAGAGAGCACCGAAATGTCACCGACATTTCAGTGCGCTCTCGATCCCCGCACTTCGGGGATTCAAATTTCCCGCCCCTGTGGTAAATTCAGCATTCGTCGCAGGGTCCCAGAAGTGCAGGGAAAAGACGCTGTAAAAACGCGGCATCGATCAGAAAAATCACTGCAAAACCAACGGGAAAAAATTGGAGCGACCTGAAAAGCTCAGAGAAAAAGCTGAACGCAACCGACGATCCACCGCAAACCCGCCGAATGCGTATGAAAAAAGCAGACGATACGCCGAGCACAGCGCCAGCCAGCCACTGGAAAAAGCCGACAAGCCGACGAATGGGGTAAAAAAAACGATTGAAACTTTAAAAATGTGAAGCGCTGTTTGCAAAAAACTACTGGACGAAAATGTCTGGAATTTACGTATAAGATCCTAGGAATGATAATAAAAAGGGCTGTTACAGAAAAAAGAATAACTGCTATTTAAAAAAAATCTGAAAAAAAATTGCTGCAAACAATCCTGAAAAATGCCTAAAAATCCTAAAAAAAAATAAAGAAACATTTTGCTGCAAATCAAAAGAATAAATGGCTTAATATATATTGAATAAAAGGGGGAATATTTTTAACATTGAAACCTATGGGATTTGCCTGATTAAACCTGCCGAATGAAACCACCGAACATCAGGGCATTTCACAGACATTTCTCTGCTGTTCGGTGTCTCTGAATAGATTAACCACTGCTTCTCTATTTGGCAGAGGTACAGTATAACTAGAAACCTCAAGGCCCAGGTGCAGGAATCATGACGTCCCCCCACCCTAAGCAAAAACATATTTTGTTCCCCCTCCCGTCAACATGCATTAGTCCACCCCAGGTCCACAATGTTGACTCCAGACAATCAGTGTCCCATTTTTTCCAGGTCCACTATGACCTCTTACGTACGTTCCATTTTTAATGTAATGTTCAACATGGGTATCTCACAGAGCTCCACAGCAATAAACCTCACAGTAATGTGCGCTGTGTATGAGTGTATTACAGAGCTCCACAACAATAAAACTCACTGTAATGTGCGTTGTGTATGAGTGTATCGCAGAGCTCCACAGCAATAAAACTCACAGTAATGCACGCTGTGTATACGCGTATTACAGAGCTCTACAACAATAAAACTCGCAGTAATATGTGGTGTGTATGAGCGGATCACAGAGCTTAACAGCAATAAAACTCACAGTAATGCAGGCCTGAAGCATCTAAGGCCGGGTGCACACTAGACTAGATAAGACGTTTTTTGTAACGCACTAACGCGCGTTAAAAAAAAAAACATCGTACCCGACGCTCGTCCACGCCCCTTGCGTTATCTTCCATAGGAGGATAGCGGAGCACCCGTCGACGTGAATCCTAGCGTTCTAGAATGGCGATGCGCTAGGATTCGCGTCGACGGGTGCTCCGCTATCCTCCTATGGAAGATAACGCAAGGGGGGGTAGACGAGTGTCGAGTACGAGGATTTTTTTTTTAACGCGCGTTAGTGCGTTACAAAAAACGTCTAGTGTGCAGCCGGCCTAAGGCGTAGGGCCCTTAAGTTGCCTCTGATGCCAGGACGCAGGGAGGATTTTTCTAGAAGGGTTTTCAGCGTGTGTGGAGTTTTGAGCGGGAGAGGTGTGGGAGGAGTCATCAGGAGGGTACTTAAGGCGCGTGTGGAGAGGCTCTGCGCGCCTTTTTCTCCTGGGGTAGAGCTGGAAAAATCTTGAGCTGCGTCAGATCAGTGTTTTCGGCTTTTTGCTGTAAAAAATTGCTTTCAGTATGGCGGAGGGCAGTGAGCTGGAGTCGCTTTTAGAGGAAGTGCGGGAGGCGGCTCGGCATCGTGGTGTGGAGTGGGCGAGAAGAAGCTTGTCGGAGGTTGGGTTTGTCGGCAGTGGAAATTCAAGAATTGGGAAGATGAAACTCAAGGGTTTTTCAGTCCTACGTGCGTCCAGGTTTGGTGTTATGAATTTTGGAAACACTTGTTAATGCTGGGAGGTTATGTGGAGAAAAGTTTGCTGTATGATCTGTTCTGTTCTGTTTTTCACTTTGAAAAAATAAAAAAATAAATCAAACTTATACATGGAATATGAATTTATACCTTTTATATGGAATATAAATATTTATTCTATTTTATCTTTGTATATTTGTTTGTTGTTTGTGGAGGAGTGTGGGGGTTGGAAGATTTGGAGGCGAGGAGTATGGTCATTGTTTCTGTTATGTTTTCTTTGCAGGTATGGACATCGTTTATTTGGTGGGGTGTGTGGTGGTTTGGCGGGGAGTTTTTTCTTTTTTCTGAGTATTTTGAGATGTTGGTAATTTGTTTTTGTTTTTTGCAGATCCTTCGAGAGTTGTATGGATCGTTGGAGACTCGTTGGTTTTTGGGCGAGGAGAAGGGCGTTGGTGCGAACATCTGGAGTACAGATAGGTTTGCATGGGTCGGCAACACGGGTACGGTGGTTCGGAATCTGTGGACTCCTATGGGAGGAGTTTAAGCTGGCGGTTTTGGGTGCCCTTAGGCACGGTGAAGTTCCCCATGTGATGGTGGTACACATGGGCGGGAACAATTTGGGTGTGGTCCCTCTTGGTGTGCTGCTGGAGCAGATGCAGGCGGATCTGCGGCAGTTGAGGGATTTGGGAGTTTTCCCTCATGGAAAGCTGCTGGAGCAGATGAGAGCGGATGTGCGGCAGCGGAGGGAGTGGTCGCCATGGATGGTGGTGGTGTGGTCGGAGATGTTGCCAAGGATGGTGTGGAGGCAGGCGGAGAATGAAGAGGCGGTGCGGCTTTGCCGGATCAAGGTGAATCACTGTATGGGAAGCTTTGTGAGGCAGATGGATGGTGTGGTGGTGCGGCATCTACCCTTTGAAGAGGGGGATGCGGCGTGTTATTTTATGGAGGATGGCATTCACCTGAATTATGTGGGCAAGGATCTGTTCATCCTGGGACTCAAGGAAGGGATTGAACAAGCCCTGTTTTTTCTTGGTGGGGGAGCTCTCCCATAAGGGGGTTATGTGAGGAGCTCTTGGTGGGGGCTTGTAGGCAGTGCAGGGTTGGGGTTCCTTTTATTTAGGCTAATTTTGGTCAGATGGTTGGAAGTTGGGAGGTTTTTGTGGGTGGTTGGTTTGGAGGTGTGTGGTGGTTGTGGGGAGTCCTCTTTCAGCACTGGGTTATTGTTTTATATTTTGTTATGGGAATTTTTGTGTCATGGTGGTGGGTATATTGTGTGGAGTTTTAGCTGTGGCCTATATATAATAAATATATATATTATTCCACAGTTATGTGTCGTGTATTTTTGAGTATTTATTGTCTCCCTGCGTGCGACTCGGTCATCATTAGGCGACTTATATGTGGTGTGTATGAGCGTATCACAGTCACAGAGCTTAACAGCAATAAAACTCACAGTGGTGTGATGTGTATGAGCGTATCACAGAGCTCCAAAGTAAAACTCACAAATAAGTAGAAAATAAATTATAAATGAATTATATATTTAAAATATAGGCAAGCTCCCAGGCCGAGGCAGGCGAGTGTGGGCACACCCAGACTCAAGGGCCCAGGTACGGTGGCACCATCTGCACCCCTGGTAGTGACGTCCCTGCTATGGGGACTTTCACCACCGCCGAACAGCACTTTTTCTCTGGCAATTCGCCAAAATTTAAATTCTTACAATGCAATAGCTGGCCAGAAAATCTTGGGAGTTCTAGTTCAGAAATATCTAGAGGGCCAGAGTTTGACAGCGCTGTTCTATTGTTCACCATGTCCTTGCATCTCCTTCGATCCCATTGTTTACTTTTTGTAATATAATATATTTTATTTCTTTGTGCAATATAAAGGTGGAAAGGAATAACCAAACACGCTCCACCTGATGTAGTTTGTTTTGTATTTAATCCTGTGATCAATTGCTGCAATGGCACACACTGTCTATGTTTGCTATGTAAGGGCTGAGACGTCCGAGGACGCCCACATCAATAGTCTGAACAAAGCGTAAGCGTTAGCCGGCTGCCAGCCGCGCAGCTGTTACTCTGTGTTTAAATATTTAACTTTCTTTTAATCCGTGCAGTTACGCAGATAAGATAACCCAGGCGGATGCCCATTGCTTGCGATGCCACGTCGATTTCGAGTACAAATACAATCAGCAACTCATTGGCGTTTAATCATTTAAGGACATGTAACCCCACCCATGACACGTCGCTGGGAAGCTGCTTGTGAAGAAGGAAAGAGGCGCTGCGGAACGTCACTTTAATTCATCAAGAAGCTTTTTTTTTTCTATTGTCAATTTTTATTTTGAAAAAATGTCATCCATACAACAAGTAGCAATAACTGGGAGGACAGCAATTAAGAAACAGTGATAGAAACATGTAAAAGGGGGAAGCATAATAATCTAGACAGTCAACCCGGCGGAAAACCGGAGGCAGTGGAAGGTGCCACATGGCTTGAATGTCCAGGGCTGAAAGAAGCGAACAGAGCCTACCATGGTGAACGCTCAAGTGGCTCGCCCAGGCCAAACCGTGATCCCAACACCCGAATAAAAAGGGGGGGTGGGGGGGAATTAAGAGATTTCGGCATCCCATCCGCCTTGCAAGTAGACAGGTTCTACATGTCTGCAGAAAAGCCCAAAAAGTCCGCTCAATCAGATGGAGGGGAAAGGAGGGGTAAGAGAGGGAGGTGGGGGGGGGCTCATCTCAGCCTTTGTCCAAAAAAGAAATCTGGGCAGTATAGGCAAAGCACTTACAGAAGGGAAGCAAGGGCCACGTAGAATAGAGAAATCCTGGACAATGATGTGGTCCGCACCATCAAGGCCCTGCGGGAAGATGGCACAGTACTACATGGAAAATAAAATTAACAGGACGAACCCACACAGCGCTCCGGATGAGGCCATCAGACGGGGACACGCCGCCACCACTGAACACCGGCCTGCATCACCAGGGATGCTCGCAGCCCAGCGATCCCCATAAGGGCAGGCAAACCACGGCAAGCTGGTAGGTGCACCCCACACGGCTCCGACCTCTACTCCAGCAGCAGAGATTCTGGCAGCGGCTCGGCATTAGGGATGAGCTGTTCGGTTCGGAGTTCGATTCGAACTTTTGGCCGTTCGCAAGTTCGCGAACTTCGAACTTTTTGGCGTGTTCGGTTCGAGTTCAAAAAAAGATTGAAAAAAGTATAAAAAATGCTTAAAAAATACAAAAAAAATCTAAAAATAAAGAGACTCTTTACTGCAGAATATTATAAGCAACGGTTTATTAGATATTGAATTAAAACGGGAATATTTTTAACATTGAAGCCTATGGGATAAAACATTCTTGTTGCTAAAACATCAGGCAGACAAGGCCCTCTAAATCAGGCACTGTAGAGGGCAGCCCGCCGGAGCCTCCCTCCCAAGGATCCCTTGACTTGAGGAGCATGCGGCTGCAAGATTACAGAGCTGCGACTGTGTGGGCTTGCCAGCCGGGTGCATGTGGCAGAGAGGTGGCGCAGGGACTCCAGGGAGGAAGCCACAACAGACCCCCCTTCCGCCCAACCAGGATCCAAGGAACCCCCACTGACCACCAGGCTAAGGTAAGGCGACACATTTTTTAAAAAAAATAAAATCCGAGGACATTTTTAAATGTCCCCAGCAACATAAAATAAAGCTTTTTTTTTCTTTCTAATACTCACCTGATTCCTGGATCCACAAACTGTAGAGGTGCTGCCCGGCAGTCTGCGGAATCGTGTGCTGCATTATTTATACTGTAAAGCTGGGTTCACACCTGCATTTTTTTACGCGCATTGCAGCACGTTCACGGCCATAGACTGCAGAGTGAATGCGCTGCAATACACCCCAAAGAAGCTCCTGTACTTCTTTGGGCGTAGGACGTTTTACAGCGCATTCCTGCGCGCTGTAAAACACCCAGGTCTGAACGGGTCCAATAGCAAATAATGGGATTTCCCTGTTTATGCGTTTTACAGCATGCAGGAACGTGCTGTAAGGCTGGGGTCAGACGAGCGTAGTGTTCACGTCCGTGATTGCGCCTAAAAGTACAGGGTGAGCCAGTCAAACCTGCATTTTTGAAAAGGGGCGGGAGAGCCGTGAAAGTGGGCGGAGCGAGTTAGCAAGGTTACCATTGTGTCCCCCACAACTAAGCATTTCAGTCGTCATGGAGCAGTGGTCTAAACAACAACGTTCATTCGCTGTGAAAGCGTTTTACCAAAGTGGTAGTTATGCAGCCGCTCAGCGTCGTTTCCGGAAGAATTTTCAAATTAATGGAAATAAGCCAGTGCCGTCTGTTAATTCAATCAAATTGTGGGTGAGAAACTTTGAAGCAATTGGTGAAACGAGAAGCAGAAGGGGTGGCAGTGCAAGATCAGTGCGAACTCCTGCGAATATTGACCGCGTGAGAGTTGCTGTGGAAAGAAGCCCTCGGAGATCGGCGCGTCGACAGAGTGCTGCGCTTGGCAAACACGAGCGTCCGAAGAATCTTGAGGTTAGATTTACACCATCACCCATACGAAATTCAGGTTGTTCAGGCTATGAATGAAAACGATTTTGCAGCTCGACGGCGTTTTTGTCAAACGTTGTTGGACATGTTTGATGAAAACGAGGACCTTGTTCACAACCTGTGGATGAGCGATGAAGCACATTTCCATCTCTCCGGTTTTGTGAATAAACAAAATTTCCAATATTGGAGTGATGAAAACCCTCAACAACTCCATCAAACACCACTCCATTCAAGCAAGGTAACAGTTTGGTGCGCAATGTCCTCATTGGGAATCATAGGCCCGGATTGTTTTGAAAATGACAGGGAGCAAGCAGTTACTGTGAATGCACAATGCTATTCGGAAATGTTGCATTCGTTCTTCATTCCTCAGCTTCGTCAACATGGAATGAACAATGAAACCTTATTCCAGCAAGACGGTGCCACAAGTCATACAGCCCGTGTGAGCATGAATGTTCTCAACAATGTTTTTCCAAATCGGGTGATATCCCGAAATGGAGCAATTTCTTGGCCTCCCCGATCGCCCGACCTCACAGTGTGCGATTTTTTTTCTTGTGGGGGTACCTGAAGAGTAAAGTCTTTGAACAACGACCTCCAACGCTTGGGGAACTCAAGAGGAGAATCCGGTTGGAAAGCGAGAGAATTCCTCAGCGTATGCTCCGTGATGCGATGGGCTGTTTCAGAAATCGCCTACAAGAATGTCTCAATCGGGAAGGACACCATCTTACTGAAGTTATTTTTAAACAGTGAATGTTGTTTCTTAAATGCTTTTTAATGTACATTAAGATAGTAACAATAAAATTTTGAAATATCCATCCGTTTATTTTTTACAGTCATTTCAAAAATGCAGGTTTGACTGGCTCACCCTGTACGTCCGTGATAGCATGAAAGAAAGTCCATTGGAGCCTGACACATGAAGTACGTCCGCACTGAACTGCGGACGCACAACGGCCGCGGCAAACGGACGCAGGTTAGGCAAGAACGTAATACTGCTAGAACGGACGTGCGGAGTGCGCTGCGTCCACAACGTCTGCATAGCTTTGTGTGTGAGTGATGGAGCATGGTCAGACGGACTGCATTTATACGTCCAGCATTTTTGACGGACAGAATGTTTTTTCATTGTAATTTATTTTCCCCTCCTACATCCGTCAAAAAATAACTTCAGTGAAAAAACGGACTGTGTGACCACTACTGCGTCATCCGTACTGACGATGTCCGTACTGCATGGACGTACAGTCCGTAGAAATCACGCTCGTCTGACCCTAGCCTTAAACGCTTAGGTGTGAACCGGGCCTTAAGGTGCTGCCCGGCAGTGTGAGGATTCATATGCTGCATTAATTATTCTTCTTACAAATTTGGTTACTTAACCCGTTTGCGTTTGGATTGTAATATTGTGACATCCAGGTCCCCAGGTGGTGATCGGGGGGGCCCCGGACGCATGGTGCCGCCAGCTGGCCGAATGCCAGGAGCTCCGGCGGTACCCGGCGCAGCTGTGAGTGATCAGCGGGCAGGGAGCGGCATGATGACGCAGAGCTGCCGGGACTGGTTTGCGCCAATTCTCACCATATACAGTAGTGCAGTACTAGTGCCTAAACGTTGTTGAGCTGGTTTTGTTATAACAACTACTCTCGCTCTGTGCCCCTGTCTGGTATATTCCGCTGCTTGCTACTGCTGGTGCGCTTCCATCCTGCAATACACTATAGCGCAGTAATATTTTGGTGCACTGCCACTGACGCTTCTATTACCAGATTCATATAATTTTAATATTGGACCGCAGGGTCCAACCCTGCACTCTTCCACAATACCACAAAAGGGTTACGGTCTGAAGGCACTTGCTGCCACCAAAGGCACAATATTTGGGCGCACTGATGCCTGTACCAGATTCAGATCTTTTTAATATAGGACCACATGGTCCACCCCTGCACTCTTCCACAATACCACAGAGGGGTTACTGTATGATGGCACTTGCTGGCCTGGCACCAAAGGCACAATATTTGGGTGCACTGCCACTGACGCCTGTACCAGATTCATATCTTCAGAGGGGTTATTGTGTGACGGCACTGTTGCCGACTCTAAGGCTGGGGTCAGACGAGTGTAGTGTTCACGTCCGCGATTGCGCCTAAAAGTACGTCCGTGATAGCATGACAGAAAGCCCATCGGAGCCCTCTACACGAAGTACGTCCGCACTGAACTGAGGACGCACAATGGCTGCGGCCCAAGAACGCAAGGCAGGCAAGAACGTACAACCTCTAGAACGGCCGCACAAAGTGCGCTGCATCCGCAACGTCTGCATAGCTTTGTGTGTGAGTGATGGAGCGTGGTCAGACGGACTGCATTTATACGTCCAGCATTTTTCACGGACAAAATGGTTTTGCTTTTTATTTTATTTTCCCTCCTACATCCGTCAAAATATACGTCAGTGAAAAAAAACGGACTGTGTGGCCACTACTGCGTCTTCCGTACTGACGTACGTCCGGCGGACGTACAGTCTGTAGAAATCACGCTTAGTCTGACCTCACTGTTCCTTTAAAAACATTTTTTTTTTACTTTTTGTCCTTGTTTCCTGTCCCCCAGGGCACTACCCGGACTCCCATACACCTTTTATAGCAAATATCTAGCATATATGCCCTCTTGCAGGGCACTCTAAAAATCAAACTTTTGACTCACATTGACTTGCATTGAGTTCGGATCGTGTTCGCGTTCGAACTCGAACTTTTGAAATTGTTCGAGTTCGAATGCGAACCGAACAGGGGGGCGTTCGGCTCATCCCTACTCGACATTCGGGTCATCAGATTCATCCTGCCGTATTCCTGCTCCCTCTAGAAGCCCACAGCCAGGCTGGCATGGTGCGTAACCAAGATGGCCACCAGGCGAGGCGCCGACGGCTGCCAGAATTAACTCACAGGAGCCACAGGAAGCCAGAAGCACTGCCAGGGAATACAGGTTGCAGCGGACATAAAAAAGGAGCCAAGGAGGGTGCTCAAGTAGCCCCAAAGGTTCTGTAAAATCGTCAAAAAATAGTCCGATACACAGAGACCCTGTGAGGTATTTCTACTCTCCTCAGCATCCAAGCTCCGCCCCAATCAAGAAGCTTTTTAATGCCAATTTCTACAATAAAAAAAGGAAAAAAATATATAGACTAGTAACCCTCGATGCTCCCACACAGGCCCTAGTCTGACACTGTGGGTAACAGGGAGCCCTCTAAGGGGAAAAGTCAGTACAAGACCATATCCCTTAGCGACTACCTTCCACCATCTTCTCAGGATAAGAGATAAATAAGTAAAACACTTAAAGGGACACTCTATGCACACTGACCACTTTAGCTTATTGAAGTGGTCAGGCTGTGTGGAATGTGCCCCCTCTCCCACCAGCCCATTTTGATGATATTACTGTGTGAAGCGGAGTTGTTTCCTCCTCCCACAAAAGTGTCGCTCAGCAGACAGGATTTCGAACATCCTGCCTCCAGGGGACCAACATGGGGACAGATGATGTCACTGTGCTCAGTTGTGGGAGACAGCAGCCGAGGCACGGGCAGCACCAGCAATCCATCATTCTGTATATCTTGATTGTACACGTTCTCCTCGATACTCAATTTTTGTAACAAATATTTGCTTGTTTTTTGTGGTGCACCACAGATGGGCAAAATGTTTATTGTTTCTATCCACTGAATTATTGATATAAGGTGCTACAAATTTTGTTTTACCATGTGTATCTTGCCATTAAGATAAATTTACATGTTTGCCACCGAGATTCTGTTTTCTATGCAAGACGTCTCTACAGGAGGATGTTTTATTGTATATTGTGGCTGGCGGCCCGATACTTTAAAGATGGCACCGATTGATGCGTTCCATGATGGAACGCGGATATGACCACTTCACTTTCATTGCAACTTCGCAAGGCAAGAGAATGGACGCGATGACGTCACTCGTCTACTCGCAACATTGACACGCCCAGAAACACGGGGATGCCAACGTGGTCGAACTTCCATTTGAATCCAGGGCATAAATATGACTTCTTATGGGGGGTAATCTCCCCTGTATTGTTATTATTTCCAACTGGTGAAGGCCATAAATGGGTGAAATGTGTTTTGGTACTTGTTTGTTTTATTCTGTGTTGTCATGACCAATAAAAACTCCCTTTTAATGTTAATCGGGTTGTTTTTTATGGTGAGTTCACTCCAATCCTGGGCAGTATCCCCAACATGGAATTCCACAGTAATATTCCAAGTAATACCATCCTGGTTTCCAAGGATCGCAGTATCGTTTTGGGCTAATGGGTGTGCTGTATAAGACCCACAGGCACAACCATCAAGACTGGATAGGCTCTGAAAAGTGTGAGTGCAACCCTTCAGTCCTTACATTTTATGTGTATTAATTGGACTTCACTATTGTATTTATCCATTTTTTGTTTTTTTTTTTAAAAAAATATGGACGTATAACTACATGGCACACAATGTTCGTGTAATGTGGACATCTCCTAATATCCATCGTATGTAAGGATTTTGCTATTCTATGGCACGTGAACGCTGGGCACCTAATCTTTCAATTTGTTCTGTTTTATTGATGCACTAGGGCAGTGGTTCCAGTGAAGCACAGCACAGGTGATATGATTTGCTGCTCAGTGATTGCAGGATTCAGTCTGCTTATCCACAAGGTGATCCTTAAAACCTGGCCTGTTAGGGGGACTTGAGGACCGCAGTTGGGAATCACTGCACTAGGGAATCCATCTGGGTGCCTTTCAGTGACGGTGACTGTCTCTCTATTCTCTTTCTGCTGATGGCTTTTTTGACGCTCTCCACAGCATTTTATTTAATATTCGAACGCTAATTTACACTTTGCGCTCCCCATGTTAAGCATAAGGAGCGCAAAGTACAGTAACCTCGCGCTGAAGAGCGCAAGCTCTGAATCGATAACTGATTTTTTTAACCCGTTAGCGTTCGGATTGTAATATGGTCGGCCCGCGCTAAGGCAACCTAAGCTAACGTTAGTGTGAACATTGTAATATGGCTCACTTTGTTTTAATATTTTATTAATTCATTTTATAAACATTGTCTAAATGAATCTTAGACACCAGAAACTATCCCTACGGACCGACACCAGAGTCCTTTGCTGCTTCCCCCAGCAGTTCCCTCATCCTATAACTACCGTTCCAGGACCTGCACCTTACTTGCAATACCACAATACAAAAAGAAAGTGTCTCGATCCTCATTTTCCTACAGAGCACCGCAATTATGGAACAACCTCCCGGACGCCATCAAATCTTCCCATATAATGGCCATTGATAAGAAACCAAACCTCTAATTGTGTTTAGTTTCACACGGTATAATTAGAGTAAACGCAGATGACATTTTTTTCTTTGTTATGTTCTACACATGTTGTTGGGCTGGATGCATTTGGTGGTTGCAGCCAACCCTTCGGGGAATAGGCGCGACCCCACCCTTCCTGCACTATATATACAGAATGCACCTGTAAACATGTAACATACATGGTTATTCAAAGAGAATCGAAAAGCCACCGCACGTTCGGTGATTTTTCGTTCTCTTCAATTCGGTTCGATTTGCCGATCCCATTTTGGCGACCCTGCGGTGTATTCAGCAAGCACCACAGGGTCTCCGAATTGCAGGGAAAGGTTGCCGCAAACCAGCCGAAAACTCACCGCAAAACGAGGGCGAACGCACACCGAAACCCACAAAAACATCTGGATTAACCTGCCGAAAATGCCAGAAAAAAATAAAAAATCCCGAAAATGCTTAAAATATCTAGAAATAAATAGAAACATGTAAAAGGGGGAAGCATAATAATCTAGACAGTCAACCCGGCGGAAAACCAGAGGCAGTGGAAGGTGCCACATGGCTTGGATGTCCAGGGCTGAAAGAAGCGAACAGAGCCTACCATGGTGAACGCTCAAGTGGCTTTGTGGCTTCGGGAATGGTGTCGGGAGCAAGGATTTGGCTTTGTGTCCCATGATAGCTCTAATTGGAGCAGAAAGGAACTGTATAAAAAGATGGTTTGCATCTTACTCATAGGGGAACATATGTTCTCAGTGAGAAGTTCAAAGGTTTCGCAAAGAAATATTTAAACTAGGAGGGGGGGACAAAAGGGTAAAAAACAATCTGCCCGATTGTCCCCCAAAACTAAATCGGAGGGTGCAAGCAACATGCGAGGTAAAAAATGACAAGCTCAGAGTCGTGTCTACAAATGCTCGCAGTTTAGTCAATAAAATCAATGAACTAGAGGCAATGATGGCAGCTGAAAAAGTAGATTTAGTGGCGGTTACTGAGACATGGTTCAGTGAGAAAAATAACTGGGACATAACAATACCGGGGTACTCTTTATATAGAAAAGACAGAGAAGGTAGGAAAGGAGGAGGAGTGGCCCTGTATGTGAAAAACAACATAAAAACAAACCAAATAAAAGTGAGCGAGGTGAACATAGAGTCAGTTTGGGTTACGCTAACATTTGGCAATCATACAGTAGCTCGTGTAGGTGTGATCTATAGACCCCCTGGACAAGCAGAAGAACTAGATAATCTGCTGGTTGAGGAAATAGCCAAAATGGCAATGAAGGGGGAGGTTATTATCATGGGGGACTTTAATCTTCCTGATGTGAACTGGAAAACCAAAACAGCTGGGTGCACCAGGAGTACAAATATTCTAAACTCCCTACTGGGATTATCTCTAACACAAGTAGTTGGGGAGCCGACCCGTAAAGAGGCCATATTGGATTTAATACTCACAAATGGAGGTTTGGTATCGGACGTTGTTGTAGGTGAAAATTTGGGATCTAGTGATCACCAGTCAGTATGGTTTAATATAACAACAGGGATGGAGCCGCACCACACAAGAACGAAAGTTTTAGACTTTAAAAAAACAGATTTTTCTAAAATGAGATTTTGTGTGAATGAGTCATTATCAGACTGGAGGAGTTTAAAGGGAGTCCAGGAGAAATGGGATTATTTAAAGGAAGCATTATTGAAGGCCACAGGAAATTGCATTCAGCTTGTTAGTAAAAACAAAAAAGGGAAGATACCACTGTGGTACTCTGCAGAAGTGGCCAAAATAGTGAAGAACAAAAAGACAGCATTCAATAATAATAAAAAAACTCAGAGTGAAGAAGATAGGCAAACCTATAAAATTAGGCAGAAAGAGGCAAAGCAATTTATAAGAGCTTCCAAAGCACACGCAGAAGAGAAAATAGCTCAGCCAGTAAAAAAGGGGGACAAAACATTTTTTAGATACATAAACGAGAAAAGAAAAGAAAAACAAGGATTAGTTAGATTAAAAACAAAGGAAGGAAGGTATGTAGAAGAGGATATAAGTCTCGCTGACTGCCTCAATGAATATTTTTGTTCAGTCTTTGCAGAAGAAAAGGAAGGAAAGGGACCTCAGTTAGGAGAGAACACTAAAGAGACATTTACATATCAGTTTACAGAGGAGGAGGTTCTACAGCAGCTGTCTAAAGTAAAGACAAATAAGTCAATGGGGCCTGATGGGATCCATCCTAAATTATTAAAAGAGCTCAGTGATGTAATAGCAAAACCATTAACAGATTTATTTAACCAATCCTTGTTAACGGGAGTCGTCCCAGAAGACTGGAAATTAGCAAATGTTGTGCCCATTTACAAGAAGGGTAGTAGGGAGGAATCTGGGAATATAGGCCAGTTAGTCTTACGTCAGTAGTGGGGAAATTAATGGAAACCATGTTAAAGGAAAGGATTGTTGAACATCTAAAAACACATAGATTACAGGATCAGAAACAACATGGGTTTACCTCAGGGAGATCATACCAAACTAATCTTATTGATTTTTTTGAATGGGTAACAAAAATAATAGACACAGGTGGTGCAGTAGACATTGCTTATTTAGATTTCAGTAAGGCTTTTGATACTGTTCCGCATAGAAGGCTTATCAATAAATTGCAATCTTTGAGCTTGGATTCCAATATTGTTGACTGGATTAGGCAGTGGCTGAGTGACAGACAACAGAGGGTTGTGGTAAATGGAGTTTATTCGGCGCAAGGTCTTGTTACCAGTGGGGTACCTCAGGGGTCAGTACTTGGACCCATTCTTTTAATATTTTTATTAGTGATATTGCAGAAGGTATTAATGGAAAAGTATGTCTTTTTGCTGATGACACAAAGATTTGCAACAGGGTTGACGTTCCTGGAGGGATCAGCCAAATGACAAATGATTTAGGTAAACTAAAAAAATGGTCGGAGTTGTGGCAATTGAGTTTTAATGTGGATAAGTGCAAGATAATGCACCTGGGACGTAAAAACCCAAGGGCTGAATATAGAATATTTGATACAGTCCTAACCTCAACATCTGAGGAAAGGGATTTAGGGGTCATTATTTCAGAGGATCTAAAGGTAAGTAGTCAATGTAATAGAGCAGCAGGAAATGCTGGCAGAATGCTTGGTTGTGTAGGGAGAGGTATTAGCAGTAGGAAAAGGGAAGTGCTCATGCCACTGTACAGAGCACTGGTGAGACCTCACTTGGAGTACTGTGTGCAGTACTGGAGACCGTATCTCCAGAAGGATATAGACATCTTAGAGAGAGTTCAGAGAAGGGCTACTAAAATGGTGTACGGCTTGAAGGAGAAAAGTTACCAGGAAAGGCTTAATGATCTTAACATGTACAGCTTGGAAAAAAGACGAGACAGAGGAGATATGATAGAAACATTTAAATACGTAAAGGGAATCCACAAGGTAGAGGAAGGGAGTATATTTAAAAGGAAACAAAATAGCAAAACAAGAGGACATAGTCTTAGATTAGAGGGGCAAAGGTTTAAAAGTAACATCAGGAAGCATTATTTTACTGAGAGGGTGGTGGATACATGGAACAGTCTTCCAGTAGAAGTGGTAGAGGCCAAAACAGTAATTGAATTTAAGCAGGCATGGGATAGGCATAAGGCTATCCTAAACAAAAGATAAATCCAGGTAAAGTATCCATGTAATTGGGCAGACTAGATGGGCCGAAAGGTTCTTATCTGCCGACATTTTTCTATGTTTCTATGTTTCTAAACCGTGATTCCAACACCCGAATAAAAAGGGGGGTGGGGGGGAATTAAGAGATTTCGGCATCCCATCCGCCTTGCAAGTAGACAGGTTCTACATGTCTGCAGAAAAGCCCAAAAAGTCCGCTCAATCAGATGGAGGGGAAAGGAGGGGTAAGAGAGGGAGGTGGGGGGGGGCTCATCTCAGCCTTTGTCCAAAAAAGAAATCTGGGCAGTATAGGCAAAGCACTTACAGAAGGGAAGCAAGGGCCAAGTAGAATAGAGAAATCCTGGACAATGATGTGGTCCGCACCATCAAGGCCCTGCGGGAAGATGGCACAGTACTACATGGAAAATAAAATTAACAGGACGAACCCACGCAGCGCTCTGGACGAGGCCATCAGATGGGGACACGCCGCCACCATTGAACACCGGCCTGTATCACCAGGGATTCTCGCAGCCCAGCGATCCCCATAAGGGCAGGCAAACCACGGCAAGCGGCTCGACATTAGGGATGAGCTGTTCGGTTCGATATGTTCGGAGTTCGATTCGAACTTTGGCCGCAAGTTCGCGATCTTCGAACTTTTTGGTGTGTTCGGTTCGAGTTCGGAATTTTTTTTTTGAAAAAAGTATAAAAATGCTTAAAAAATACTAAAAAATCTAAAAAAGAGACTCTTTACTGCAGAATATTATAATCAACAGTTTATTAGATATTGAATTAAAATGGGAATATTTTTAACATTGAAGCCTAAGGGATTCGCCTGAATAAACCTGTCAAATTAAACCACCGAATGGCAGGGCAATTCGGCAACTTTTCACTGCTGGTTTGTGTTCTCTGAATAGCCGAAGCATTGCTTTTTTATGGGGATTTCACTGCCTTCGAACAGGCACCGAACAGGCACCGTATGTGCAGGCAATTCGCCAGGATTTGGCAAATTGCCTGCTCTCTGGATAGCCAAATGGCCAAGAAAGGTAACCGAACGCTGATTTTCAGCGTTTGGTTCCCTTTCGGGAGCCATTCGGATCTCTTTGAATAACCCTGTATGTGACTATATTTCCTACATATTTATTTTCTGTGTTAATCTGTATATTTGTGTTGTTTTTAATATCTTGCATTTTATTACTTTGTATTTCTGTAACGACTAACACTTCAATGTTCTTGAAACCAGGACATACTTGAAAACGAGAGAAATCTCAATGTATCCTTCCTGCTAAAATCCTTTATAAATAAAGAAATAAATTTTTACCTCCCATTCTGCAATGCCGGGAATAGTGTTCAGGACGAGTCATTAAAGTGGTCCGAGTCAAAGCCGTTGGATTGAAAGGTTTCTTGGTCACGTTCCTCTCCGTTTTCCAAACATCGTTTAAAGCTATAGTTGGAAAAGACAATAAGAGTAGAATAGGAGTTCACTTATATTTCCAGGCAGAATTGTTTTGACCTAAAATTAGCAAAGAGAATTCATCTCGGTTTCCTAGATTTAGAGAATAGATATACGTGTCTGCGTCTCCATGTATAGAAAATAGCACAATGCCCTGTCATCTAGTGGTAGAAGGAAGACAATACGTCGCTGTATTAGTACATATCATGTTCTTAATGAAGACAAATATTCCTATACTCTATTATTATTAAAATGCACTGGGATAATCTGAGGTGCTTCTCTCTATAAGGATTTTGCTTTTTTTTAATGATATTTGGTATTATTACATAATTCATTTTATTCTACTCTATGCATGACCTGGCCTACAGGCATGGAGCCTCTTATTCAATGTACGATAAATTGGCTTATTTTGTCATTGTAGATACACTATGCACTCGCCATCTGTTTCTATCAAGACAATCAATCACTCTTGACAGGATTAGAGGTCCAGAACTGTAATACGAGGAGAGGTCCAAACGTAAGGTCAATATCAACAAAATAACAATGCTAATTCAATTTATTTTTTTAATGAACGCTTGTATATTCAACATTTCTCAACATAATCGTCACCAAGTTCCACGCATTTTTTCCAAGCAGTCTACCCACTTCTCAAAACACCCCTGAAAATCATCTTTTATCAACATAGCTCCATCTCCAGTGACAATTGCTTTGAAGTGGCCGGCTTCCCGTCTTCGAAACATGACGAGGACCTTTTTGGCAAACTCAAGCAGTTTTTTTGTTCTGCATTCAACGGGGGAACCCAGCAGGCGAACTTCATCCAACTCGTCGTGAAGATTCCTCAACATGCTTGCTTTCGGAATGTTGTCAAACTCTTCCATGACCTTTTGAGAATGGTTTGAGGTTTGTCTCATCCTTGGACGTGTGGGTCTCACTCTCTTAGCTCAACACAAAAGTCAAAATGTCCAGAGTGTAATCTACTAAACCAATTGTGGACCTTCTGGAGACTTAGGGCTTCATCAACAAGATGGGTTTTTGAGGTCTTCAAAGCCCTGTTTCACAGAGAACCCAATGAATTTTGTAGAGCAATTCTACTCACCAAACACCGTCACTTCCTGAGTCACATCACATCTCTGGTGTCTGTGGGGATATCAGGTTTTTTTTTTTTACTAGTATTCGAAGGATTAGACTTTCTTTGAAAAATAAAATATTTTAAGTTTCCATCATTGTTTCATTGATGTAAACCTCACTTTTCTCACCTCTTAAAGTAGAAAATATAAATTAGAGGATGAGGAAAAAACCTGCAGAATTCCATGAAATCCATAAATTCTGGAGGGTAGAAAACTTATGGACAACAAATTATATCATCAGAACACAGATTCTTCCTCCACATACAATTTGGTGTATTTGGAGTGGAAAATAGATGCAAATGAGGGGATTGAGACCACAAAATAATTGAAAAGGTGGGAGGTCCCTTAAATATTTGTAGTCTAGAGTCCTACAAAGGCCAAAGGTTGACATAAAAAAGTTCCTCGTGAAGTCATGTCCATTCATGTCTTCTTACATTGATGTATGAAAATCAGGGTAGGTCAGGACATGACAGATGCTAAAGAGTAGCCATACTTCAAACTGTTGCTAATGATACTGAACACCATTATGTCCTTTCATAGGTGACTAATTACCAAGAAAAGGGGAAAAGAAAACCTACACATGTCGTACGATGGAATATTATCATTGCTCAAAACATTATATGATGAGCATTTAATCCAACAAGCATTTTCTGGACTATATCTGTAGGTCAGTGTCAAATTTTTTAACTCTCTTAAGGTAACCAGGTCCCAACATTCTGGTAGAGGTAGGAGAAAAAAGTAGATATAGGACTGGGTATATGGAAAGCTTTCAATTGCACAAAATAGAAATAAATATGCTACAACGTGGTATGCTCTCGTCTAATCCATGAGAGAGGCCGGCGAGGAGGTTACCATCCCAGGAAAGGATAATTGTAGTAATAAAGCCAACCTCAACATTAAGCATGCCAACCTCAACATTAAGTATGCCAACATCAAGCGCTCACTGTGGAAAATAGTAAAACTTTACTGGAGAATGCGAGGACACTTAATAATGCAACACAGTGTCTGCCAACCAGCTTAATGCCTTTCACACCCTAGGGTCTTTAGTCATAGTATCATAGGAGGTAGAAGAAAATCCATTATTATGCTGAAGGTAAGAGATAGTCCAATATTTTGTTCTAGGTAGGGAAAATAAACAACATTCTGTTGCGCTACATCTGACATGCTGCCATGGAATCGAGGTTGGCCTAAAATTTGCAAAAAACAACCGTTCGATCAGAAGATGGAAGCCACAAGACAATGCTCAGCAGAAGGAGGAATGATCATGCAACCCAACGATCAGCATTGGGGCGAAAGCAGTCTGAGCCCATTCTTTAAGAGGTGGAAAGACGGACTCTAACTCTCAATCTAGGAGACAACCTGCCACAACGAGGGAATGTAGAAATGTGAACCTCTGCTGAGAGGAAAAAACAGGTCACCTCTATTGCAAGGTAAGGAGGGTGCCCACCTTTCTACAGAAGGAAGGATGCAGCCGAGTGGTTGACAGAACTAATTCAAGAGTTGATGTTCTGGAGATGTACATGCTTATTGGAAATGAGAAGGCAGGACATGAAGAAGACAAATGACACAGAAAGAGGGCTGCACTCAAAGAAAACAAGGTACGCATGGAACCAGTGAGTTCAATCACCACAACCCACTAAAAAAGAGGAGGGGAACCAGGCAGTCCAGAAAAATATGCAGGTTTAATAACAGTTTATGCAATATTTTGTTTGGCAGAACGACTTTTCTCAATCCTTAAACTCCATAATTAAAACCACTTAAATTTTATGGAGTGCCTGGGACCCCTCCTCTTTGTTACCACAATGAAGAACAATATCAGGACAAGGTCCTGGTGTGTCAGATCCTATCTCCCTTGTTGTGTAAATTATGAGCAGAAGATATAGTTTTCCACCTCCTTTGCCAGTTGGTATCTCTTCCTCGAGTGCCCAAAACCCATCGCTATAGCGCAGGGGTCATCAACCTTGGTCCTCCAGGTGTTTTGGAACTACATCTCCCATGATTCTCAGCTCTATTAATTAGGTCGGATAAGCCTATGTGGCAAATGTAATTCTAAACCATCTGGAGGGCCAAAGTTACACTGTCGTAGGTCATCGTTGGGGCAGACACCAACGGAGGGAAATATATAACTTTATGAAGATCTCCAGCACCCTGCATTGCAAGGATGAAGCCCCTTGACCTCCTAAATAGGTCATAAGGTTACTATACCATTTGCTGTTACCAAATAGTGCAAAAGCAATGTATTGTTCATTAGTGAATCCCTATTGTAGAGGACCTCCTCACCACCGTTAAGTTGTAGGCTCAGCTGTCTCAGCATACCGTATCAATATACAGTGACAGGATCGCTTTAACTAGGAAGGCTGAAACATATCGTAGACATCTAATGACAATAACAGATGGTATAATTATTTTTTTCTTATGACATTGCTGAAAGTGCCATTCATTTCAATGCTATTAATTTTTCCTGCGCGTCACTATCCTTGGCATCTTCTTCTAAGATCATCAATGGTGAAAAAACGCACTCGCCTGCAGAATGAATCAACAATTCATCAATGGTAAATAATTAATTTTTCCAATCTATAGATTCCCTTCCCTCCTCGTTATTCTTCATGGCACCGGACCGGTACCACGCGTCAGCGGGGGCAAGATTTATAGTTAATAATGGCGGAGATTGCCAAGGCTAGGGTATCGACGCTGCTGCGTTAATGGGTATTTATGATCATGACAGCACAGGCAGTGAGGGTTATAGCACAGACTCGTGTCTTTTGTGGGTGTTGATGGAGTACTTTGTTACGAACGTGTAACGTCTTCACTCTGATCACGTACGCGTCTGATTCCTGCATGTTGCGCGTGGGAGGAAAATGTTACAGGTGAGGAATAAATTAAACAAAGCTTTGATCGCAGGAGAGGTTTTAATGAACCTTCTGACTGCAAAACACTTGGTTGAAGGAATTACTCCTAAATCTTAGGGAGTTTTACACCAAGGTGTGGATTTTACCGTCTTCCCGGACCTGCCTTGTTAGTGTAAACAGACAACTCTGTACAGCAACTGATGCGGCGCATGCTTAGGATACCAAAACCTCTAATGACAATCACTTAGAGCAGGGACGTCCAAACTCCAGCCCCCCCAGATGTTCCTGAACTACAACTCCCATGCTTCTCCATCCATCTAATGCAGTCAGAGATTTCTGGGAGTTGTAGTTCAGGAACATCTGGGGGGCCGGAGTTTGGACATCCCTGACTTAGAGGGTTATTCAAACAGGGCCTAACTTGCCACCGAATTGCACCAAATGGTGAATTTCACTGTACAGTGCAATTTTGTGGGAGGTAAGTCAATTCAGAAAGCTGTCAACACTGGCGAATTGACAGTGAAATTTGGTGCAGTTCGCCGCAATTTGACAATCTTCGGCTGCAGTGAAATTGTCCCATAGAAAAGTAATGGTTAATCTATTCAGAGAACACCGCACTGCACCGAGTGTGTCAGTGAAATGCCTTGATTTTCGGTGCCTCAATTCGACAGGATTAAACAGGCAAATCCCGTAGGATTCAATTTATAATAAATTATCATTTTTATTAATTTTTTATTCAACCTCCTTTTATTTTTTTCAGTTTCAGCAAAAAGCCATTTTTTATTTTTTTTTGGAATTTGGTATTCTCCTGGATTTTTTCTTTTGGCGTTTTTTTTAATTCTGTATCAAACCATTTTATTCTTTTTTTATAGGACCTTTTTTTATTATTTCCACACATTTTCATGCATTTTAATTGTATTAAACGCCTTTTAAAAAAATAACAGTGTGCCGGGGTTTTTTCCTGCTGTTTGGCGCGGCGTTCGCAGGGGCTGATCGGAGGAGGCTGTTGGCATTTGGTGGCATTCGGTGACTCCACGTTCGGCGCACTTCGGGGAACCTGCAGTGAATAGTGAATAACCTGCTAAGTCGTCGACCTGGAATCGCCGAATCGCATTGAAGTGCGTCGAACGAAAGAGCTCTGATATTTCGGTGCTCCTTGAATAACCCATTTAGAGTTTTTCAGCATTATTTCAGCATTTCAATGCACTTTAGCAATTAATGTTAATTATTTGTTATTATCTTTATGTCCAGGAGAGAAGTGACCCATTTACAAAAAAAATGATAAAGCCCACCCTTCACACAAAGTGGAATTTCAAAAGTCAACTTGATTGCAAATGTGTAAATAACAAACTGCCGTCCCTTCACCTTTCCCTTTGGTGGGGATCTCAAACAACTATTAACCCATCGAGCAAGGGGAGTCAGTTTCAAATGTAGCCTATTTGCAGGCCTCAAAATTTCCACTCGCCTACTCGCAATTGGCGAGTGGAAATTACATGAGGGCGAGTGGAAATGCAGATGCAGGGCAGGATAAGGGTTAGGTGGGGCAACTAGTGGCGAGTAACTCTTAAGACCTGGCTAGTAGCTTGGGACTTGAAATTTTGAGCCTTGCTATTTGTATATATCAGGGGTCAGCAACCTTGGCCCTAGAGTTGTTTTGGAACTACATCTCCCATGATTCTCAGCTACTCATTAGGTTTGCAGAACTTCATGAGAAAAGTAGTTCCAAAACATCTGGAGGGCCAAGGTTGCTAACCCATGGTTTACACCAGAGCTCAAAATTTCCAACTGCCTTCTCGCCAAAGGAGAGTGGTAATTTAAGCAGGACTTGTGGAAATTTGTCCTTTTGCAACTATGGAATTATTCATTGACCACTTGTTACCAGAAGCGGTAAGTAACTTTTCAGCCTGGCTAGTAGCTTAGGAACTCAAATTTTGAAGCCTGGTTTACACAAACTATTATTCTTCTGTTTTTACTGTCCTGTTTTTGTATCTCTTTTTAATCTGTATTTTCTAGTAGAAATTAACTAAAGTTGTAGAAGAGTAAAAAAAATAAAGCACTCTAGAAATATTTCAAAATGTTATCTGTCTGCTGTTTTTAACCTTTGATGTGGATGACGTGTACAGGGCGTCCCCCCCTGTGTCCCTGCTACATGCAGAGGACGTCCTCCACAAGTCGTCGCGTTTCTACAGTGAAGTGGCTGATCCGGCTGTTGAACCGTGGTGGTCAGACCAGGCTGCGGTACCTCTCCTCGACAAACTGATGTCATCTTGCATTTGCAGGTTAAGAAAGGGCAATTTAAAAAAAAGGTGTTTAAAACAAAAACAAATGCATGAAAATGTGTGGGAATAATTTAAAAAACTTCCTATAAAAAAAATAACAAAACAGTCTGTTGCCGAATAAAAAAAAGTAACACAATTTAAAAAAAAAATAAGAATAAAAAATGTCACCTAAAAAAATCCAGTAAAATACCTAAAAAAAATTCAAAAAAATAAATAAAGGGGTTATTCAGACACATTTCGTTGCTCTCTCTCGTTCGGCGCACTTCGGTGAGCGCAGTTCATTGACCCTGCGGTGAATTCAGCATTAACCACAGGTTCCCTGAAGTGCGCCGAATGGATCAGCCGAATGCATCCGAAAAACCCGCCGAACGCGTCCTTAAACCACTGAATTGATTCGATAAACCAGCAAATGCATCAGATGATACGACAAACAGACCGCCGAACGCATCCGAAAAAAGTCCACAAGCCACCGAACACTGATAAAAAAAACTTTTAAAAGGCGTTTTAAAGAACTTTAAAAATGAAAATGCATGAAAATGCGTGGAAAAAATATATAAGGTTGTATGAATAACAATAAATAGGTCTGTTACAGAATTTTAAAAAAACGGCACGTAAAAAAAAAAAAAAAATCTGAATCAAATCTTTAGCCGAAAAAAATCCCCAAAAAATGTCTAAAAAATTCTAATAAATGAATAGACTTTTTGCTTTACATTAATAGAATAAACGGTTGAATAAATATTTAAGAAAAACGGGGATTTTTTTTTAAATTGAAACCTATGAAATTCGCCTGTTTAAGGCTAGGGTCAGACGAGCGTGATTTCTACGGACTGTACGTCCGTGCAGTACGGACATCGTCAGTACGGATGACGCAGTAGTGGTCACACAGTCCGTTTTTTCACTGAAGTTATTTTTTGACGGATGTAGGAGGGAAAATAAATTACAATGAAAAAACATTCTGTCCGTCAAAAATGCTGGACGTATAAATGCAGTCCGTCTGACCTCGCTCCATCACTCACACACAAAGCTATGCAGACGTTGTGGACGTGGCGCACTACGCACGTCCGTTCTAGCAGTATTACGTTCTTGCCTAACCTGCGTCCGTTTGCCGCGGCCGTTGTGCGTCCGCAGTTCAGTGCGGACGTACTTCATGTGTCAGGCTCCAATGGACTTACTTTCATGCTATCACGGACGTACTTTTAGGCGCAATCACGGACGTGAACACTACGCTCGTCTGACACCAGCCTTAACCTGTCGAATGAAACCACCGAAAATCTGGGCATCGCAACAACTTTTCTATGCTGTTCGGCGTTCTCTCAATAGATTAACCATTTCTTCGCTATGAGGAAATTAACTTACTGCCAAAGATCACAGAATTTCGTTGGAAGTACGCTAATATTTGGCGAATCGCCAGCTTTTTGAATAGCCAAATGGCCACGAAATTGTACATGGAAATTCACTGTTCAGTGCAACTCGGTGACCAATTCGGTGATATTAGAATTTCCCCTTAAGGCTAGGGTCAGACGAACGCATTTTTCGCGTCGTCTGTGAAAAAGTGCATTCGAACGAATGGACGTATTTTTTCACGGAATATGCGATAGCGGTCATACGATACGCATTTTCGTCCGTGATTTTGTATGGATCATAAATAAAACACTTTTTGCGTCTGGACGTTATGGTGGCCGGACATTAGCAGCGTCTGACGTCTCCTAATCACGCACACACGCCGCTAGTGGACGCAGCGCACTCTGTACGTCAGTACTAGTGGTATCACGTTCTCGAAAAAATGCGTTAGTTTGACGCTTGCGTTGCGCGGCTGAACTTTCGTGCAGCCGTACTTCGTATATTGGCCGTCATTTGCTGCTACTACGGCCGTGATAAAGTGCGGCTGCATGTGCGTTCGCACTGCGTTCGTCTGACCCTAGCCTTAGGCATAAATTTACACATGCAGACACCTAGCTAGCTATAGATTTACACAAACACACACAGACACACATACACATTTTTTTTTCTTCCATTAAACGTTTTTATTAATTTTCAGTGCAATTTACAGAACAATGCAAAAAATTAGTGTCAACTTTGAAAGATCGTAATAGGTTATAAATAACAAAACATAAATAATAAAAGAAAACAAAGAGGAAAGCAAAAAAAGAGAGCGAAAAAAGAAAAGAATAAGATAAAGGAAATTTTTTTTTTAAATTTAAACAGCATATCAGAGAGGATCATATAGTAGAAATGAACACTTCTTAGAATTCAAAACAAGCACAGTGTTTGGGTGTGGCCTGCACATGTATGAACAGTCTGCAAGCACTGTATCAAATTCTAATTGCTAATTAGAAGCACATGTTATTTCCAAACACTAATTAAACACCTGTTGTTTATGCCGTTTGAGAGCACAGGTCATTTAGAGGTGAGAATCTTTGCACCTAGACGACATTAGGTAGTTTTTTATTTCAATATCTAATAAACCGTTGCTTATAATATTCTGCAGTAAAGAGTCTCTTTATTTCTATATTTTTTAGTTTTTTAAGCATTTTTATACTTTTTTCAAATTTTTGTTTTTTTTAGAACTCGAACCGAACATGCCAAAAAGTTCGAAGTTCGCGAACTTTCGAACTGCCAATGTTCGAGTCGAACTCTGAACTGATCGAACCGAACAGCTCATCCCTACCTATAACCTCTGATCTAGGACCCGCACCTTACTTGCCCCGCAAACGCACCTTCATAAACTTACTACATTGTATAACTCATTCTGCCGCTTTGTGCTACAATGTGTCACGTTTCCTCATTCCAGCCCTGTCCCCTTGCCCTCTGTACTCATGTATGCCTGTACAGGCCTGGACCTATGCTGCTACTGCCTGAGTAGCAGCCCAGGGGTTAATTGCTTCTCGGCTGATCAGCTCACCTGCCTGTGATGTGTGCTGATCTCCTCCCTATTTAAAGCAATGAGCCCATTATCCATTGCTCTGTCATTTGGTTCACTTTGCCTGGTTTCCTGTGCTGCTGTGTGCTAGAGCTCCCTACTGTTATGCAAGTCCTAGTTTGTATTTCTTGCTCTGTTTATTTCTTTGGTTTTGCCATCCCTGTCTGTCTAGCTGTTGCTTATATTTTGTGTTCTTGGTTCATGTCTAGTTCTCCTGTGTATCTCAGTTCAGTTGTTTTCCCTCGCTGTTTCCTGTTTATGTTATATGATATACTGATTCCCTGGTTCTGACCTCTTGGCTTGTACGACGTTCCTGTTCTGGCTTCCTGACCTCTGACTACCATTAGTACTACTCTATCGTTTAATCCTTGTCTGTACCATTTATATTGTCTCCTGCCATCTGTATATATCAATAGACTCTGCACAGCTTCACAGTAATCTTTTCTATAGATTAGATCCGGCCACTCTATGGTCCTGTCTGTCAGAGCAGGACTGCTGCGGTATTGCCTGTGCAGAGGTTCTAGTTTATACTGTGGTACTCAGTGTTGCACTGTATCTGTTGTCTGCATATAGGGGTTTTCCCATGAACCAGGGCTTCACCTTGGCACGTGCCAGGTGCCCCCAGCGTGACACAATGTAACTACATGATCCACCATTGTGATATGTTAAAAGAGCTAAACTGGCTGTCGCTGGAAACTAGACGCACCCTTCACCTTTCCAACCTGGTGTTTAAGAGCTTTTCTGGGAAGCTGCCACCCTACCTGAATAGACTGTTTCCTCCAGCGGTTTCCTCATCGTATAACCTTCGATCCAGGACCAGCACCTTACTTACAATACCACAATACAAAAAGAAAGTGTCTCGATCCTTATTTTCCTACAGAGCACCGCAAATATGGAATAACCTCCCAGACACCATCAAATCTTCCCCCAGTCTAAAGTCACTTAAGAGCTCCCTATTAACATACCTCGATACACAAGGCACATGTCAACATGTAACATAGTGACTATATTTCCTACATATTTATTTTCTGTATTAATCTGTATATTTGTGTTTTGTTTTTAATATCTTGCATTTTATTATTTTGTATTTATGTAACAACTGTAACATTTTCTTGAACCCAGGACATACTTGAAAACGAGAGAAATCTCAATGTATATTTCCTGGTAAAATACTTTAGAAATAAATAAATAATTAATTAAATAAACTTTATTGTTTTAAAAAATTGTTGGAAAATTTATTTAAAAGAATATATCATAATATACAAAATTATACAGTATTTTTTATAACATGTAACTATGGACAGAAACACAAACATACTGTACCTCGGTTATAACATCAGTACTTTTACCTGGAAACCTGTGTGTCACCTGAATTTCATCGCTCTTTAAGAAGTGCTCCTCGTCCGTGATCTCCCGGATCCTTCTGGGAGTTCCCACGTAGAAGAAGTGCTTTTCTGTAAATGTATAAGAAATCTTTGAACAGACGGTTGGAGACTAAACGCCTTCGCGCTTTTAAAGGAAAAGAAAAAGCTTTATTGTTTCCTCGCGGAGCAAAGTTAAAAGCGGAGCAAGAAAGGTGACAAAGGTTCCAACCGCCGCGCAATTCCTAATATCTCCAGAAACGCAAGAACCCGGCAGGGATCCGTACACTATAGCGGAGGCTATGAAAAACATGGGCTTAATTATTCTCAGCTGTTAGAAAATAATTATTATTTTTATCTGCCTGTGAAAAGTAATTAAAAAAATTTGAAAAAAGTCACATTATAAACCTATTGTCTAGCATCTGGTATGTATAAATTCTTAATAATCAAACGATTCTATTATTGTTTGTATAGTCTCTATCAGACCCCATCCGGCTTTAGTATAGATTTTTTAAATTGCTACAGAAAAGTCAACACAGAGTGATGCCAACTTTTAAATGCTTCTGCATTCACAAGAGAACAGCAGCGTTCCGGCACCATTTATTAAAGTGCACAATGAGTTGACGAGGGTGTTGGTATTTCAACCATGCTCCCAAAGGGGCTTAATTTACAACCTTCAACATTGGAAGTTATATCGGAAACAGGGTCCTTTAGGCTGGGGTCAGTTGAGCGGTTTTCAGAGCAGTAGGAATGTCTGTGAGAGTGGATGTTCCTTCCACTCTGACGCCCATCTGGCCACCTCGCTGAGCACAGTTTGTGCACTCAGAGCTGTAAGGCTCGATCCTCCTATGGAGGATCGCGCTTTGTAGCCCTTGTCACGACCAAGTCCTAGCTAACCCAATCGTGACGTGTGAAGGGAAAGCGTACCAGGGGTTACAGGTCCAAGCCTCTGGACTTACTAACTCTACCCGCTCAAGTTATGCCAACCTAACCCCTTAAACCGTACATACCCGTACAAGTATATGCTGACACCACGAAAGTAATAGGGCACTTTAGAAACCCCACTAGCTGTATACCACCCCAATCCAGGAGCCCAATCATATACAGCTAATATATACAGTCAGGTCCAGAAATATTGGGACATCGACACAATTCTAACATCTTTGGCTCTATACACCACCACAATGGAGTTGGAATGAAACAAACACAATGTGCTTTAACTGCAGACTGTCAGCTTTAATTTGAAGGTATGTACATCCAACTCAGGTGAACGGAGTAGGACTTACAGCAGTTTGCAGATGTGCCTCCCACTTGTTAAGGGACCAAAAGTAATGGGACAGAATAATAATCATAAATCAAACTTTCCCTTCTTAATACTTGGTTGCAAATCCTTTGCAGTCAATCACAGCCTGAAGTCTGGAACGCATAGACGTCACCAGACGCTGGGTTTCATCCCTGGTGATGCTCTGCCAGGCCTCTACTGCAACTGTCTTCAGTTCCTGCTTGTTCTTGGGGCATTTTCCCTTCAGTTTTGTCTTCAGCAAGTGAAATGCATGCTCAATGGGATTCAGGTCAGGTGATTGTCTTGGCCATTGCATAACATTCCACTTCTGTCCCTTCAAAAATTCTTTGGTTGCTTTTGCAGTATGCTTTGAGTCATTGTCCATCTGCACTATGAAGCGCCGTCCAATGAGTTCTGCAGCATTTGGCTGAATGTGAGCAGATAATATTGCCCGAAACACTTCAGAATTCATCCTGCTGCTTTTGTCAGCAGTCACATCATCAATAAATACAAGAGAACCAGTTCCATTGGCAGCCATACATGCCCACGCCATGACACTACCACCACCATGCTTCACTGATGAGGTGGTATGCTTAGGATCATGATTAGTTCCTTTCCTTCTCCATACTCTTCTCTTCCCATCACTCTGGTACAAGTTGATCTTGGTCTCATCTGTCCATAGGATCTTGTTCCAGAACTGTGAAGGCTTTGTTAGGTGTTGTTTGGCAAACTCTAATCTAGCCTTCCTGTTTTTGAGGCTCACCAATGGTTTACATCTTGAGGTGAATCCTCTGTATTCACTCTGGTGAAGTCTTCTCTTGATTGTTGACTTTGACACACATACACCTACCTCCTGGAGAGTGTTCTTGATCTGGCCAACTGTTGTGAAGGGTGTTTTCTTCACCAGGGAAAGAATTCTTCGGTCATCCACCACAGTTGTTTTCCGTGGTCTCCCGGGTCTTTTGGTGTTGCTGAGCTCACCGGTGCATTCCTTCTTTTTGAGAATGTTCCAAACGGTTGTTTTGGCCACAGCTAATGTTCTTGCTATCTCTCTGATGGGTTTGTTTTGTTTCTTCAGCTTAATGATGGCTTGCTTCACTGATAGTGACAGCTCTTTGCATCTCATCTTGAGAGTTGACAGCAACAGATTCCAAATGCAAATAACACACTTGAAATGAACTCTGGGCCTTTTATCTGCACATTGTAATTGGGGTAATGAGGGAATATCGAGGGGCGGAGCTGACTACGGACAGGAGAGGACGCATCTCGCTGAGCTCTCTAGCTGACATCTGCAATTTATTGAATTTTAGCGTCTTCCAGTCAATGTTGAGACCCCCATTTGAGAAGGTTTAGTATCAGGGAGGTAGTGACCACATATTGTGTCTGGTGCCTGGCCCTTTGGAGGATTTTGGAGCCGGTGCTGGAATTCGGGCCTACTGCGGCCTGCTCCCGGCGTCCATTTGCAAAGCCTATCTCGCCTTTCAGGATTTCTGGATCTGTCCTGGGTACTGCCTCCGGCCACGCGGAGTGTTCATCCTTTGCTGCCGCTGTGTCTGCAGGATATTCTCCTTCGCGCGAGCCTCCCATAGAGCCGCTGCTTCCCATCGCCGATGTCTGACCCTGATTTGCAGCTGCTTACGAGGGGGATGCTGAGGGAGCTGCTGGAGGAGTTCCGCGAGCAGTGGTCCCTTGCTTGGAGAGAAGCTGGATGGTCCGACGAGGTGGCACTGCCGTGGCGGGGTGCTGCGGTCCTGGAGAGGGAAGACGAATCCGGGGGGGATCCCTCGGCTGCGTGTGGCGTTGGAATCCGCGACATGGGCGGGATTTCCTCTTCCCCGGCCGGGCATGCTGCGGATTTACTACTATGGGCCCCTGTCGACTTACCTGAGCTGGAGGTCGGTGAGCGGTGCCGCGATTGCCCCGATCCGGTGGGGCCTTCTGACGTCTTACACCTGGTCTCTTTACAGGAGGTCTCTACCGCAGCTGCTACAGCTCTGTTGCCTGGCCGACTTTGTGGATGGTCCTTCCCTCCTGCTGGGGTGCTTCTCCTGGGACTCCTGTCGCTGACCGTCATACCTGCCCTGACTTTTGATATCTGGTGCCTTCCCGTCGCTACGCTGGGGGCCTCAGTCCCCCGCTTGATCCTGGACACTGGCTGAGTGGCTGCGAGGATGCTGTGTGCCCTTTCCCTATCCTGACCTGGACACTGGCTGAGCTGACTGACCCTGCTTCTGGAATCCTGGCTTTACACGGTTGATCCCACCTGTTGACATACCCTGCTGACATCCCCCCCTCACCACAGAGACCCCTCTCAGCTGATTATTTCCCCTTCCTCCCCTCATGTTTTTATTGATATAGCTGAGATATTTGAATTTTTCCCCTTTTATTATTTCCACCCCTCCTGAAACTCTGAGACACTATTTTTATATTTTTTCGCTGTCTTTTTCGGTGTATAGCTTATTTCTGATGTGTTGGTGGATGCTGAGGACCTCTTTGATTCCCCCCCCCCTTTCCTTTCCTTTTTTTTTTTTTGGCAGAAAGGGGCTTACTTGGGGTGAGCCACTATGGCAGCTACCATGGCTCTGCCTGTCATAATTGGCCCCCGAGAGCCCTGGCCGCGTGACATTTGTCCTCCATGGCCTCCTTGTCCCTTGGACTTTCTGGAGTGAGCCAGGAGAGTCACGTCGTTGGCCTTTGCCATATCCCCCACCCTTGTTTTGTTTTCCTTCTTTTTTTATTCTTTTTTATTTACACATCTTAGTCTCCGGCTCCCACCTTCCTTTATTTTGTTTACTGCTGTGTACACCATTGTTTCCTTTCTTACTGGTACTGCGTGGCCATTGTTTTTCACTGATTTATTGTCCTGCAGACATGTCTTCAAAATAAAAAAAATTGAAATACATGAGGGAATATCACACACCTGGCCATGGAACAGCTGAGAAGCCAATTGTCCCATTACCTTTGGTCCCTTAACAAGTGGGAGGCACATCTGCAAACTGCTGTAAGTCCTACACTGTTCACCTGAGTTGGATGTACATACCCTCAAATTAAAGCTGACAGTCTGCAGTTAAAGCACATTGTGTTTGTTTCATTCCAACTCCATTGTGGTTTTGTATAGAGCCAAAAATGTTAGAATTGTGTCGATGTCCCAATATTTCTGGACCTGACTGTATATATACCAAATGTTAAATACTACTAGTAACGATAAACCCAGCGTTCTATTCGAGAAGCATGAATTATTTAGAGCAGAGACAGTACTGGTTTTAAAGTTTTAATGGAAGAAGATAAAAAAATACAAACTTTACACAGTGCCGACATCACAAAAACAAGACATACAAAATATAAGAAAACGTGTGTAGCGCTCACTCCCGGAGGAGCCGCTGAAATTGAACCATGGGTCAGTCTCCCCGCACTAGGGAATAAATATACTCCAGCACCGCTGTGGATTTTATAATTTAAATAGTTTACTAACAATAAAAGCATATAATGGATAACACGGTGTTCGTGGATGTATTTCGTATTTCGGGAAACGCGCAGCGGAAAAGAAATCCGAGGCTTCGTATTTCGGGAAAATGCGTAGCGGAACAGAAAAATACAATGCTTCGTAATTCGAGGAAACCGCGCAGCGGAAAAGAAAAAAAAATACGAATCTTTAACCCCTTTCTGGATATTAGGGAGTGAGTCCCGCACAGGTTAAGTCCCGGACTGTAAGTGTGTGTGTGTGTGTTATGGTACCCGGGTACTATTCAACTGGCCAGTGAATTACTTAAAGCGGTGTCTTCGACTAGTCAAGTTGGGGCCCTGTGGGTTTTTGGAACAAACAACAGCGTGCTTCTTGCTTTACAACCGGCCTTGGAGGCCTCTCACCCATCCGCTCGATAACCAAGGCTCCGCTGACCCAGGACGTCTCTCCGCTCGATGCTTCACTGGGATACTGGCTACTGGATTCGTTGTCTGGCTCTCTCTGCTCCGGCCACGACTTGTCCGGCTTACTGCCTGCTCTCCCAATCCGATAGACCTGCGGTACTCCTAACTCGAGGGTCCTCCGGCTTCCTTGATAGCAGCTTGGGTAATATCTGTGGATCACTGGGTCTCCCTCTTACAAGGCTGAATAACCCAATCTGGAATCCTAATAGGCCGCACCTGCGTTCTGGCCTAGTCACTGTTCCACTCTGCAGCACTGTGTCCTGTCTCTTTCACTCCCTGGCGCGCTCTGCCAGCTATCTCCACGAGGCTCAGGATGTAAGGGTCTGTGTTCCACCCACTTCCTGTCTCCCCTCGCAAAGCATGCCGGGAAACGTAGTCCCAATGTCTTCTGTGTTTCTCCAGCATAATCTTACCATGGTCTCTGTCTCCCTCTGGTGGCCATTTCAAATAAATGCAGCAGAACAGTCTTTTTAAACCCAGCGCTACACGTGCAAATACAGTTCTTGAAATAAAATGGAACTTACATAGAAAACTTATCTTGCCTTAGTTTGCTTCCATGGGTATTCCAGATTTCAATTGTCCCAGAAGATTCTTTGGATGTTACCCACCCCAAGTCTTTTGGAGGAATACCCCGAGTTTTGGATGATCATTCTACAGTATACAAAGCAGTTTGCCCCTCACCCGCCTTGGAGCATGTTTCCATTCAGCCCAAGAGAGCAGATCAGATAAGAGGGTTGTAAATACCTTCCCTTGCTTTGCAAACTCCGTTGCAAAGACAAGAGGGAAATTCTGCGTTTAAAACCTTACACACTGCTTGCAGAAAATGATGCCCGTTTGTGACAGCCCTGTCGTACGTGCGTCGTAGCTCTTCGACGGGGAGGCTTTCTGAATGAACGCAGTACACCTGCTGTATCCTGTGCAATTCGTGCATGCGCTACAATGTGTGGCCAGCCTCAGGGAGCTGGGAGGCACGTCAACACAGGCGCACATGGCGCTCTCTTCTGACACCAGCCTTAATGCTCTATGTACCTTGTCAAGTAATATAGTTATTGTGCCCTTCTCCCAATGACTGTGAACCAATTTGTGGTTTTGTATGGTGCTGCAGAATCAGTTTGTTTGCATTCTATAAAAAAAGTATAATAATAATATTTCCAGTCCCATATATCCAAAGGATAGTTGCTGAATATTTATCGCCAGTTTTAAAAGTTTTAAACACAGGATTTCTCTCTAAAAACTCTGAACCATTTTCAAGAACAAATGGCACCCATCCAGGTTGTCCATTGTCTCCGCTAATTTATGCTTAAAGAGACATAAACTGTAACTAGACTACCCGTGCATTACAAACAAAACCACTTTATAAAAAACATGTTTTTTTCTTTATTTGAAGCACTCACATAACAAAAAATAAAGTAAGGTTTTGATATCGTTTCCATTTTGTGTATTTTTCCCATGATGCAACATTTATCAAAAACTTTGCTTTGTGGCTCTTGTTTATTTAGTCTACATTATTTAACAGTTAATGAGGCAGAGAAGGGAATGTTTCGATAAGGCAGCAGGGGGTGTATTATTCTTGAGACTGAGATAAGAAATAGCAGCTGCTCACCTACTCACCGACTCCCACATGATTAAAGCCGCTTCCATTGCCCCTCCATTTCTGAACAGCTGACACTAATGATTCTGACATCCAGTAAAACTCCCCTTGTCTTCCACAACCCCAATCCCTGTAGACTGTAAACTCCTATGAGCAGAGCCCTCTACACCTTGTGTTTCTATCCCATGTACATTTATGTGGATCGTGTTCCCTTTTGGTTATTGTAAAGAGCTGCAGATACTGCTGGCGCTATATAAATGATGACGATAATAATAATAATAAGACAGGGAGTTTAAAAGACTTTTACTCTACCCCCTGGTGATGTGCTGTGAATACATCCCACACAATACAATGCTGTGAGTCGGTGACTCACCCATTCACTCCATTCTATGACCAAAGCCACAGAGTGAGGAGCAAGTGATGGAAAGATACTGGGGGGGGGGGGGAGTTCACAACACAAACTATCACACAATGGATACACTCAGTGACACATATAGAGGAAAATATTTTCATAAGAGAAAAACAAAACACATGTAAGATATCAGCAACATCAAATAAACACAATAAGGACATTTAATTTTTTGGTGGTAGAGGAAGTAGTATACGACGATCGGGTAATATAAAGCAGGGATCTGCCCCCCCCCCATGCTTATTGCATTCAATTACCAGAATTATTTCAATGCAATAAGTGGCCAGAGAATCATGGGAACTGAAGTTCAGAAACATCTTGGGGGGGGGGGCAGAGTTTGGGATCCCTGATGTAGAGAATATCCGTGTTGGACCTTCCGTTCATAAAAATGTATTAATCCCTTTGCGGATAATGCATTAATCACCGTGCTGTGACCTGAATCATCTATTCATGCCCTTCATGGCCTTTTGGATCAATATGGAGCATTATCATGCCACAAAGTTAATCTGACCCAAACCTACGCACCTCTTGTTAATATATCACCCTCAGGTTAAGATGCCTTGAGATCAAAGTTCAAATTTGATTAGAGAATTAATTTTATTAAGTAATAAGGGATCGATGTTATTAAGAATATATCATATATTTTTTAATATAATATATATATATATATAAAAAAATTATCTGTTTAGCAATTTAATATTTGAATTAAAAAAGGCTTTCGGAAATTAAAACAGATACTGTACCAGTGGTGAAATTTAAAGATATTGTGGCTGGGGAGGATGTCAGCTATAAAAATGAACATTTTATATTTATTTAGGGCTCCTCCCATTTTATTATCAACTTTATACCTCAATAATTTGCACAGTTTCCTGAATAAATAATAATTTCAGGTATTTTTTTTTAGAATAAATAAATAAAAATGCCAGATTACACTACCTTGCATTACAAAATGGAGGACTGGGCTTCTCTAATCTGCTGTGCTTCTAAAAGGCAGCTGTGATTGTGTCAGTTTCCTTTATGATCCTGGCAGACCCCATTGAATCCCCATGAAATGACACATCTGCTTTGCACTCTTCCACACCAACCTCATATTTCCCCATCAATCAGCACAGTACTTCATTTTTGGGGTCACTTGTCGTCCTTGGTCAATTGGACACTTGTCGTCCTACACTCCATGGACATAAGTATCGGGCACCTGACCATTACACTAACAGGGACCTTTATGACATGGCATTGGAACATACATAGACATACATATGGAGCTGATCCTCCCTTTTTGCATCTATAACAGCTTCCACTCTTCTGGGAAGGATTTCCAAAGGATTTCGGGGTGTTTCAGTGGGCATTTTTTGCCCATTCTTCCAGTAGAGCATTTGTGAGGTCAGGTTTGATGTTGGACAAGAAGGTCTGGCTTGCAATCTCCGTTCCAGTTCATCCCAAAGGCGGTGGATGGGGTTGAGGTCAGGGATCCTTGCAGCAAGTCAAGTTCTTCTACACCAAACTCATCTAGCCATGTCTGTATGGACCTTGTTTTGTGCAATGGGACACAGTCATTCTTGAGTAGATAAGGAGTTCTTCAGAACAACCCATGTTTGTCACAAAAATTTGTAAATGCAGGCTGCATGGTTAGGTGTGGCCATGTTATACACCTGGTGCAACGGGTCTGATTTAAACACCTGAACTCAATATCAAGAGGTGTGTCCCAATAATTCTGTCCATATAGCTTATCTCCCTAGCTCCGCCCATAGATTCTTTGTAGTATATGATCATTTATTTTGATCCAATTATTGGAAGTGAAAATCTTTCACTCAGTTCATTCATTTTTACCATCACCATATGCTACTACCCTCCCCTGTCGATAAAAAAAAAAATGAGATTCCGCATTACATGGCTTGCCTACAACTTGTTATCGAGATCACATACTGTATTACCCCTATTGATACTACTTTATTACTTGCGCTCGGTCCATTGGAACAATTCCGCATCGCAAGTAATTTCCGATATAAATTATTTCAATGTGCTATAAACTACATAATGTGCGAAGGAATTGACATAAATGGGCAATTCAGACTTCTTGGGAAAATGATATAGGCTTGGCTATTTTGAAATCTGAGTAGAAGAAGGCGATTTCTTTTGATAAATGAGCTAATAAACGATCAAACCTTATTGAAACACGACGGAAGGTTCTATACAGGTGCTATTTGTACCCTCCGGGGAATACCATGTTAATTAAACGATACTGGCTTGTGTTTGGAGGAGTAATGAAGCTATTGGATCTAAGAAGCACATCTGGAGGAGAAACTGTTGGAAAATCTCTCAATCATGGTCTCAATCATCTCATTGGGCGTGATGGGTTCACCCAATAACTCTATGATGTTCTATGAATTTATAGGATTCCAAAAGAAAACGTTTCATTGCCTATTTTCCACCACTCTGTCATTACTGGCCGGAAGTTGGAAATCAAAGAATGTTGGGGGCATTGGTACCATAAACAGAGCAGGAGTCAAGGGAATCTGTACCAGATGGTAACTGAGAGGTTACTGAGCAAGACAACTGCACCACCGCCATGCCATTCAGTGCAGTAGATCAGATCACATCATTGTCATTGTTGTCTCTGCAGGTGTCTGTGTATGTATTCCATTGTCTCTGTCTTTTTCAGTCTCTCTGTACCTGTCAGAGTCTTTGTCACTGTTTGTGCTCCTCTGTTAATGTCTTTTGTCTGTCAGTGACTTTGCCAGTGTCTCTTTGTGTATGTCTTTCACTGTCTGTATGCGACTGTCAGTGGGAATCTCTCTTCGTGTGTATGTTTTCTGTTGATGGCTTCCTAATCTCTTTGTAATGGAGTTAATAAGAACAGTATGTTTTATAGGATGGCAGGCAGAGGGGACTCTTTAATTAGGCAAAATAGGCGGCTGCCTAAAGCTTCACTCCCACTGAGATCTCAAATGGTGAAATTCATGCCTTTAAACAGACATTGCACACAAATACCCTCCTACGTTCACATACACTCTACCAAAAGAACAGATTTAAACTTGAGTTGATTCAAAAGCATTGGGTAAATTTCAAAATTTTGTTCACAGAAAGGCAGGCCTCATATTTCAGCTTGGCCTAATGCAGTGATGGCGAAACATTTTGAGCCTGAGTGCCCGAACTGGATCACTAAACCATTTTATGTGTCTCGAAGTGCCAACTCTGCAATTAGACCAGAATACTGATGATTTCTTTTAGAAAAAAACCTACTCACCCCTATTATATACCTATACGGGCACCTTTAAGCCCCTTCTTTACCTACACACCCATTTCCCTCATTTTATGTTCCCCTATTTATAATTTCCGCATTCCTTCCCAATTTATTATTTCCCCTCCAATTTTATTATTTCCTCATCCCAGGGCTCGAGTCCTGTGGGAACGAAAGGGAACGGCGTTCCCGCACTTCTCCCACAGCGGGAACGCTGCAGGAACGCTGGTTCCTGCTGTGGCCTGAGCCCAAAACGATTGAGCTGGCCACACATTGCCGGCGGCCGCGTGTTTTTCCTCCTACGAGCAGCTGCTGGCAGGAAGTGCGGCCGCTCTCCTGGGATCCAACAGCCAGCAGCGATCTCACGAGATCGCGGCTGGCTGTTTGATCGATCCCAGGCGAGCAGCCGCACTTCCTGCCAGCGGCCGCTCGTAGCAGGAAAAACACACGGCTGCCGGCAATGTGTGGCCAGCTCAATCATTTCGGGCCTGGCACTGCAGAGAGGAGAGGAGAGGTGAGCTGGGGCAAAAAAATTCCATGTGTGAGCTGGGGCAATAATATCCATGTGAACAGGGGGCAAAAAAATTCCATGTGTGAACTGGGGGCAATAATATCCATGTGAGCTGGGGGCAATAATATCCATATGAGCTGGGGGCAATAATATCCATATGAGCTGGGGGCAATAATATCCATATGAGCTTGGGCAATATATACCCATATGAGCTGGGGGCAATATATACCCAGATGAGCTGGGTGCAATTATATCCATGTGAACTGGGGGCAATTATATCCATGTGAACTGGGGGCAATAATATCCATGGGAACTGGGGGCAATAATATCCATGTGAGCTGGGGCAATATATACCCATATGAGCTGGGGGCAATATATACCCATATGAGCTGGGGGCAATAATATCCATGTGAACTGGGGGCAATTATATCCATGTGAGCTGGGGGCAAATATATCCATGTAACCAGTGCTGGGAATATTATTGTAACGGTGCGCTAACGGCGCTACCCTGGAGTAGCGTTTATTTGGATCCTTTTAGGACAGATTCTTGAACACAGACAGCAGGAAAGGCTGTAGTACCTTGATTCCCACACCAGGGAGGTACTACAAGAAGCCTAATTAACTCCTCAGCACCAAGTGGCTTTGTGGCCAGGAGGACGCTGAGTGGACGTTAACTATCGGTGCACAGCTACATAGACATGACGTGATACATGAACAGAGGGGAACTGGATTGCTGTCACGAATCCCCCTGAATACCAAAATAGTGGTCCCTTTACGTAGACCGCTCTCTACTCTTCCGATCCTTGAATGGTCGGCACAACTAGATAGATCACTAACCAGACAAAAGACAAGCAAGGGTAAACACCAGACAGAGGTACAGAATAGAGTATTCGTTCTCCCTAGGACCTTAGTAATATCAGAGGTAGTCTGATGTGTGCTTAGGGTGCCACATAGACTGACCTCGGTACCAAAGTTAAGAGCAGAACCGTGAGAAGAGTGAATGCCAATACCAGGGGTTATACACAGGGTGGTTCGTTCGCCAATGCCAGGGGTCATACACAGAATGGTTCGTTTGCCAATACCAGGGGTCATACACAGAGTGGTTCGTTTGCCAATGCCAGGAGTCATACACAGAATGGTTCGTTTGCCAATGCCAGGAGTCATACACAGAATGGTTCGTTTGCCAATGCCAGGAGTCATACACAGAACGGTTCGTTTGCCAATGCCAGGGGTCATACACAGAATGGTTCGTTTGCCAATGCCAGGGGTCATACACAGAGATATTAGCCAAAAACACAAGAGCTCTGCGGGAAGTGAATACCACGTCAGGGCACCGGCGAACTAGTGAAGCCGGGTTTTAAACCCGGCGGGTCCGCGTCATAACGCCAGGCTCCGCCCCCCGGCGTCCCACGTGAGCGCACCCGGTGGCGTTATTATTCGGCGCCTGGCCAGCGAGCAGCGAGGAATCTGCTGCCAGGCGCCCCAGAACAGAGCCAACCGTGACAGAACCCCCCCCCTCCACGGGCGGCCACTGGACGACCCCCAGGGGCACGGGGGTGCGCCAAATAGAAGGCCTTCACCAACCGAGGGGCATGGACCTCTGCAGCCGGAATCCAAGAACGATCCTCCGGACCGTAACCCACCCAATCGACCAAGTACTGTAAGGACCCCCTAGACTTTCTGGCATCCAGAATGGCCTCAACCTCGTACTCCTCCTCGCCCTCCACAGAGACAGGAGGAGGTGGAGCACGGACCTTGGTGTACCGGTTACATAACAACGGTTTCAAAAGGCTTACGTGGAACACATTGTGTATCCCTAATATGGGGGGCAATGCCAAAGCATAGGAGACAGGGTTGAGTCGCCGCAGAATCTTATAGGGGCCGATATATCTAGGTGCCAACTTCATGGAAGGCACTAAGAGCTTGATATTCCGTGAAGAAAGCCAAACCCTGTCCCCAACTTGATACACGGGTGCCTGCCTCCTGTGTCTGTCGGCCTTGGTTTTCTGGATGACACTACTCTCCTCCAGTGCCCGTTTGACTCTCTCCCAAGTCTCTTGCAATGATGCCAAATGCTCATCCAAAGCAGGAATCGTGGTATCAGGAAACGTAGCGGGGAGCACAGGAGGATCAAAACCATAAACAGTGAAGAAAGGGGAATGTCCTGTGGATTCACTTACTGCACTGTTCAAAGCATACTCTGCCCATGGTAACAGGTCTGACCAGTTATTTTGTTGTTCTGATATAAAGCACCTGAGATATTTCTCTATATTTTGGTTGGCTCGTTCTGCTGCTCCGTTGGTCTGGGGGTGATAGGCCGAAGAGAAGGACAAGTCTATCCCCACATTCTTACAAAACCCTTTCCAGAATCTGGAGACGAATTGTGTCCCCCTATCAGAGACAATCTCCAGAGGAACACCGTGTATGCGGACCACGTTGGAAATGAATATGGGCACCAGTTCGGCTGCCGAAGGTAGTTTCCGAAGAGGCACATAGTGACCCATCTTGGAGAATCGATCTATGACCGTAAGTATAACTGTATTCCCTCTTGACTCAGGTAAATCTACTATAAAATCCATGGCTACATGTGACCATGGTCGTTCGGGGATCGGCAAAGGCTGGAGTAAACCAATGGGTGCTGTTTTGGGACTTTTATGTCTTGTGCACACCTCGCACACAGCTATGTAATCTTTAACATCTCGGCGCAACGTGGGCCACCAGAGGAGTTTACGGATACTAGACACAGTTTTGGTGATACCCATATGCCCAGAGGTTTTATTGTCATGATAAACGTTAAGTACTTCCTCTCTTTCGTTCTCAGGTACAAAGAGTTTCGCGGGAGGTTTCTCCCCAGGAGCTGCACCCTGGACGGTCTGCAACCTTTTCACTAGAGGAGACGAGACACTAATCGTGGTAGAGGCTATAATCCTTTCCTGGGGTACAATGGGATGCTGATCTTGGATATTATGTTCATAAGATTCATACTGTCTCGATAATGCGTCTGCTTTAATGTTTCTGGACCCAGGTCTATAGGTAAGCACGAAATTAAAACTTGAAAGAAACAATGACCATCTCGCTTGTCTGGAATTTAAACGTTTAGCATCTCCAATGTACGTGAGATTCTTATGATCGGTTATGATAACGACGGGGTCCCTAGACCCCTCCAATAAGTATCTCCATTCTGCCAAGGCCGAGATGACTGCTAACAATTCTCTATTTCCAATGTCATAGTTCTCTCTCTGCCGGGGACAATTTCCGAGAATAGAAGCCGCATGGATGCAAGGGTTTGTCGGGTGCCTCCCTTTGGGACAAGACTGCACCAAGACCTAGTTCGGAGGCGTCAACTTCTACTTGGAAAGGCAGAGCCGGATCTGGATGTCGGAGAACAGGGGCAGTAGTGAATGCTTGTTTAAGTGCCTCAAAGGCTTGAGTGGCTTGTGGTGTCCATTTCTGATTTCCCACCCCTTTCTTAGTCAAAGCCGTGAGGGGAGCTACCAAGGCTGAAAAGTCTTTAATGAATCTCCGATAGTAGTTAGTAAACCCCAGAAACCTCTGGATGGCTTTAAGCCCTTGGGGTAGAGGCCAGTCAAGAATTGCTGAGAGTTTCTTTGGATCCATTTGAAAACCCTCAGGGGTTATTGATATAACCAAGGAAATGCACTGTTACTATGTCGAATAGACACTTTTCTAGTTTACAATATAATCCAGCCTTCAATAGTTTAGTCAATACTTGTTTCACGTGGGCGTGATGAGTGTCCACATCAGGAGAGTATATCAGGATGTCATCCAGATATACTATGACGAATTCTTGCAGAAAATCCCTTAGGGTGTCATTTATGAGGTCCTGAAAAACGGCTGGCGCATTACATAATCCAAAGGGCATCACCAGGTATTCATAATGCCCGCTACGTGTATTAAAAGCCGTTTTCCATTCATGCCCCTTTTTAACCCTAACCAGGTTGTAAGCTCCGCGTAAATCGAGCTTCGTATATATACGGGCCCCCTTTAATCGGTCGAACAATTCTGTTATAAGAGGTATGGGATATGCATTTCTTATAGTTATCCTATTCAAACCTCTATAATCGATGCAAGGTCGCAGATCTCCCTCTTTTTTGGAGACAAAAAAGAAACCTGCTCCTGCTGGAGATGAGGACCGTCTAATGAATCCTCGCTCTAGATTCTCCCTTATGTATTCCTCCATAATGTCGTTTTCTTTTTGTGACAAAGGGTATACATGTCCCCTAGGAGGCATCGTACCGGGGAGTAAATCAATAGCACAGTCATATGGACGATGTGGTGGTAGGACCTCAGTCCTGGCTTTAGAGAACACCTCCTTTAATGCTAGATAACATTCAGGGACCTCTGTGGATAAAGGAGGGGCTGTGGCAACATTGAGGCTACCAATCACATTGACTCTGCCTAGGCAATTAGACTGACAACTAGGACCCCAACATTTTATGTCTCTCTGGACCCAATCAATAACCGGGTTGTGCTCTGTTAGCCATGGAAACCCAAGAACGACAGGACATGAGGGAGATTCAATAATTTGAAATCTTATCGTTTCTTGTGCAAAACTCCTGTTTTCATACATACATCGACAGTGTCGTGAGTGATATGTGGACATGACAGGGGTTTACCATCTATGGCCTCCACCATTAGAGGCTTCTCCTTGAGAACCAGAGGTAAGAGGTTTTTGGCAGCAAAATATTTATCCATGAAATTACCTGAGGCCCCAGAGTCTAAGAATGCCTCAGTCTTGAGGTGAACCCCCTCCCAGGTTAGGGAGATCGGTAACAGAATCCTGGATTTTTTTTTTCACTATCCACAAAGGAGGCATACAGAGAACCGATAACCTGGGTATTGGCTGTTCTTTGACCCGATTTGCCACTCTCCCCCCTGCTAACCCTGGGTCTCTGAGGACATTGAAGGCGGAAATGATCAGCCCCTGCACAATAGAAGCAGAGCCCCTTTTCTCTTCTGTGAGCTCTTTCTGCTTCCGAAATACCCGTTTTTCCTATTTGCATAGGTTCAACGACTGGCATATCTGTTTTTGCGTTCTCCGGGTTACCTGACGTACTGGTGTGTCTGGGTAATAAGGGTAAAGGAGGCAAGACCCTTCTGGGTCTGTCTCTGGGGTGTCTCCTTTCCCTAATTTGATCGTCCATGGCTATGCAAAAGTCAATCAGATGGTCCAGATTTTCTGGTAATTTTAAGGGAGCCAGCTCAAACATAAAAGCCTCGTTCAGGCCTTCGGTAAAGGCTAAGGTTAAAACGTCGTTCGGCCAAAGCACCTCTGACGTCAAAGTCTTAAACTCTATGGCATAGTCGGAGACCCTCCTATTACCTTGTTTAATGTGAAACAAGGACCTACCCGCATTGGTAGCCCTTCTAGAGGGATCAAAGGTACGTTTTAACTCAGAGGTAAAACCCTCATAGTCATATATGATGGGTTTCTTATTTTCCCACAACGGCGTAGCCCATAATAAAGCTTTTTCTGTTAAATGATTAATCAGATAGCCTACTTTGGCTTTATCAGATATACAAGACCCTGGGTTGTTCTCAAACAAGATCTCGAGTTGGGTCAAAAAACCCCGGCATAAGCTTGGTGTACCATCATAGCGTAAGGGTGCCTTCATACTAAGCCTATGTCTTTCAGGAGAGACCGAACTGACCCTAGGCAATACTGGGTCTGGAGGGTTTGTGGTACCTGTATTGGACCGATTTAACAGGGTCTGTAGAGCGAGAGAAATCTGGTCCATCCTATGGTCCTGTTCCTCTTGTCTGGCTGCGATACGTGCCAACTGGTTAGAGAGGTCTGCGGGATCCATTGGCCCTGACGTAATGTCACGAATCCCCCTGAATACCAAAATAGTGGTCCCTTTACGTAGACCGCTCTCTACTCTTCCGATCCTTGAATGGTCGGCACAACTAGATAGATCACTAACCAGACAAAAGACAAGCAAGGGTAAACACCAGACAGAGGTACAGAATAGAGTATTCGTTCTCCCTAGGACCTTAGTAATATCAGAGGTAGTCTGATGTGTGCTTAGGGTGCCACATAGACTGACCTCGGTACCAAAGTTAAGAGCAGAACCGTGAGAAGAGTGAATGCCAATACCAGGGGTTATACACAGGGTGGTTCGTTCGCCAATGCCAGGGGTCATACACAGAATGGTTCGTTTGCCAATACCAGGGGTCATACACAGAGTGGTTCGTTTGCCAATGCCAGGAGTCATACACAGAATGGTTCGTTTGCCAATGCCAGGAGTCATACACAGAATGGTTCGTTTGCCAATGCCAGGAGTCATACACAGAATGGTTCGTTTGCCAATGCCAGGAGTCATACACAGAATGTTCGTTTGCCAATGCCAGGGGTCATACACAGAATGGTTCGTTTGCCAATGCCAGGGGTCATACACAGAGATATTAGCCAAAAACACAAGAGCTCTGCGGGAAGTGAATACCACGTCAGGGCACCGGCGAACTAGTGAAGCCGGGTTTTAAACCCGGCGGGTCCGCGTCATAACGCCAGGCTCCGCCCCCCGGCGTCCCACGTGAGCGCACCCGGTGGCGTTATTATTCGGCGCCTGGCCAGCGAGCAGCGAGGAATCTGCTGCCAGGCGCCCCAGAACAGAGCCAACCGTGACAATTGCTGAATCTCAATGATACATGAGTTGTGCGGACTGCAGGGCAGTCACACAATACCTAGATACAGATACTGGAAACACAGACAGCAAGAAAGGCTGTAATACCTTTATTCCCACACCACGGAGGTACTACAAGAAACCTAATTAACTCCTCAGCACCAAGTGGCTTTGTGGCCAGGAGGTCGCTGGGTGGAAACACATTAAGTATCTGTGTCCTGACACATAGACATAACGTGATACAAAAACATGAACAAGATTGCTGATGCAAGACTTACTTATGAGACATACAGAACGGGAACACTTGTGTTCATTAGCCTGCAGGGAAGGCCTACAATCTAAGATTGGATATACTGTATGTACTCAGCTATACAGAAGGGGGACAAAGTTCAATAGCCTGCAGGCAGGCCTACTATCTGCGATAGGATTCTGTATAGCAACCAAGGAAACATATACTAGACAGGATACATAAAACTAGGAACTCAGGAACATAAACTAGAAAGTAATATACATGAACTAGAAATAACCAGGACAAGAAGTAGACAGATAACATAAACCAAACGGCAAAACCATAAACTTGAATCTTTTTTTTTTTTTTTTTTTTGCATATTCAAGTTTATTCAAAATAAGGCATATTACAGAAATGCAAGGAAAACATTGCGCGTCACGTTACCAGGCATAGAACAAATAGCAGGCCAACAATAAAAGAGGGCCAAAGTCGCCCAGTTCAAAGTAATGATACATATGAAAGTTATAACTTTAAAGAGGGGTGAGACAATAATACAGGGAAGGAGAGCCATAAGGACTCAGGGTATAAACATAAAACAGAGTTCCCAAGGCTGATGACACAATGCAGGAGGTATAAAGGGTTCATGGGATTCTGCGTATATCTGATAGCCAATAATACCATTTTGCAGAATACTCCGCGTAGCGATCTCGAGCACGAAAAGTGAGTTCATCTACCCCCGAATGCACTCCATTTCATCAAACCATACCGAAAGTGGGGGGGGTGATATCTTGTTTCCAAAATCTGGGGATCGTGAGCCGTGCAGCATGTAACAGACATGGAATGATAGATTTTTTATAGCCTGAGATGCTGCAAGATGTGTGGTGTAACAGATAAAATTCCGGCGTGAATGGAGGAGAGGGCTCCACCAGCTTACACACGTATTCGTGTATACGTTCCCAGAATAACTGCACTTTCGGACATGACCACCAGATGTGGAGATGGTCTGCGTGTGGCGCACTGCATCTCCAGCACAGATCTCCACCCCCGCCTGCGAAGTGACTTAATCTGTCCGGTGTGCGGTACCATCTATATAATATTTTATAATTGACTTCCTGTATCCTAGTGGAGGGGGTGCAACAGTGAGCAAGGGTGTAGATCTTAGACCAGTCCTCATCCTTTAAAGTGATACGAAAGGAGGCTTCCCATTTGCCACAGAACTGAGTCGGAGGTGTAGAAAGTGATTGGAGGAGGCCATAGAAAAGTGATATACTGTGTGGGGGAGTTATCCCTCGATGCGAGATGGTTTCAAATATCGTGAGGGGCCTACAATATTTATCTAGCGGTGCCAGCGAGCCCAGGTAGGATATGAGCCGATGGAGGTGGAATTTACCCAGAAATCCCAATGGGCGGCTATATGGTAATTGATCTTCCGCCACCTGAGCGCCAGCCGTTAGGAAATGACGCGGGAGCGGGGAGGGGGGTCTGCTGTAGGTGCCGTAGGGATGAGGTGCCTAGAGAATACCGGTAGATGTTGCAGTGGCATCAATGGAGAGGGATAAGGAGCCACCGGTAGCTTAGTCTGCAGGGAGCGCCAGACGGAAAGCGTGGCCAATGTAGTTGGGAGCGCATAGTGTAGGGGGCTTGCCAAATTTCGAGGCATCCATGGCAAGACAGCTAAGTTATCGCCCGCAAACCGTTTTTCAATTCCCACCCACAATTTAGGTGATGTGTTTTTGCCCCATTCCACTAGGCGTTGCATATGAGTCGCGCAGTAGTAGTGCCAAATGTGTGGCATGGACATGCCGCCCATGGAGCGAGGTGTAGTCAACAGATTAAGCTTAACTCGAGGCGCTTTACCATTCCACACGAAAGTGCGGAACATGGAGTTTAGTCGTTTAAAAAAGAGGCGTGGTAAGCTAATAGGCAGTGTCTGAAACAGATACAATATCCTAGGTAAAACTGACATTTTTATAGTATTAATGCGACCGAACCACGATATATGCGGGAGAGACCATCTGCGTAAATCTAGTTCAAGAGAGGCTAAAAGTGGTTGGAAATTAGCTCGGTAAAGGTCATTAGTGTCCGGGGTCAAAAAAGTGCCCAGATATTTAAGTTGGCCCTGGCACCACTTAAAGGGGAACGAAGATTGCAGAGCTAGCGCTTCTTTAGGGGGAATGAGGACAGGCATGATTTCGGACTTATCCATATTCAATTTTAAATTACTCAGAGTTCCATAGTCGGCAAACATACGCAGCAAAATAGGCAGGGTGACCTTAGGGGAGCGCACAAAAAAATAAAATCATCGGCATATGCAGCCAGCCGATGTTCAGTATTACCCACCCACAATCCGGCTATATCCGGTGCGTCCCTGACTGCTTGTAAAAAGGGTTCAAGAGATAACGCGAACAGGAGAGGCGAGAGGGGACAACCCTGTCTGGTGCCATTTGAAATGGGGAATGAGTCAGACAGGACCCCATTAACATTAATGCGGGCTGAAGGATGCGTGTACAATGCCTGGATCCAGAGAATCATATTCTCCCCCAGTCCCATATGTGACAGAGTTCGAAATAGGAAATCCCAACGTACCCGGTCGAAAGCTTTGTCACAGTCAGTGGACAAGAGCAGAAAAGGAGCAGTGGTTAGACGTGGTGAACCGTGTATTAAGTTCACTGCCCTGACAGTACTATCCTTCGCCTCCCTCCCAGGAATGAAGCCCGTCTGATCCGCATGCACCAAACCAGGGATGAACGGCTTAAGTCGGGTGGCCAGCACCTTGGCAAACAGCTTGACATCCTGATTAAGCAGCGATATAGGTCTGTAATCACTGCATTGATCCAGGTCCTTTCCTGGTTTTGGGAGTAGGGTGACCGTGGCTGTAAGTGTGGCAGGGTGGAGGCACCCACCCTGCGTGAGGGAGTTAAATGCAGATAACCATTGTGGTGTCAACGTTTCTAGAAGTTTTTTGTAATATAAAAGCGACAAGCCATCAGGGCCCGGAGCCTTACCCGTAGGGGTGTCCTTGATGGCTATGCGAAGTTCCTCATCCGTAATAGGGGCTTCTATAAGTTGTCTGTTCGCTATCGATAATTTGCGTTTAACATGAGATTGCAGATACGTCTCAATCTTATGTGTCAAGGTGGATGTAGGTGGTGTCGTCTTGTCTAGATTGTATAGTGTATGAAAATGTGAACGAAACACTTCCAGCATGGAGGAAGGCAGAGAGTGTCTCCCCCCAACCTGTCCGTGATTTTAGAAATGTAAGTTGAACTGCGTTTTTTGCGTAGAACTCTGGCTAGCAGTCTGCCACACCTGTTGCCGTGTTCAAAAAATAGATGTTTATAGTGTGTAAAGGACCTCTGAGCTTTAATATTTAGCAGTGAGTTTAAATCTGCTCTAAGTGCCGAGAGCCGCACATAGTCCTCCTCAGAGCTAGTGGCTTTATGAGAGGCTTCCAATTTGCGGATCTGGGCCGTCAAATCCTCCTGTCGTGCTATGCGCTCCCTCTTAATGCGAGCCCCTTGTTTAATGAGATATCCCCTTGCTGTGGCTTTATGAGCTTCCCACAGCAAGGGAGGGGTGACATCAGGAACTGAGTTGTCTGTAAAGTACTGAGATACCGCTTCCGTTAGGCCGGAGAGTACCAACTGGTCAGACAACAGGGTTTCATTCAGCCGCCAATGGGACGCCTTAGGTCTGTACAAGCATGAGTTGAGTTCAACATCTACCGGGCAATGGTCAGACCATGCTGTGCAGCACCATGTCTGTGAGCCAATTGAGGCGTATCTAATAAGATGTGATTGTGCGAATGGGAGAAAGATGTGGTCAATGCGGGAATATGATTTGTGTAGAGTGCTGTAGTGCGTATAGTCCCTGGTGGAGGGATGTAACGCCCTCCAGCAATCCGTCAGGGTGGAGTCCAGTAATGTTAGTCGTGTCGAGCGGATGACCGACAACGGAACACAGGTAGACCCGCGTGAGGTATCAAGCTTAGGATCCAGTGGAAGGTTAAAATCACCTCCCACCACCAGGTTGCCGTCCTGAAAATCAGTGACCACAGACATGATCTTCTTAAGGGCTATGTGTTGTCTGCGGTTAGGTAGATAAATAGAAACGAAGGTGTATAGCTGTTCTCCAATAGTGCCTTTGACCATGACGTATCTGCCCTCATCATCCGCCTTGTGTGCCAACAATTGGAATGGTACATGCTTAGCAAACAGAACAGCCACCCCTCGGGATTTACCCTCCCTGTAATTACCAAAAAACCCCAGGGGGTATGAAGCGCTCCGGAGTGCCGGTGCCCTGTCACACAAAAAATGTGTCTCCTGAATAAGAGCCACCGAGACTTGAGCCTTAGCAAAGTCCCGTAAAGCAATATGTCTCTTAGCAGGTATGTTCAATCCTCCAGCGTTAATAGAGCGTATGAGCAATGGTCTGTGCTGGTATGCCATGATAGTTAACCCTTATACAAGAACCCGAAGTGGGTGTACCAAGGGGGAACGGGGTAGGGAAAGGAGGGGGGTGAATACAAAAAGAAAACAATTAAACCTGAACAAAATACCGCGAGCGTGTGCCCAAAGCGGGGTGTAAATCCCAGGCGACGCTCAGAGCGAAGCGGAGAGATGCCCCGCCTAAACAACTCCTTCCGGAGTGGGCTAATACCCCAGGGGAACGTATCCTGACATGAGATCAATATAAGCGCAACAATAATCTGCAATAAAAGAGAAAAGAAAATTTACAGATTACAAAATCAGAGTCTCCAGGCGAATCTCACCCGCTGTCGAACGACCATAATTATTGTGTCTTGTTGAGAAGTACTGTTAATGGTGCTATAAAAACCCCACACAGCCGTTCCAGGCGGAAAATGCGGGAAAGGGAGAGCAAAGGAGCAAAAATATATTCGGCGTATGACGTTCTCCACAATTTGCAAAGACCACAGCGCAGGTCCGCTGGGGCCGTCAGATAGCCTCCTCTCCGTGGCAAGACTTGTATGCAAAGAACACGTAGAGGGGGAGCCATCCATCCCCGAAACCGCAGATAATGTTTCAATGGCAGCCAGAGGCAGCGAAGGACACCACACGCAGTGTCTACATAATGTACCTCGCTCCACCAGAGCCGTACGAACAATAGCGCGGGGCATTCAAACCTGCCATTAGATGTTCTCTCCACGATTGTGCCATGTAACAGAAGGACGACGTGCAATCCTCAGGCCTCCTGTGAATCGAACTGTGCGAACCTTCCGTCAGCGGCGGCTCCACGTGGTGTTCTGCGCTGTCGGGGGACCCGTTGTGGCCTCTGCGTAGCAGAAGTGAGAAACCGTATTGGGTCAGGCCATTCCAAGATAGTGTCGGGTGGTAGATTCAGCGTGGAGAGAAATTCAGGCAGTTCGTCACCACCACGCACCGTAACTGGGCCTTGAGGTGTGCGTACTTGTAATCCTGCCGGGTAGATCCACCGATATTGTAATCCCGCTTGTTGTAGGGCCGATGTTAGGGGTTTAAGTGCCCTCCTAGAATGTAAAGTGAGTAAGGATACATCTTGAAAGAGTTCCACTTTCGCTCCTTCAAATCGTAAGGCCGACTTATTCCTGGCCCCAGCCATGATAGCCTCCTTGACGCTAAACCGTAAGAGACAGCAAATGACGTCACGAGGGGGGCTGCCTGGGGGGCCCCGGGATCTTAGGGCGCGATGCCAGCGCTCCATTTCCACTACAGCATCCGGCGCTTTTTGCAGTAGAAAATTAAATAGGTTGGTGAGGATGCGGTGTAGATCATCCGAATCACGTTCGTTTTCAGGCAGGCCTCGTATTCTAATATTATTACGCCTGCCCCTGTTTTCGAGATCTTCAAGTTGTCTGGTGAGAGTTTGAAGTAAAGTGTGATGCAGGGTTAACTGTGTGGAGTGGGCCTGAATAGCGTCCGCCTGTGCCTGGTGTACCCCCTCCACCGCTACTATACGCTGGGTGAGGCCTAGGACATCTTGTCTCACCTGCTGTATTTCCCCTGAGAGGGAATGGTGCAGTTCTCTGGTGGCCGCTGCGAGATCATCTCTGGTTGGCAGGGCCCGCATAATCTGCAGGACATCTGGCGGCGGTTCCCAGCCGCCGCCGGGTGAAGCTGGGGAGTGTGGCGCCGGCGGTGTAGTAGCGGCCGCCATCTTAGGCCCCTCGTGTGTAGCCGGCCCGGCCGCCATCTTGGATTCCCCCTGCGGAACCTGTGCTCCCGAATGCGGTGGAAAATAGCCACGAATCCCACTGTGAGGTGGGCTGTGGCGTTCCTCTGGGGTTCCAGGGGCTTGGGTGAGCCTTTTGTGCTTACCCATGTCGCTTTAAAATGAAGCTGTGCTGCTGAAAGGTGAGAGTCCCTGGAGAGCCCAGCTAACAGGCAGCCATTAAGCTCAGCGGTCCGGACACGCCCCCTAAACTTGAATCCTTTGAAACAAAAACAAAAACAACTTTCAGGCCCCAAAAAAAGTACAATAGGGATATGCGAGAGAATGGTCGATAGGATAGCCAGGTCAAAACGTATCAGGTCCTCAGCCAGAAACAGGTCAATAACAGATCAGACAGAATGAGATAGCAATAAAGCAGGAACTAGACTCCACTCCAATTTACTCCCATGACAGTTCAAGGAGCAAGTCCTCTCAGCCTCTTTTAAAGGCTGATGGCTCCTTGCACTTATGCCTAGCTCCGCCCCCTCAGATGCCATTTTGCCAGCCCTTACTACTGGCAGCATGCTAGCCAGCGATGCCACCTGGCACCCTGACCACCCAGTTAAGCGCTGCAGGGGCCTAGGATGTAACAATTATTCTGGGGTCCAGTGCTGTGCATATTATTCTGGGGGGTCCAGTGCTGTGTATACTATTCTAGGGGTCCAGTGCTGTGCATATTATTCTGGAGGCTCAGTGCTGTGCATATTATTCTGGAGGCTCAGTGCTGTGCATATTATTCTGGAGGCTCAGTGCTGTGCATATTATTCTGGAGGCTCAGTGCTGTGCATATTATTCTGGAGGCTCAGTGCTGTGCATATTATTCTGGAGGCTCAGTGCTGTGTATATTATTCTGGAGGCTCAGTGCTGTGCATATTATTCTGGGGGTCCAATGCCTGTATATATAATTCTGGGTGTTCCGTGCCTGTGTATATAATTCTGGGGGTCCAATGCTGTGCATATTATTCTGGGGGGTCCAGTGCTGTGTATACTATTCTGGGGGTCCAATGCTGTGTATATTATTCTGGGGGCTCAGTGCTGTGCATATTATTCTGGGGGTCCAGTGCTGGGTATATTATTCTGGGGGTCCAGTGAAGTGTATATTATTCTGGGGGCTCAGTGCTGTGCATATTATTTTGGGGCTCAGTGCTGGGTATACTATTATGGGGGTCCAGTGCTGTGTATATTATTCTGGGGGCTCAGTGCTGGGTATATTATTCTGGGGGTCCAGTGCTGGGTATATTATTCTAGAGCTCCAGTGCTGTGTATATTATTCTGGGTGCTCAGTGCTGGGTATATTATTCTGGGGCTCCAGTGCTGAGTATTTTATTCTAGAGCTCCAGTGCTGTGTATATTATTCTGGGTGCTCAGTGCTGGGTATATTATTCTGGGGGTCCAGTGCTGTGTATATTATTCTGGGTGCTCAGTGCTGGGTATATTATTCTAGAGCTCCAGTGCTGTGTATATTATTCTGGGTGCTGGGTATATTATTCTGGGGGCTCAGTGCTGTGCATATTATTTTGGGGCTCAGTGCTGGGTATATTATTCTGGGGGTCCAGTGCTGTGTATATTATTCTGGGGGCTCAGTGCTGGGTATATTATTCTGGGGGTCCAGTGCTGGGTATATTATTCTAGAGCTCCAGTGCTGTGTATATTATTCTGGGTGCTCAGTGCTGGGTATATTATTCTGGGGCTCCAGTGCTGAGTATATTATTCTAGAGCTCCAGTGCTGTGTATATTATTCTGGGTGCTCAGTGCTGGGTATATTATTCTGGGGGTCCAGTGCTGTGTATATTATTCTGGGTGCTCAGTGCTGGGTATATTATTCTAGAGCTCCAGTGCTGTGTATATTATTCTGGGGCTCCAGTGCTAGGTATATTATTATAGAGCTCCAGTGCTGTATATATTATTCTGGGTGCTCAGTGCTGGGTATATTATTCTGGGGCTCCAGTGCTGGGTATATTATTCTAGAGCTCCAGTGCTGTGTATATTATTCTGGGGGCTCAGTGCTGTGTATATTATTCTGGGGGTCCAGTGCTGTGTATATTATTCTGGGGGTCCAGTGCTGGGTATATTATTCTGGGGGTCCAGTGCTGGGTATATTATTCTGGGGGCTCAGTGCTGGGTATATAATTCTTGGTGGTCTGTACCTGTGTATATAATTCTGGGGGGTGGGTCTGTGCCTGTGTATATAATTCTGGGGGGGGTCTGTGCCTGGATATATATATATATGTATGTGATATATAGATTATATATAATGTGTTAGTCCAGTTGCCAAAATCACGAGTATACCTGTATGTAGTGATACCTTTCACTGATCAGTATATTTTTCAGACCTGAAGAAGAGCGTTACACTTTTGAAAGCTTGTCTTTTAAATGTAATGTTAACCCAATAAAAATGGTATCACCACGTTCTGCTATACTCGTGATATATATATATATAGTTCTTCGGGTAATAGGGGTTGTGGAATTCGTGGGTGAGTTCCCTCACTTTTTTTCCCAGGACTTGACCCCTACTCACCCCCATTTTATTAATTATCCCCCCATTTTATTATTACCTCATCCCCATATTTTATTAATTTATTAATTTACAAGGCGGCCCGTGTAGGCGGCAGGCTGTCTGTGGCCTTGGGGGTGGTTGATCTAATTCAGAAACAAACGCCTAGTTAATTTACCCCTGTATCGCTTGGACTGCATACCTGCGAGCGGCCGCCTCCACCTGTGCTTCAATGTTCGTCTCGTACTCTCGCCTCTGCTCATACGAGATTTTACACATAACTTTACATAATCTCACGAGCGCAGCCGAGACTACGAGAGGCACGTTTAAGCACAGATGCAGGCGGCTGTTCCTGAGTACGCGGCCCACGTGAAAGAGGGGTAAATTAACTAAGCAGCTGCTTCTGAATTAGAGTAGCTACCTCCAGGCTGCAGACAGCCCACTGTCTACACCGGGCTCCAGCCGATTGGCCGGCAAGGTACGCCCCCATGGTCAGTCTGGGCCTGGTAACAGAGATGGAGAACTTATGGCTCATGTGCCAGCAAAGAGGGTGCCACGTGCCAGCTGTGGCACACATACCATAGGTTCGCCATTGCTGGCCTAAGGCCTCACCAACCATAGACCCACCACTGATGCGAGGTAATGGATGTGCGTGTGTGGGCGCTGGGGTGATTTTTAACACAGGGTACCTATAGGACTACGGCCGGCCCTGGATGTAATTTGCTTTGCCACCGGTAATAACAGGTTTCTGCAATGCCTGAACAGTAATCAGATTACAGGCCTGCCTATATGTCCCCGGAGAAAATGCTTGAAACTGCGATTTTAAGGAACATTTCCAAATAAAATTGGCAGTTGACACATTTATCTCTTAAAAGTAGCAGTCTGGGGATCGAAACCATTACGACTTTACTGTAAAAAGATTTAGTATTTTTAATCATTGTTATCTTTACAATATGATTCTTCTATAGGTGCTTTTATATAGAGATTAATCAGGTTCTGTAGACGTTCGCCTGTGTGACCCTGCTTACTGAATTAAAGCTTTATCGGAAAGTGGAGCCTCTGACACATTGCTCTACCTGTTACGATTTACTAACATTTTAAACATTTTATTTGTCACTGGTGCATAGCGGAGGAGATTGCAACGAGCCTGCATGTATGGAGGAGCTTGATAAAGTTCATTACAGATGGAAACATGAGGGTAATAAAGCGACAGCTCTGGTAGAAGTAGATGAGCTGGTATATTTTGGAATTAGGTTCTTAAAACAAAGCTGACATTTTTATAGGTTCAATAACGAGTTTTGGATTAAGTAGCCTGGAGATTCGTGGAAAACCTTTTTGACTTTCTTGCTCCATTTTCTCCATGCGGCAAGGAGCCCTTTGCTTTATATAAGCAGGAAAGGAATAGACAGTGCTGGGTGAAATGACTAGCCAGAATAGGGCCATTGATAGCGCGAGACAACTGGCCCCCTCTCCTACCTTATTTTATGGTAGTCCAGTAAAATGTGGGGGAGCATATATAGCGTGGCACACACCTCTCATTAGCAGTGATGCTTTGGACCTCCATATAGGAGCATTTGAAGGAGAAGAGCCTCAATGAGTTGACCAAAAACCTGATGGCCAGTCTGGGTCTGCTCCAGAGATCATGTGCGATGATGGGAGAAACTGACAGAAGGACATCCATCACATAGAACCATAGAATATGTCAGCAGATAAGAACCTCTTGGCCCATCTAGTGTGCCCAATTCTATGGATACTTTACCTGGATTTATCTTTTATTTAGGACTAGTTGGAAAGCCTGCCCAGAGGGCAGTCTATTATTAATATTGCCCCAGCTCATGGATATACTGCCCCAGCTCGTGGATATTGCCACAGCTTGTGGATATTGCCACAGCTCGTGGATATACTGCCCCACGTGTGGATATTGCCCCAGCTCGTGGATCTATTGCCCTAGCTCGTGGATATATTGCCCCAGCTCGTGGATATTGCCCCAGCTCGTGGATATATTGCCCCAGCTCGTGGATATATTGCCCCAGCACGTGGATATATTGCCCCAGCACATGGATATTGCCCCAGCTCGTGGATATACTGCCCCAGCTAGTGGATATTGCCCCAGCTCGTGGATACTGCCCCAGCTCGTGGATATACTGCCCTAGCACGCTCTCATGGATATTTGCCCCCAAGCTCAGACCCCAGACCAGACATGGGGCGGCTGTTTGAATGCTCTATCGGCATTCGGACAGCCGCCCCTGGAGCTCTCAGCCGCATACTTACCTTCCCGAGTGGCGAAGGGAAAGTTTCCCCGCTTCCGCTCGTTGAAGGACCCAAGCCTCTACCTGGCTGCTGTGTGCATCTTGTAACCGCCGCGGTGAGCGCACAGCCGGCTCGTGCCGCGGCGGTTGCATGCGCGCGCAGCCAACCACCACTGGTTGCACGCGCATGTGCAGAGTAGGCTTGGCGACGGACACGCCAAGCCTTACTCTTTTATAGTATAGGATAGCCTTATGCCTATCCCATGCCTGCTTAAACTCTACGATCTGGCCCTTATGGCAAACTGGCACAACGGTATACACAGAGATATTCTTAAAGAAAACCTGGTCCGGAACGCTCAGGACGTCAGACTGGACAGGAGGATCACCAATGACCCATAGCAGACAGCCAAGGCAAGACAAGAGTGACTTAGGGACATCTCTGAATGCCCTCGAGTGGCTTAGCCAAAGCCAGGACTTGAACACAACCGACCATCGCTGGAGAGACCTGAAAATGTCTGTCCACCGATGCCCCCCATCCATCCTGACAGAGTTTGAGAGGATCTGCAGAGATGAATTACAGAAATCTCCCAAATCCAGGTTTCCCAAACCCAAATCATACCCCAAAAACATCAGTCTGTAATCACTGCCAAAGGTCCTTCAACTAATTATTGAGTTAAGTGCCTGAATACTTATGTCAAGGTTATATTTCAGTTTTATCTTTTTACTAATGTTGCAATGGTTTTTGCTTTGTCATTATGGGATATCGAGTGTAGATTTATGTGAAAACCAATTTAGTGTAAACAATTTTAGCATAAGACAGAAACATAAACTGTGAAAACAATGAAAGGGTCTGAATACTTTCTGGATGCACTCTACATACATAAACACATACGTACATGTACATATACTGTACACAGACACACACTTACTGAAACACTTACAGAATATTAACCCTTTTTCACATACAATAATAAACTAATAACTACCCGCAGTCTAGGGCAGGCTTCTTGTCCCCTCCCCCACCTTGCACTCCTTGCTTATTGACAGATGGTAGTTTGGTGAAGGTACCTAAACAGTTGAAGGCTTGGGGCACCGTGGCTGCCAGGGGAGGAAGCGGGCAGTGGCAATGTGCTTCCACTCGGCCAAAGAGTTTTCCAGTTAGCCGTCAGTGGGCTCTGTTCCATAGTTGGCATTGGCGCTAATGTAGCGTCAGCATATGTGTGTTTAAAGCATGCCATCCATGGAGTCCTATGGAGGGGATACTCGCGGCGGCGCGGAAGCGCTACTGCGAATATCACTGTGGTTAGCATCGTGTTCCAGGGCCTGGTGCTCAGCTAGTGTCTGCCCCGGAATACCATTCTACCCATGTTAGTGTGAACATTGGAATAGTGCCCTGTATGTGATCGGGTGGCTTTTGGCTATGGGCTGTATGGCACTCGGTCAACAAAGCAAGGGGTATGTGGGACCATGTCTGAATGAGTGCTCCTGCTGGTTGGGACATGAGGTCTTGCTGCACCCTCCTTGTAGATATTGCTTTTTTAAGGGGATTGAGGGCCTTTGGGCACTCCTTTTCCAATAAGAGAACACTCAAAAATATTTTGGAACCTGTTTTTGAAAGAGGAGAACAAAGGGTCACACTGAATGGTAACTATCAGAAGGTCATGGTAGCCAGAGGAATGTAGTGATGGCACCATGTGCTTATGAAGCAAACTCAGGATGTTGGGTATCGCCTCTGTGATCCTCCATAGAACACACGGTGGGGGACATGAGACCCCATATTTGAGAGCATTTTAGGTGCTCTTTTAAACAAGTGTCCCTGTGTCAGCGGAGCTGCCAGGCGATTGTCATAATAATGATAAATGGCTTTCAAAATTACATATATTATGTTATTCAAGGAATTTTAATGGAAAGCATATCACACCCATATTACTTGAAAGAGGTTTTCCCCACCATTCAAATTAGGAGTTTCTATTTTTATAGCTACCATGTGACCATCGTAGTGAAAGCGATAACCTGTCAGTAGCTGCCAACTTAATTTTATAGTGGTTTTATGTTGGGGCTCAGATTTATCTTCTTTATGGTTGGGACCTTGGCAAGGGTTTCCACCGGACACATCCTAATGGCTACCCTGCATACATATGACAACATCTCTTAATTATCCTTTATGTTCTACCAGGTTATTATCTTGAAAAGAAGAGAGACAGGTAAAAAAAAAAATTATAATGAAATTTTTTAAATCCAATTACTGAACCTCCTTTTTTACTTGTTTTCTCAAACTATATGATTTAGGATTTCCCCCCTTTTCCATTGAGCAGCAATGACTTATTTCACCTAATTTATCCTATATCTTACGCCTTTAAATCGAAAACCAAAATTCCGAAATCTCGACTCAAGTTACCAGGTTGCGTCATTACACCAATATTATGTCACACAAGACCGCAAGAGATGATCTTGTATGGAATACTTTTCGTTAACATCTAAACATGATTCACGATTCATGTTTGGTCCTCTGGAACAAACACCCCATTGAATGCTGACTTACTATGTGGCACATTCCCTGCTGGAGAGATTATTTGACGATTTTCCCATTTGAGTTCCGGTGCTTCTTCCTCTGAGGCCAACCTCCACAACGAAGCGTTGCAGCCCTGCTCGCTTCTACGAGGCTGCCTCTTCATCCAGGTCTTTTTAACAGATCAGCTTTTCCAAAATAATTAGAATTTAAGAGAATGTCGAAAAAGACTAAAAGGTCCACGTTTGATGACTGCAAGTCGACCGAGCAAATATCCCAGATTCTGTCACCGATGCATAGGATCGTACAAAGCTTAAAGTGGGTTTTATTTTCACGCAATAAGAACATATGGAGCTATGATCACATATCGTTTGCCGTGTAGAGAGAATAGTACACAATACTTTTAATCTTGTTTTGAATATCGTGCACCTGCTGTGCTGCTGTTCAGCCGAGAGGATTAGCTGATCACAATTACCTCAGAGACCAAAATGCAAGAGCGTTGTTAGGAAGCCATTTTGAGCTTATGCAACATTGTTCTCACTAAGGGATATTATTTTTATTTTCACTTACTTCTTCTCCTCGGTTGAGATACTGCAGGGAATTACCTTTACAACACAAACAGTGCATTCACACCATGGAACTGTATTATTGTGTTTGGGAACGTCAAAGATAATCTCAACATATGATTTTCAGCTTTATAATTAACTTTTCAAAACTACCAGCAAACACGTCTGATGTGGATATTATCCTCGGGTTTTATTGAAAGTTCAACAAACCATTTTAAGAAACTAACACAATTGACTTAAAGGGACACTCTACATAGTGTGAGCACTCAATCCTATCTGAGTGGTCACACTGGTGTGAGCTCCCCTCTCTCTCTCTCCCTCCTTTGAGTAGGCTTAGAGGGCTGATTCAGCCATCCAAATGTAGGGGTTTAGTCCCACCCAGACCCTCAGCTCAGGGATCCTCACCTCAGGTTTCAGGGTTTGGAGACCTTTGGGAACCAGGCTTATCCAATGGTATCAAATCCTTCCTGCACTGAGAGCCACTGGATTGGCTGGAGCTCCTAGACCCCCTGCAGTCAAGTGACATGCTGAGCTGGCCCTGCAGAGATCAGTGGGAGAGCAGCGCTGCATTTAAGTGAGTTTTCAAAGAAAACTATAGGGTTAAATGGCAGGTTGGTGGGGGGCAATGTATAAACTCGATCTGTTTCCTACCCCCTCTTTGTTTAGGGCCCGTGTCAGACGAACGCAGTGATCACGTCCGTGTTGCCGCACAGTTTAACGTCCGTCGTAGCATAGAATCATGAGCAATAGAGACCCACACACTAAGTGCGTGCGCACCGAACTGCGCACGCACAACGCACGTGGCAAACGGACGCAAGTTAAGCAAGAATGTAAAACCGCTACAACGGACGCACATAGTGCGCCGCGTCCGCCTACATTCTGTGTGAGTGATGAGATGTCAGACACAGCGCATTTGAGACGTCCAGCACCTTGACTCACACAATGGCTTTTCATATTATATACCAATTTGTATAATTTTTTCATATTAATTTTATTTCCCATAATTCCCTTTTTTTTCTACATCCGTCAAGAAAAACGGATCGTGTGGTGTCTACAGTATCTTCTGTCAGTACGTCTGTCCGTTATGCACGCACGCAGAGTGCGCTCAGACTGCGTTCATCTGATTCTAGCCTTAACTCTACAGTTTCTCTTTAATGTCTTTCGAACATATGCTATTTTGAGTTTATCTTGAAGCACTCTTCGAGAAGCTGAAATCAAGGAGACACGTAGCTGGCGATTGCTGTATTGACCACTGTCCACATACATTCAGATGTCTGGCTAAAGGGAACTTTCTGTGAACTTGATCTTCTAAAACTTCTTCCCCGGAATGAACATAGTAAGGATAAATCTTCCCTTTTGCCACTGGCCTTCTAATACGGCTCATCTCTGTAGGTAGGGTTGCCAACTTTCTTGTAAACAAAATAGTGTCCATGCTTATGTAGCGCTCACTCCCGGAGGAGCCGCTGAATTAACCTCGGGTTAGTCTCACCGCACTAGGGAATAAATATACACCAGCACTGTTGTGGATTTTATAGATTATATACTTTACTGATCCCAATAAAGTGGCACATATAATGTAAATACGGTATATGAACGACAGGATTTCGTAATGCGGGAAAAACACGCGGCGGCAAAAGAAAAGGATTAACCCCCTCAGTTCTGGAGTGTAAATACCGTGAATGGAATGTCTCAAAAAAGTGTACGTGTATTGATTCGTGTACCCGGGTACCGTATTCAACTGGCCAGTGAATGGAATAAGCAAATCTTCGACTAGTCACGTTGGGGCCCTGTAGATTTGAACAATAACGCAGCGTGCTTGGTTATACTCAGACTTGCGGCTTGTAAGGCCTCTCACCCATCCGTTAGACAATCTGTCCCACTGCCCGATGAAGGATGTCTCTCCGCTTGTCCTCCGGAACTCTGTGCCACCGGGTCCGCTCTCTTGCTTGTCCGATCTCCAACACAAGAAACTACGGCCTACCGCCTGCACTCCCCATGGATCATCGCGGTCTCCTTACATGGGGTCCAACTGGAACTGAAGTTCTGCGCAAACCTCTTAGCGATAAATGGGTATGCCTCCGCAAGTTACTGTCCCTATCTCCAACACCCTCGAGGCAGTGTCTGCACTCCGGCCTGATCTCGATCCCTGGCAGACTCACTTGCGTCCTTTGTCTTTTGCTGCTCTGCTCACTCTGGTGCTCCTCCACACGAGACTGCTTACATCCTTCCCCTCTGTCCCACCTACTTCCTGTATCCGCCGCAAAGCCTGATGGATATTGTAGTTCGTTTAGTTCCCGCATAGTCCATATGGCTTTTGTCTCCCTCTGGTGGCCAAAAACAAGCAATTTCAGCAACACAGTTTTAAACAGCGCTACACTCTCCCCCTCCTAGAACTCTTGGGTCTCTCCAAGGAGGTGTAACATTTACATGACATTTCAACATTTACATTAGGCCATATATACAGGCTCAGCAGCAAACATACAATGGGTCAGATATACGTCCTCAAGTTGACTCATGCTCCTGACTACCTCAGCTAACATAGCAGACACTTCGGGCAACCTTCGCACTGTGGTGACAGCCTTTTCAGTGCTATGTCCTTGTGAGTCGTAAGTGAGTCTCTGAGGGGGTCGGATAGAATGTTTTGACTCTGGCTCAATCATCTCCTCTTCAGGTGGAAGTGCCACAGGTATGGGCTCAATTCTTTCGTCCACAACTGGAGCAGACACCTCTTCGGAATATGACCCTTCCAGTGAAGGCATAGAACTATAATCTATGGACACATCTTCCAGAACTACAGGAACCTCAAAAATCTCAGAAACTTCCAATTGGAATTCAGGAGCCTCAGGCCTCTGGTTACTTTCCCACCGTTCAGAAACTGGGATGACCTCTTCAGGCTCAGGTGAGCACACCCAGTCCAGACAAAAACTTTCCTCACTGTTTCCTTCACTTTCTCCCACAACCCGTGTCTGTTGAGACCGAGTAACAGGAATCGAGCATGGAACAGGCGGTTTCGGCAAAAAAAATTCGTCTCCAACTGGTATTCTTACAGCTTCTCTCAGAGGTAACAGATGATTTCGGTGCCAGTTTTTCAGAGGCCCGGCCTTTCCATCACGTCGGATTTGGTAAACTGGCAGACCAGCAGTTGCTTGCAGACAATGTAGACTTGAGAACTCCATCTATCCGCCAGTTTATGCCTTGCAGAAACATCCAAGTTCTTAAGCAACACTCTATCACCCGGCTGTAGATCCTCTATACGAACTCTCAAGTCATAGTTTCGCTTGTTCCTCTGTTCTCTGCTTCCTGAAGTCAAACGGGCCTGTTCAAACGCAGAGGCCAAATTCTTCCAAAGTCTATCCACATAATTTCTATGAGAGGCCACAGACGTCTGATCTAGAGATAGCCCAAACGCCAAATCAACCGGCAGTCGAGCTTCTCTTCCGAACATGAGACGGTAAGGTGAGTATCCAGTAATGTCACTCTCCGTACTGTTGTACACATGCACCAGCGTAGCTATGTGACGACTCCAGCTCTGCTTCTCTCTGTTTGACAGTGTCCCCAACATATTTAACAGCGTGCGATTAAACCTTTCTGGTTGAGCATCACCTTGAGGGTGATATGGTGTAGTTCGGGTCTTCTGAATTCCTAACAGTTCCAGCAATTGCCCAACAAGCCGGCTCTCAAAGTCTCTGCCCTGATCCGAATGGATTCTCCTTGGTAGGCCATAGTGAACAAAAAACTTTTCCATCAAAACCTTCACCACCGTAGGAGCTCGTTGATCTTTGGTAGAAAACGCCTGGGCATAACGGGTGAAATGGTCAGTCACTACTAGAATATTTCCCTGCCCACTAGCATCCGGCTCTAAGCACAGGAAATCAATGCACACCAAATCCATAGGCCCTTGACTTTGCAGATGGCTCATTGGAGCAGTTCGAGTTGGTAGGGTCTTTCTCTGAATACACCTCAGACACGAATGGCAGTAACTTTCAACTTCAGATCTCATACAGGGCCAATAAAATCTGTCTCTCACCAGCTTAAAAGTTCTCTCGGCACCCAAATGTCCATGGTCATCGGGCAAGGATCTCAGCACACCCTCTCTGTGTTTTGTGGGGAGGAACAGCTGTTGTGTCTCTTTGGCATTGTTCAAGGGGCCCCTTCGGTAAACCACCCCATCCAACATCTTCAACCGATCCCATTCTTTATATACTAGTCGAGCTCCTTCTGGGGAATTTGTCAGTAGAATTTCTCTTTGGTAAACCATTTTGCTCCAGACAAACACTGTAAGGCATCTTCTATCCGAGGAGTGGCATATTGATCCGGAATGGTTCTCTGATTTAGCGGGCGATAGTCTATACATAGACGGATAGAACCATTTTTCTTTCGAACCATCACTATTGGAGAAGCGTACGGACTCCTGGACTCTTGAATCACCTTAGTCCTCTGTAGTTCATTTAGCTGTTCTCGTAGGTCATCCAAGTCTCCCAGCGGAACTCGTCTTGACCTTTCACGAAATGGCTTATCTTCTTGTAGTCGGATGCGATGTTCAGTACTCTTAGCTAAACCCACGTCGAACTCATCCTTCGAGAATAAGTCCTTCCATTTCAGGATCTGGGACTGAAGTCGTTTCTTCCATTCAGGCGAGATGGGAGTATCTTTAGGATAGAACCTTTCAGCTGGAATCTCTTTATTCACTCTCCCTCCTAAATCGGTAGGGGAGAGAGGTGTAGCGGACGCTACTTGCCCGATGGGCATTGGGGCTTTCAGGATCACTGGAGAATCGGACACATTGCACACACTAACCGAAACTCTTCCTCGTGTCTGTTTCAAAGCTCTTGTGGAGATTATCTCAGGGATTACTTCTACTCCAGCTTCATTCCCATGACTGAGATCAGTTTCCAGTACCACGTAGGAACCCGGTTGCGATCCGTTCAACTTGACTGAAGCCCGGAAACTCGTCACTTCTCCTGATTGCAGAACCTTCTCTGTTCCTCCCAATCTCCACAGACGCCCCACTTCGGCAGGTGCCCTCTGTTCTTTGACCATTCGCTGATAGACCGGACGTAACATTGGGTGCACTCCTCTGGTAGAACCTTCTTCCATTACTATCGGAGTCAGAAGACGTCTCACCAGATCAGTATTCGTCCCCACTATCATAGAACTTCTGTTGGCTCCTGAAGGCCGAGGACACACAATGGCCAATGCATCACAACCTCCAGACTGTCCGATAACTTCGGATCCAATTTCTAACTTCACCTGTAGATATCCATCATAGGGGAGCTTCTCAGTTCCGATACCCCAGTTCTCAAGGTCTTTTATTTTCTGTAGAGGTATGTGCTTCAAGTGCTTCTCGTAGAAGTCTCGATAGATCAATGTCACTTGAGCCCCCGAATCTGACAGGGCTTTAGTGTAGACTCCCTCTACTTGGATGGGAATGATGGGAGAAGGACCTATCAGCTGGTCAGGAAACTTTGTCGTAGCCACAGGAGGTTTAGACCCAGTTCGCTGTACCCTGGCCCTTTTCTTGACTCGTGGAGGTTTTGGTTGTGCATTGTTTCTCCATGACATAGGACCGGATACTAAAGGAGTGACTCTTTCAGTCCTGGCAGGCTCAGCAGTTGGCAAGACTCTGGGCCCTCTCAGCCTCTCGGTTCTGGCTTGAATTTTGGAGCGGTTTTCAACCATTGGGCACCTAGTTTGCTCCTTCACTTGGGCCCTCTGGTGTTTCCCGCCTGTGAGGTAGATAGCAGCCCTTCCAAGGCCTTTAGGAACTCTTCCACTTTATTTCCTTCAGGCCTTCGGTTTTTGCACTGTGCTCGGAAATGACCCATTTCCCCACAACTGAAACATCTCTTCTTTGAAGACGGAGGTGCACTTGCTTGTGGTGATTCGGTTGAAGGACCCTGGCCAGACACCACAGCAACTCCAGTTGTCCGCATATCAGTAAGGAACTTCTGCATATCGGTCTATGTCTCGGCCACCTTCAAAAGTACTCGGCACAGGTCCGTGTGCGCCTGTTTCAGTTCAGCTTGAACTTCTTGCACCTTCTTGACAGTCTTGTGTATCTCACTATATGTAGGAATGATTGACTCTTTTCCAGTACTCTCTGTGGATATAGGAACAAACAGATGCTCTTGTCCGTCAACTTCAGATCCATAAGTGTCCAACGAATCATCTTCAGTTGGCAGATATTCGTTATGCCTTACTGGTTGTGCGTAAGCTCTTTCTCCTCTCATTAAGGATTTTTCTTCCAGTAGAGCCTCTTCTTCTCTAACAGCTCGGATCAGTTCCAGGTACTTAAATTCTCGGTTACCTTCTCTGGTTCTCAGCTGTAGCATCACAGGATCTAAAGGTTGAGCGCCCCTCAATATCTGCTGCATTCGGATTTTATCTATTGTGGCCGGTTCGGCCCCTTTCTTAAGAAGTATCTGGTTCAGAATCTTATCTAGGCGCCTTATATATTCAGTCATTCTCTCACCTTTTCGCTGGTAAGTATGTTCATACTGGTACATGAGCTCAGCAGCTTTTTCTGTTCGCCCAAAGACTTCCTGTAATACGTTTAGGTAATCTAAAGCAGTGCAGTCTTGTTTACTCAACTTCAGGTTTCTAACAGCCTCTGATGCAGGTCCCTTCAAGCTCTCAGTAATCCTTTGCTTCTTCTGCGCTTCAGGGACGTCCCACTCATCCAGAGCCTGCATCGCCTGGTCTACCCATTCTTCAAAGGTTTCTTCTCCCGCCGGAGTTGGTACGTTTCCTGTAAAATTCCTCAACCGTCGATAACCAAAATTAGTGTGTGGAGGGCTTGTTCTTTGACATTTAGCCAGCAAATCTCCGATAGCCACTATAAATTCAGGCCCGATCATGGCCAGCGGACTGGGCGTGGGAACATTCGCAGGCTCGCCACGTGGCGCACTTGGCTGAATCAGTTGAACTTCTACCTCGTCGGTCAGCTTCACGCTCGTGCCCTGAAAACACACGGGAACACCCTTTCTCCACTCAAAAAGAACATATGTGTGAGAAGTGTCTGGGTTCGTCTTAATGTCCAGAATTAACCCCAGATGTTCTGGTGTCAGCGCGGCCACGGCCCGGCGAATCTGATCTTCGGCCCAAGTGTCTGCAGGAATGTCCATGACTATGCTTAACTCTATCTGGCTATTGTGCTCCTCACACCATTTGGCAGCAGTCTCTGGATCCATAATTAACCCTTTAAATGCGGTTATTACAGAGACTGAAATCCCGGATGAGCCCCCATGCGTAGCGCTCACTCCCGGAGGAGCCGCTGAATTAACCTCGGGTTAGTCGTCTCACTGCACTAGGGAATAAATATACACCAGCACTGTTGTGGATTTTATAGATTATATAGTTTACTGATCCCAATAAAGTGGCATATATAATGTAAATACGGTATATGAACGACAAGATTTCGTAATGCGGGAAAAACACACGGCGGCAAAAGAAAAGGGTTAATCCCCTCAGTTCTGGAGTGTAAGTCCCGTGAATGGAATGTCTCGAAAAGGTGTACGTGTATTGATTCATGTACCCGGGTACCGTATTCAACTGGCCAGTGAATGGAATAAGCAAATCTTCGACTAGTCATGTTGGGGCCCTGTAGATTTGAACAATAATGCAGCGTGCTTGGTTATACTCGGACTTGCGGCCTGTAAGGCCTCTCACCCATCCGTTAGACAATCTGTCCCACTGCCCGATGAAGGATGTCTCTCCGCTTGTCCTCCGGAACTCTGTGCCACCGGGTCCGCTCTCTTGCTTGTCCGATCTCCAACACAAGAAACTACGGCCTACCGCCTGCACTCCCCATGGATCATTGCGGTCTTCTTACAGGGGTCCAACTAGAACTGAAGTTCTGCGTAAACCTCTCAGCGATAAATGGGTATGCCGCTGCAAGTTACTGTCCCGATCTCCAGCGCCCTTGAGGCAGCGTCTGCACTCCGGCCTGATCTCGATCCCTGGCAGACTCACTTGCGTCCTCTGTCTTTCGCCGCTCCGCTCACTCTGGCGCTCCTCCGCACGAGGCTGCTTACGTCCTTCCCCTCTGTCCCACCCACTTCCTGTATCCGCCGCAAAGCCTGATGGATATTGTAGTTCGTTTAGATCCCGCATAGTTCATATGGCTTTTGTCTCCCTCTGGTTTCCAAAAACCAATTTCAGCAACACAGTTTTAAACAGCGCTACATTTATTTGCATACTTAATAGACATGTGCACAATGAAAACATTATCAAAGTACTGGCACCAGCCAGTAAAATACCAACCACATGATTACCCCATGTAGGCTTCAGGTGCAAAGTGAGGACAACGCTGGCAAGGCAGGGCCCAGCAAGGACTCCATTGGAGGACAGATGGGATCCAAGGATAGCCTGGCGAAATCGACTAAGCCCCCCAAATTATCAGAGAATGTGCTGTATCAGTAGTTCCCAACCCTGGTCCTCAAGTCCCCCTAACAGGCCAGATTTTAAGGATTCCCTTGGGGAAATGCAGACTGAATCCTGCAATCACTGAGCAGCAAATCAGATCACCTGTGCTGTGCTTCACATATCCTGGAAACCTGACCTGTTAGGAGGACCTGAGGTCCAGGACTGGGAAACACTGTTTTATGAATGCTATTCTTCCATTTGTTTTCATGTGCTCTAACTCCCATATGTCATTGCCTAAGGCTGGTTTTAATTTCAATTTCATGTATTTGCTATATAAACTATATTTACTATACACAGTTTTCAGTGTGGTTAACCCCGTCTCTCCTGCATACGCAATGCCTGGCTGAAGAAAGTATCATTTAGATTTGTGACTGCTGCCCGAGGCTGTAAAGTTCCACTTAGATATTTCCTGTCACGTTATATATCCAATTTTAAACAAATGATTTGTGCACAACACCGGATTAATGTCGACTTCCGTCTCTCCTAGAGCTTCCTTTACAAATGGCGGCACATTGTGCGTTTCATCTCTTTTCAGAGAAGCTGTAAGAACCCGCAGGAAAGTGCCAACTCTACCAGTCAGCAGTCTGCTTTATTTTGTATGCTTTTCTTAAAATATACGTGATAGGAGAATGATGCAAACTGCGGGAGTAAATTGATCCAGCCAGACGGGGATGGAAATAGATGTAGAATTGCCTCGAGACAGTCCTAATTTTTCTCGGTGTGAAGTGGAGCAGCGGGAGACGCGCTCCTCTTCTTAGGCACATAATACGCTCCAGCTCAGACTCCTCAAATCAGGTTTTTTGTTTTGGAGACGTAAAAGGCTAAGCAACCATTTTATAATATCTCCCGTACGAGAAGTGCGTAAAAACAAGTATATGCACTGAGAACAGGCAACAACGCTAGTGGCCTGCCCTACGGTTAGTTCCCACTGGGGTCTTTTAGGCCGGGGTCAGACGAACGTTTTTAAGAGCGGAAGGAACGTCCGTGATTGTGGATGTTCCTTTCACTCTGACGCCCGTCTGGCCACCTCACTGAGCGCAGTTAGTGCGCTCAGCACTGCAAGGCTCGATCCTACAATGGAGAATCACGCTTTGCAGCCCCGTTGAACGCGTGTTAGAACGTCCGCAACACGTTAATTTATTCAGAGAACTGCATCGAAGTGACGGCGAAATGCCCTGATTTTCAGTGTTTCAGTTCGAGAGGTTTAAACAGGTGAATCCCATAGGATTCAACGTAAAAACCTAATAGAATTTTTAATATATATTTTTTAAATGTTTATTCTTTTCATTTTCAGCAAAAAGCCATTTTATTTTTTAGAACACCTTTTTTTTTGCATTTTTTTAGATGAAATTTTTGTTCCCTAATTTTTTAAAATTCTGTAACAGACCTATAATGGCAGTAAATAAAGGACAGCGCACCAAGGAATCTGAAATGCGTACACTTATGTGTTAACTCTTACAAGCAAGTTCTTCAGAAATTTCCAGCAGTATATAAAGAACAAAATAGAAATATCATTGCATTGTATGTATACAAAGGTGTGTGTGTATATATATATATATATATAGCAAGTGAAAAAATAGCGGCACTCACGGTCTTCATATAAAAAAGATTTAATGTAGCAAAATCAACGTTTCAGTCCGCAATCCACGGACTTTCATCAGGATACCAAATGTAAACGCTTCATACACAGTGTGTTATACAGAGATCTGATGTATATAATGCTTCATACACAGTGTGTTATACAGAGAGCTGCTGGATAGACTAACAATTTAGCAGCTCTCTGTATAACACACACTGTGTAGGAAGCAGTCGATCCAGCAGCTCTCTGTATAAGAAACTGTGTAGGAAGCATTATATCCATCAGCTCTCTTTATAAAACACTGTGTATGAAGCATTATATCCATCAGATCTCTGTATAACACACACTGTGTAGGAAGCATTATATCCATCAGATCTCTGTATAACACACTGTGTAGGAGGCATTATATCCATCAGATCTCTGTATAACACACTGTGTATGAAGCATTATATCCATCAGATCTCTGTATAACACACAGTGTAGGGAATTCCTACAGAGAGCTGCTGGATAGACTGCTTCCTACACAGTGTGTGTTATACAGAGAGCTGCTGGATATAATGCTTCCTACACAGTGTGTGTTATACAGAGAGCTGCTGGATAGACTGCTCAGTCCGCGGATAGCGGACTGAAACGTTGATTTTGCTACATTAAATCTTTTTTATATGAAGACCGTGAGTGCCGCTATTTTTTCACTTGCTGTATTTGCTGAGTTGGCACCGGGCATGGGATTATCTGGACTAGGAGTGATCGACTGCTATATATATATATATATATATATATATATCTATATACACTTGATTGTCACACTCACATAACTAGAGCCTGGACCGGCTCTAAGTGAAATCGTCTTTGTTTTTTTTTTTGTTCTAATTCTCATGTACCCAATCACCTTAGGCTCTTCTACTTTGTTTTCACTCAGAAAAAGGATAGAACAAGGGGTACTCCCTAGTGTAACTGTGTATAAATTGGCATACATCAATAGCATAGCGAGTTTGCGCTTACTTTCGGTGCAGGCAGATGGATTTTAAGGATAATCCAAAAAAACCTCCCAAAACGACATAAAACAGCAGGCAGGATAAAATTTAGCGCTTTTATTAAAAATTGCCAGGACGCGTTTCGCCGGTAAAACCGGCTTCCTTTTACTGGCGAAACGCATCCTGGCAACTTTTAATAAAAGTGCTAAATTCTATCTTGCCTGACGTACCATGCCATGATAATTCTATTTTGTTTTTTATATACTGCTGGAAATTTCTGGAGAATTTACTTGTAAGAGTTAACACATAAGTGTACGTATTCCAGATTCCTTGGTGCGCTGTACCTTTTTTTATTGCCCTTATTGAACCACAACTGGTTTTGGGGAAACCACCTCTTGGGTACACGACGACAGGGTTTGTGTGGATATTTTTGGTGTGGCGCTTCCACTATTTGTACTGCTGTAAGAGAACTTTTCTTTAAAGGACCTTTTTATTATGTAGAGTAATTGTTATTGTTCTAAACACCTGTTAGGAGAATAGGAAAGTTCCTTGTTTCAATTTTTGTAGTTTGGTGGTGTTCGCCAAGACCACTTCGGCACTTTGAGGTAACGTGCTCTGACTTTTTCATGAGGCTTCGGCGCACTACGGTGACCATTCTGTGAACAGTGACTTTACCGTACTGTTGGTGAAGCGGAATAGACGAAGTGCATCGAACTGTAAATCACTGAAAGTTCGCGGTTATTTCGGTGCTTAGAGAATAGACCCTTAAGGCTGGCAGCACACGAGCGCACAGAGTGCGTGTGCCCGCACTTCCCTGCGTCTGTCCCATTTGGATGTTGAGGGCAAACCACCGGACGGCAAAAAGCTAGACGGATGCTGACGGGGCTACAAAGCGCGATCCTAAATAGGAGGATCGTGCTTTGTAGCGCTGAGCGCACAGAGTGGAAGGAACATCCACTCACGGACGTTCCTTCCTCTCTGACAAACGCTCATGTGCCGGTAGCCCAAGAGTGAGCAAAGACAAGTTCATGAGAGCATCGAGAATAGGCAAAGAAGGGCTCACTCAGTACTTTCACAACCCTAAGGCTCTATCCCATGGATGACATGAAGATAAAGTCTGGAGATGTTTATTCACTAACCTCCGAATTGGCCCCGAATGGTGAATTTCTATTCACAAAGCTGTCAATTTGCCAAATACATGCGAATTGACAAGGAAATATGAAGCAATTTGGTGGTGTTCGCTGGCTCCAAAAATGTCATGTAGAAGGCTATTGTTTCGTCTATGCACAGAACACCGAATTGCACCAAAATTCCAGCGAAACGACCCGAGTTGACAGGTTTAAGGCTAGGGTCAGAGTGGGGCAGTCGGAACGCGCGTGCAGGCGCACTAAATCACGGCGGCAGTAGCAGCACATAACGGCCAATGACGGCCAATATACGCAGTACGTGCGTACGAAAGTGCGCCGACACCACGCAACCAGCAAATGAACGCATTTTTATCAGAACGTGAAACCGCTGCTACTGACGTACAAAGTGCGCTGCGGCCGCATGGCAGCGTGTGTGCGTGATTAGGAGACGTCAGACGCTGCTAGTGTGCGGCCAACATAACGTTCAAACAGCCGGATTTCCCTAGACTTCTTTTTACCCCACCGTCATGAAATACGTCCAGAATTGCGCATCGTCTGACCACTTAAGCGTATTCCGTGAAAAAATGCGTGCGCACGCATCGACGTACATTTTGACGGTGGCTGCAGAAAATGCGCTCATCTGTCCCTAGCCTAAACCAGCAAATCCCATAGGACTCCATGTAAAAAAGGTCTATTTTTTATAAAAAGAAAAAAAGAGCATTTATTCTTTATAATTTTTTGCAAAAAAAACTTCTAAAAAATACTTGTATTTTTTTTTTACATTGTTTTTTTATTTGTAACAGATATTTTAAAAGGACCTTTATTAGACTTATTTTCACTTCGGTGCAATTTGGACGTTATCGCCAACGTCCAATAACTACTTCAGTGTCTCCACTATTTAGCGAATGGTCACCGTATTTTGCCGAAATTTAATTCACATTTTCAGAAAAAAAAAAAAACACAGAAAGCGTATCACCAAAATTGCACACAATTTTGGTCAAGTCCTGGGAGAAAAAAAGTGAGGGAACTCACCCAAGAATTCCACTACCCGGAGAGAAAAAAAAGTCTGGATGGTGGACTGAAACATCGATAATAGGGATGTGCGTTTCGTTTAGAATTTTGTACGAAATTCACCATTTTAGCTGCTTCAGGAGCATTTCCAAAACATCAGCCCCCCCCCCTGAAATTCCAAAAAGATTTTAACGCAAACAAAAGCATTTCATTATGGGACCGTAACAAAAAGATGTCATGAAATTTCAACGGAGCTCTCGGGTTTGTTGTAGGATTCTAAACATTTACCTCGTGCCAAAAAAACCCCCATTAATTAGTTTGTGTGAAGAAAGAGCGCAGTCTCAAAACAATATAATCTAGCAATTCTCTAAGTGGGGAGGGTTAAGACTTCAGCGCTGTGGGCGAGTAATGGATAGCCAGGGGAACTTTAAACCAAGTGGTGTCCGCCAGCATGTCATTAAAGCAGGGTGACAAACTCATGCCCAAAATGTTTGTCAAGGAATTCTGGGAATTGTAGTCATGGGAGTTGTAGTTCTCAAACTCTGGCCACCCCAGATGTTTCTGATCCTGATATGAAAGAAACTTGCCAAGGGGGTGGGGGAGGAATATTAGATGTTCCTTTTAATTTTAAAAAGGTATACAGTCATGTATAAACAGGGGTGGCCCCAATGGGTGCTTTATGCACTACCAAGGTTGACCTCAGTGATAAACGCTGAAGAACGGCACCCTTATTCTTCCAGAAAAAAAGAACACTGGACAAGTGCCGTAGTTTCAAAAAAAAAACTCCAGATACTATGCCCTAACAATCCTGAACCACTGGCACTAGTGATCCTGAAGACCAATAAAGCGCCTAGTCTTCCTCCACCCAAATCCTTCTAAAAGATTGTAAGCTCCTATGGGCAGGGCCTTCTACACCTGGTCTCCATCCTAGGTGTCTTGTTCCCTTGGGTTATTGTAAAGCACTGCAGAAACTGTCAGCTATATAAAAAATAAAATTTATGAAATCGTGACACTTCTGGGAAGTGTGAGGGCAATGTCAAAGAACAACCAACCCGATACAATGTATACTAGTGAAAAGCAATATCTGCGTGAGGCAAGTTCCAGAAATTCTGGATGCATCAGAAGCATATAGTTCAGTGTAATTTGGATAAAAATCTGATCTGAGGCTTTAGAATCAGTCACCAAGTAGCAATATTTTTGATTGCATTGATCTGGCAACCCCTGCCTATTAAAAAAAACCCTGTAACAAGCATGATATAGTATGGAGCTGCCCCAAGTGCGCTTTATCCTCTACTTACAACACTATTCATTTTAGGATTTATAAAGGCTGGTGTCAGTTCACCTATACTGATGTGCCTGCTGGCATTCGTCACAGCATCGTGATGCTGCAATGGGGCCGGTCACACACTTGAGCATGTGTGCGAAATGCATGAGCAACAAGGTCTGTGCACAAAGACTCCCTGTCAAAAGGTGTGTAGATGGGGCTGCAAAGCGTGAGTCCAGAGGTCAGTGAGGTGACCAGGAGGGTGTTGAAAGCAAGGAATGTCCACTCACGGATGTTCCTTCCCTCTGAAGTGCACTCGTCTGTCCCTGGCTTAACTGCTGGTCTGGGTCTCAGTAAATAAAGAGCAGGCCAAATCCTTGGTCAAGTAAGGTTTAAGTGTCCCTGGTGGGAGCAGGCTTGCAGTAGACACTAGTTGCCCAGTGAAGATTCAAAGCCCTCTTTCCAACTCCAGATGCTGCATCCCACTGGATAATGGGGCATAGCGGGAATGTTACATCTTTGACATGTTACACAGGCCCCTGAAGGGTCTCAGGCCAATCTAAAAATGTACTAGAGTGTAAACTGGAGTGATGGCATTTTCCATAACAAAGCAATGGCAGGAGTGCCACCCAGTGGCTTATAAACTTAAGTGTATCCCAAAGTGGTCAGGATGTGTGAAGTGCCCCATCTGGTGACCATTTCTGCCAACAAGCCAGGTTAAGGAGTCGTTCCCCCAGCGAATGAGTTTCCTGGTGCCGTTACCAGGGATGTGGGTTCTCAGGCAGCGCGCTGATGGCAGTCAGGACCATGCATGCAGCTCCAATCCATTGCTTGGTGCAGGTATAAAGTTTACAGGTCATGTCGGAAATGCAAATTGCACACAAGTATAGGAAGTTCAAAACTTCAGACTTCCAGGTTAGAGTCCCAGAGCTGAGGAGCTTGCGGCAAGTGACAAAAATTTGAGTAAAAAAGACTGCCAAATAAACTACAGCTTTGTTGGCCGATCCTGGTGTTTGACCAGACATTCACTGGCTGTTTGGTATTCTGGTGGCCTGGACTTGTGCAACAAATCCTAACCCAACATGCATAAACTACACAATTTACATGTCTGGAAAACCTAGGTCAGCAACGGGGGGGGGGGGGGGGGGTGTATTATACCAGTTTTCTGTAGGAGCACCATTCATCCTGAATTGCACATTTGAGCATTAGTGGTACAAGTGCTGCAGCCGCCATGTCTGACAGGTAAGAGGTAGGCAGAGTCATGTGCAAGCTTGTATCACCTCTATGTAATGCTAGACTTTCGTTTCTAGATGTAACAGAATGAAGCTGCTACTCTTTGAATTTAGGCCCCGGAGCGGCACTTTTGGACTAGATTTCAACCTAACCAAGAAATAGGACAAGCGTTTAAATTTTAAAAAAGGTTTTATTTCTGCAGATGCTGTTTTTAGACAGTTACAAGTTTTGAAGAGTCACATTTTCTCTCCGCCGTACAACAAATCCCCAGAAGCCAACAGCAATGACAGCCACGCAGATAACACCCAGGACAGATGCGATGCCAATCCACGCGAGGTCCACAGGGGCAGCATTCTTGGACACTGTAGTACAGGAAGAGATGGTCATGCTCCAAGATCTATACAGACAAACAACTTACAGCAAGAAGACACATACCACTCATGGATTCCAGTTTGTCCACAGCAATGTTGAAGTCAATGGGTCCATGGGAAGACACCAGGTTCATGTCAGGGTGGCGCGAGACATGCTTCTTTGATCGTGCTGGAAGAGAGTGCAGTTGAGAATTCTAGTGGTGTTACCAGTAGCTGGATCATGTTTTGTTGGAACCACAAAGTACAGGTGTTGGAGTTTTTGGGGCAGGAAGTGATGGCTGGTTAGAGCAGTCCAGTGTATGGCAGGCAGTATATACATGGAAGTCAGATGACATGCAGTCATTTGTCAAGATAGGGACCGTGAGTAGATTATGCTGTATAATCCTGGTGACAAGCCAAGTGGGTGTGCCCAGGACTGTCAAGGTTAAACTGATTTAATGGGGGGGCAGGGGTTTAGGGCAGACCTGTTAAGATACCATGTCTCAGGTTTATGGACCACTGATCATGGGCATGCATTTCCAGAATATGCAGTGCCACCAGATTGCAAGGTGTCATGCCCCATGATTTAGGGTTTGTGCATTTTAAGGTTACTGTAGATACGAGTATACCGCTAGATGTGACAAAATTTACCTTAAAATTGGAGGGGGGGGGGTTGCGTTATATGCGAGACATCTGCATGGCGGGCAAGAAAAAAAAGTGGCTTGCTCATGGATTAAGTCTCCCTGACCATTTGCAGATGATGCAGTGGATGAGCCGGAGGTCAGAAAACTACATGTGCTGGCTATTGAATGATTCACCTTGCTCCGCTGGCCATCTTATTGCAAGTAAGATGGTGGCTGGCAGCTTCATACTTGGTTATAACTACAATCATTCTAGAGCAGAGCACCATGGTCTGGGGGAAGCCTGACTGTTAAAACCTGGAAGGATTTTAATGGTTTCCCAGTACTGTACACTTTTATAAATTTTGCTTCGTGTTATATGCGAGTCTTGAGTATTCTCTCATTTCCAAAGTAAAGCTCTAGTGTGTTATATTTGGGTCACATTATACTCCAGTATCTACGGTATGTGTCGAATCTGCCTTTTGCTGCTTTCAGCCATTTCATAGCTATTTTGTTCCTGCTGGGTTTACTTAGCCTTGCTGTATCCAGCTAGCTCCACCCCTTTTTGTGGAGTCTAGAGGCCTGTTCAATACCTCAGCCGCTGCAAGTGCTAAGTTAGCAACTTGCATTGCACGCCGTTCAACCGCTCAGCGCTCAGCAGTGCTAACCTAGCACTTGCAGCGACCCAAGGAGATGCTTCGTGTGACGTATTAAAGATGGCTGCCGCATGAAGCCAGTAACAATGCCCTACAGCAAGATGGCCGCCGCCTCGAAGCAAGTAATAATTCCCTACAGCAATGTTAATTTTGAGGTTTTTGTTCACCAAAGCACAAAATATTTATTATTTCCCCCTGCACATAGACATATATTACAGTTCAATTTATATATTGTTTCAGAAGTAAACATAACGTTTATTCATTAAAAACTATCATTTGTGGTGTGTGCATACAAAACGGATTGTGCTGACTGCTTCTCTTTATTATATTTTATCCGAGTGATCCGAAAAACAATCTGAATTTTTCATTAAGAAATTGTCGGCCATTTTGGATTCAAAATTCGCATCCAAAGGGTTCAACGACACTGCTGCAGCAAACTGAATTGCTGCGTTGCAGCAATTCAGCAGCTGCTGAGGTATTGAACAGGCCTTAGTTTTGAGGTACTTACTGGTTGCCTAGCAGCCATCTTTGCTCAATGCTGGACAGAAGTAATGTCTTTTCACCTGCATTGCTGTACACTATTAAAATCAGTCTGATCATTAAAGTTTGACGGATTTATCTTTCTATGTGTCAGTTTTGTTGACTTGAACTTGCAATGTAAGAGTACTGGTCAATACAGACTTACTCAAGTGCCAACACCTCACAGCTTTGCTAGGGATGCAGAATACAAGGCATTGCTCAGAACAATTTACTACAAACTGTAAAGATAAACTCGCTCCAGAGCAAGTTCTGAAAATAAAATGAAGTCATTAGCCATGAGTCAAGCATTGCTTGCCATACAGTGGGAGTGTAGATTCTTCTGATTTGGAAAGGGTGGCCAAGGTAATGCTCAGGAATCATGGCCCTTTGGGAACATCCCATTAGGCTCAGCTACATGGAGTAATCCCACGCGAGAACTTTAATTCCCAGACATGGACGTTTAAGGCTCCCTTTACTGCGTTATAAGAACCTTCAGACATTTGGAAGTCTTATTTTTGGAGAATGCAGGAGTTGAGGAACCTAGAACCAAGCCAGAGCAAGATACGTACGTGCTGACGTGCAGAGGTTAGAGCAGGCTTGAGTGGCAGAGGGTACACAAACCGAGGCTGCGCAGTGGAAGTAAACCTGCAGAGACAAGGTGCCACTAGTTATGGGGCCATCCAGTGTTCAAGCATGACACCATGCAGAAGTGACAACTTGATGCCACATTGAGAAATGTGAGCCTGTACCCTTACCTGGCCATGCAGAGGCTGAGATACGACATTCACGAAGGTGAAAGTATTCACGATGAATCTCACCCTGTACGAGAGGAATTCCTGGGTGGTTGAAGTGGAGTCAGGTGCAATTAATGTCAGATAGTTGTCTCCAGTGAAAGGACACCTGAAAGTCAACCACTGGTCACAAGGGCCATGCCAAAAATTAAGGACAATTTCATAGAAAAAATTTTTGTAGCCCAGTGGCTAGATGTAGATGCAAGTTCAGAGTTAGGGTTTGAGATTGTCACCTAGAGATGTGATCATGGCATTTTTACTCTGGATACCAACATGGACAGTAGTTTAGTCACTCACCCATCCAGCAGCAGCGGCCATTGTGTTGGATTGAATGGATCAGAGGTTGGTGTGGCCCAGCACTGCTGAAGTAGTAATACAAGTTGTGGATCTTCTCGCTGCAGGATACGGACCTCCACGAACACTGGATCTCTGAGAAGCTTTACAATTGGGTATTCTCCATCAGTGTAGTAGTCAACATACTGGATACCTGAATGAAGATTCATGTTTTGACTTGGAAAGGCATGCACACTGTTGCATGCCAACTTTGAACAAGATTTGTATGCCAATTGATACAAAGCAAGTGTCCTGCTCACCTTTGGCAATCCTCAGCTCTAGGTTTAGGGGCCCTTGGCTGGTCACTCCGTGAGGTGGTGCCACAGTAAGGACATCCACACGTAGGGGAAGGTGGGCGCCTGAGTATACACTGCAGCGAACAGTAAGCCTAAAAAAAAAAAATAAAAAGGTTGGACGGACACCACTTACGAGTGGCAAGTAGATTTATGCGTTCAATGTGGTTTGAGTGAATGCAAAAGTGAAGTGTTTCATTGTTGGTTCTTCTCATGCTCCATTTACCAAGCCTGTGCAAAAGGTATAACTTAGCTGTTAAGGGAAAAGGGGGCCATTGTCTGGCCTCAGCTACCTGAGAAGTTTAAAAGACTTTAAGTCTATCTGGTGATGTCCTTTGGCCATAGAATGAAGTTGTCACCGACTTGCATCATATGGGATGTATTCAAATCCACAATGAGGTGAAAATGGGGGGGGGGGCTGTTAAATATCACTGGGTGCACCCAGTGACAAAGATGCTTATTGCTTCTCTTTAGACAAGCTTTTGTAGTGGCTGTGACACAGATCTCTGTACTGACAGGGTCACATCTGTCAATGCTGCTTCCTTGCAGGAACCCCCCCCCCCCCCTAACCCAGCCAGATTCCGTGCTTTCCTCCAGTCCTTTTGTAGTCTAAGGACTGGGGTACAGCCTGCTAGCACCCAGAAATAAGGTGACACTGTAGATCTGGTCTTTGGGTTAGAAATCGAAATTGAACTTTTAATCAGGGACACCGGTTTATACACCAGGTTGTTTGCATACAAACCCAAACTCTTCCAGTAGGATCCAGGTATTAAGCCACAATTGCACAATGACTTGGAATGAAATCTAATTCCATTAAATGTTTATGTAATCTAACAAGGCTGGACAAAAACTAAAATTACATTACAAACTAGTCAGATAGAAACAGATAACAGGTAAAGGCTAGACAATGCATTCATAAAAAATTAAAACACATTATGCACACAAGAGGGCAATGAAAATAACGGAAGTCAGGCCTGCACCCCAAACCTATCTCCATGCACCCAAAGTCCAAAGTGATGCATGTCAGTGGCCTTTACCACTTAAGGACCAAGGGACTTTAAAGTCAATGCATTTATGACAAGTTACATCATTGACAGACCACTGACACATTAATCTGGGAGGGATTAATACCCAAATTAAGGATCACAGATGTGGTCTGTCAAGAATTGAATACCCACCACTTGAAGATTAGTGTAGGGTTTGAAAGAACCAGTGCAGGGTGTAGACAAATTCCTATAGATTTGATTTTGCTCATGTCAGCATCCACCGCTTACCTGAAAGTGCTGTCTCTGGTGATGGAGGATCCCTGCCAGGTTTGCACAGCCCTCTTTGCCATTACCTCATTCTCATACACTAGCAGGTTGTCCTGAGTCTAGATGACATGAGAGCACAGTGACTGACTTTAGGATTTTTCCTCACCAAGGTTCTGCAAACCTGCCTTCATTTAAGGGGAGTTTGGGAAGGGGTGAGGATAGTCTAACCTTTGATATGGTGCCACACGCCGAGACTGGAAACTGGAAGAGAATGAAGGAGCCTGTTGTAGCAAGAGGTCCACAGCTTTGATCAGTGGCTCTGGTCAGTTTGACCGATGCCAAGGTGAGAGCAGGCACGGTTGTGTATTTGGAGACTGCCACAGAGAACATCCCATCACTTGTGCATCGAACGGTCACTGGAAGACAAATGATAGGGACAATAGTTACCACCACTGGAGACCCACATTTAAATCTGGGTCAAAAAACTCCAGTAACAGTCCTTGGCCACGAAACTTTTACTGTACGGCAGGATCTGATGCTCTAGGAATGTAATGACAAGACTATCTGGGTTATTCAGAGGACAAAACCAGGAGAATGGAGAGGTGAAAATTCTAGGCCAAGATAGCCAAACCAGAAAAATTCTCCCATCTCACTTTCCAAGTTTGCTACTTTGACCTAGAATTTTTAAATCTCCAAAAGTTCTCACTTTTGAATAATCCTGTAGATCATATGTTAAACTGTCCCAGACACCTACAATTCCTGGAGATTTTTGGATGCAATAGATTGACCATCTGGGGCTGGATCTTGACATCCCAGCTTCAGGCCATTGTAAAATAAGATGGGAAATTTAGGTCATTTCTATAAAGGGATCCTAGAAGTGTAAAGGAAGCCTTGGGAGGTGGGCTGCAGGTTACATTTTAACAGTTCAATACATGTAAAAGGTCATCTATACCTTTTTAATCAGCATCTTTCTATAAGCTAGACCTTTAGAACCTGTGATTATAAAAAGGTCAGACCCGGAATGTGCTGCCACTAGCATTTGTCTGCAATAGAAGCATTTCAGGTATCCACCTGTAAAGATCAAATGCAAGAGCGGTCATTGTAGTTAAAGATAAATCACAGGGGACCCAAGCAGTTGGAGTGCATAGATTTGTTGTCTGCATGGTCATTAGTCAGGTTTACTGAGCGAAGCTTGTTTAAGGGATACATCTTCAGCTTGGATACAAAGAAAAATTAAAAGTTGATGTGAACCACTGGAACAGTCCTAGTGATGTAAAGACAATGCTTTAAAGCAGAGGTTGCACCTCCATTATATAACTGCTGTATAACAGGCTGCCATTAGGCTCATGTTATACAGCAGTTCTCACCATGCCTGGTCTGCAAGTCCCTTTAATAGGACAGGTGTGCAGGATCTGAAGCTCAGGCCATAGTATTTGCAGGATTCAGTCTGAATTTAAAATGGAATACTTAAAATCTTACCATTATGGCTGAGAGGACCAGAGTTACCCATTATCTCATGGAAATACTAGGCTCTTCCATGAAGTTTAAATACAGGACCATTAACGCAACTGGATTTTGTTGGACATGCATGTTGTGTATTCAAAACTACAGCACATTCCACCAACTCATTGGGTTGTCACGGTGGCTTAAGCCACCCGTCTCATGTTCATTTTAGGCATTTCTATATCATGTCCTCTGGGATTTCTCTTTTTTTTAAATCGTGCTTTCAAACACTATTTGATAACCATTCCATTTAGGTGGAAGGGGGTTGAGTTGATGAGCCTGGAATTTGTGCCATGGACAAATGGCATTTTGGAATGGTTGGGGCCAGTAGCCTGTTTAATGCCAGGAGGCAACCCTTTGGATTCTACAAAAGGTCCTTTAGCTATATGTACCCCCATTTAAGAATTTGGAAAGTCTGAACGTATCTGATTGCTTATGAGCTTCAGAAAGATGAACTCTAGTAACCAAGACCAGTTGGTTACACACTAAGAAACAAGGTCTGCTTTGAAGACATTGAGGCCCACCCAACTTCAGAAGAATACATATCCACATGTCACTGACAATAGAGCACTTAATAGACAAGTTACCTTTGTTTCCATAATAGCAGGGGTTTACCCTGTCGCTGGAGTCGTAGCAGCACCCTTGACTCTGGCACTGGTCGCTGGTGATTAGGGCACCGCCACAGACTAGTCGTTCTTGTCGATCTACATCAGCACATTGACTGGAGCTTGGAGCATCCATAGCTGGGAGACAAGAGTGATACAAGAATATATAGATCTGAGTTACTTTCCATTATGAAGTCATTTGTCTTGTCTGTATGGATGGATGGATGGATAAGCTCATGAAGTTACTGATCATGGGAGGTACATTAAGGGGCTGTTAGCATCACCACAACCAAGTACCTCAAATGAGGTGATTATTACTAAAAGTGCTATTGCAGTAGGAGACGATGTCTGGTGACTATTAAGAGTGTCCAAACTTGGCCCTCTGGATTTAATTGAAACTACATCTCCCAGGATGCCCACTCATTAGGTCAGAACATGTGGAGAGCCATGGTTGGACCACCCTGCTAGACTTACCAAATCTATGCAAGATGGACGCAGTAATTTAGAGTGTAAAATTCCAACCTTGCGCCTAGTCATAAGAACAAGCAGGTCCACATCTTGTCACGCTCCTATAGCCCGTGTACTATACCTGGCCTGATTTGGCACTGCAGTTCCTTTTGCTCAGGGTCCTTCCATGCACCATAGTCATCTTTATAGGAGATCACAAGTACCATCACATAGGAGTTATTCTGTGGACAGAACGTGCAGTGGACAAAAGGTCAAGCTTCATTACTGTAGATATGGAAGGGGTCATCACAGGTCATATGTAGCACATTGTGACCCAAATGCTTAGATGTAATATAGCGACCGCCTCAGTGCAGTAAAGATGGTACACAGCGAGATCTGACCATATACTAGTACTAATGATTGCAGGGGGGGGGGGGTTTAAAGAAAAAAAAGTGTATAGCCCATTTATTTCAGTTCATGCAGATGGCAGAATGGAGGTCCAAAGAGGCAAGTTGTGGGATTTTAAGTCAGGAAAAAGTGGACATTCCAAACCAAGACTTCAAATCCAACATTCTGAAACCATTGATGACCACTCAGCAATGATTGCAACGTGGAACATTCACATAGAAGGGTCCTCTGAGACCTTTACTCCCTCTACATTATGTGACCCACTTTATCCCAGAAGGGAAGCCTCAGCAGGTCCCTCAGGAAAGGTGTTAGAAATGAGAGGCTCACGGGAACGACCAGGAGTTCTCATTTTAAGAGACAAGTTAAAGCTAGATACAACCCCCCCCCCCCCCACTTACCTTTTGGCCAACATAACACCCATCGTACAGCGCTACAATCTTCAGAGACCCGTCAGCTTGTTCAGTCAAATTCAAACCGCAGGAGAGATCCTTGGTTAATGGTTGCATCAGGCCATCTTTATCTGGATAGAAACATTGAAACAGTATTTTGTCCGCGAGCACACATTGGGTTTGGTCAACATAGGAGAAAAAAAGTGTAAAAGGTCAGTAACAAACAATGGAGGTTAAGAGTGCCATGACAGCAGCTCAATAGGACACAAGACAAGGTGGTGAGGTGAACATATCGTTTGTATGGACGGAGGAGGCCTGACACCAACTGGCCATGATATTCCATAGTTGAATTGTGATGGAGGCAGATCGCTGGGCCACAAAACTAACGTCAGACTATAGGAAGAATTGCTAGGGTCACGCACCACAGCCACAAGCCATAGGGTTAGCAAAACAGCCCACAGGGAGCAGGTTTAGATTCCAGTCAGCTCGGTGTGCCGTGTAGGGGTGGTGATTAAAATCTGACATTTAGCACCTCACCTCATGGTTCTAGCGTGACATTTGAGCACAGAGTGGCTTGCACAGGAATATACCAACACTGCCAAGTACAGGATTTATGCAAGTCATGAGGATCTTGCACAGCACAAGCGTGCATTTTCCTAATCTAGGAGGGAACCACCTAGCCCGTCATTTATTTTGGAGTCAGATTATGCAAATTAAATGACTTAATAGCAATGGTTCAACTGGTTCACAGGACCCAACAGGCCAGGTTTGCAGGATATCCTAAGCACAGGTGATTGGACAGGCCTCAGATATTACAGGATGCAAGGCAATCCTTGACGGTTAGGGGGACCTGAAGACCAGTGTTGGAAAACCATGGTCCAAATTAGGAGCAATAAATTTGGTGTAGGGATTTGTAGACTAGTAACAGGGAGACAAGCCTTAACATTCACTGGATAGCCGGCACATCCGAAAGTGTCACAGCCACAATACGTGTTCGTATATGCATGGAGGAGAGCAGGCACTGTTAAAAGGACCTCCCGCCCTCACCACCCAGATCTGGGCCAACCAGTGCCCAATATTTAAAAGACCAAAGATAGTGTCAACGTAAACCCCCCCCCTTCAGCATTTTAGGGAGGGTATTTTGACCCCCCCCCTTCACATGCACAATGTTAACCCAGGTGTGCCAGCATTAACAGAAATGCCTTAGGCAAGGCAAGGAAAAGGCCTGACAAGGTTACAAAAAGCTGACCACCCGTCCAAGCATTCCCAAAACCCATTCCACCTAGGACAATGGTCAGTGCGTGAAGATCCCAGCCCCATAGGATGGAAAACTCAGGAATACCAGGTGAACTGCAAGAAAATAAATGGGTGGCACACTGCAGGGGAGCACTAGTCTTAGGTTGCCATGGAGGGTTTGACAACCACACACAAAAAGGAGGAAACGCTCACCTAGGACAGTCAGTTTAGGAGCTGCATCTCCAATCTGGTTCTTCGGGATTGTGTAGATGAGCCAATCCTCCATACAACTCAACCCAGACCCATCTGAAAGCTCTCCGCACAGCCCCTCGAAGGGCAGCAATGTCCCAGCAGCCAAAAGCAACCAAACCAACATTGTCTTCCCCTCCATCATCCCGAACCCCCACAAACTATAATCTGATGCTTGCTAGGGAGGGGTATTTAAACCTACCCTAAAACAAAACACCTGAAATCAATCCACTGAACCAACCCAATGCATGTGACTCCATAAGGACCTTAATTACTTGTGAAACCCATTGGATGTCTGGATTAGGGCTGCCAGATCAGCCATGTCTGCTTGGACACACGGAATTTATTCATGCTGATGGGGAGCACATGAAAAGTGCAACCCTGTGGTATGTAAAATCCATATGCTGCAGGTAAGACATTAAAACGAAATCTGAGTCGACCAATCCTGATTGGAAAGAAGATTTTCCTCCTGAAGCATATAGATTATACATGTTGCAGGGCAGCTCCTTCCTTGTGCTCTTCTTCTGTGTGAAATACATACATGTCCAGGAAAACGTGGCCAATCTGGTGACACTATCACTGGAACCTTAAGGCTAGGGTCAAACGAACGCATTATTCGCAGCGACCGTCAAAAAGTGCGTCTGAAAGCATTGACGTATTTTTTCACGGAATGCGCGAAAACGGTCATACAATGCGCATTTTCATGCGTGATTTTTTATGGATCGTCAATAAAACCCTTTTTGCGTCTGGGCGTTATGTAGGCTGAACATTAGCAGGGTCTGACGTCTCCTAATCACGCACACACGCCACTAGTGGACGCAGCGCACTCTGTACGTCCGTACTAGCGGTTCTGCGTTCTCGAAAAAATGCGTTCATTTTCCACTTGCGTTGCGCGGCCGGACGTTCGTGCGGCCGTACTTCGTATATTGGCCGTCATTGCGCGTCATTTGCTGCTAGTGCGGCCGTGATTAAGTGCGCCTAAACGCACATTAAAAATGCGTTAGTTTGACCCCAGCCTTATACTCTCCTGGTGGACCGTGTGTGAAAAGAGCAACCCTACAATATGTATAACTCATATGTTGCAGATAATATATCAAAGGAATCCCAGGCAACCTATTAGTCCCTAGGCCAGGGGTCAGCTCAGCAACCTTGGCTCCCTGGTGTTTTGGGAACTACATTTCCCATGTGGCTCAGTCAGCCTAATGGGTGACTGTGCATCATGGGAGATGTAGTTCCCAAAACATCAGGAAGCCAAGGTCGCTGACCCCTGCCCTAGGCCAAGACTTCCAAGCTCATTCCTGAAAAGGCTTGCATTTACTGCAGGGCAAATGGGGCAACTGTCCTGGGCCTAGGGTTGCCAGATTGGCCATGTTTTCCAGAGATGCAATTCGTGTCAATTCGGCTATTAGGAAAGCTGGCAATTCACCAAATACTGGCGATTTACCAGCGAAATGCCGTGCAAGTCGCCTCATTCATCGCAATTCGGCGACCTTCTGCAGCAGTTTAATTCCCTTAGAGAAGTAATGGTTAATCTATTCAGAGAACGCCGAACAGCAGTGAAATGTCAGTGAAATGCCCTGATTTTCAGTGGTTTAGTTCGACAGGTTTAAGGCCAGTGTCAGACGAGCGTATTTGGAGAGCGGAAGGAACGTCCTTGAGAGTGGATGTTCCTTCCACTCGACACCCGTCTGGCCACCTCGCTGAGTGTAGTTAATGCGCTCAGCGCTGCAAGGCTCAATCCTCCTATGAAGGATCGCGCTTTGCAGCTCTGTCAACGCGCATCCTGCCCCGTCGCAATGCTGCGACCGACGCTGTAAGCCACGTCAACACTGGCGCACCCAGTGCGCTCGTCTGACACTGGCCTAAACCGGCGAATCCCATAGTTTTCAATGTAAAAATAAATTACGTTTTTTTTAATTTTCTTTTTTTATTTAACTGTTTTAGGCTAGGGTCAGACGAGCGTGATTTCTACGGACTGTGCGTCTGTGAACACGGACGGACGTCAGTACGGAAGACGCAGTCGTGGCCACACAGTCTGTTTTTTCACTGACGTATATTTTTGACGGATGTAGGAGAGAAAATAAATTAAAAATCAAAACCATTTTGTCCGTGAAAAATGCTGGACGTATAAATGCAGTCCGTCTGACCATGTTCCATCACTCACACACAAAGCTATGCGGACGTTGCGGACGCAGCGCACTTTGTGCGGCCGTTCTAGGGGATGTACGTTCTTGCGTCCGTGGGCCGCGGCCGTTTTGCGTCCGCAGTTCAGTGCGGACGACGTACTTCATGTGTCAGGCTCCAATGGACTTTCTTTCATGCTATCACGGACGTACTTTTAGGCGCAATCACGGACGTGAACACTACGCTCGTCTGACCCCAGCCTAATTCTTTTCATTTGCAGCAAGAAGTCTTTTATTTATTTTTTAGGCATTTTACTGGATTTTTTTAGGCAAAATTTTTGATTTCCATTTTTTAAATGGCGTTAATTTTTTTTTATTCTGCTACAGACTGTTTTCTTATTTTTTTCTTTATAGGAACTTATTTTATTATTCCCACACATTTTCATGCATTTTTTTTGTTTTGTTTTAAACGCCTTTATTAAAATTGCCCTTTCTTTTTCTTTACCCTCAGTTCAGCGGCTGATCATTTTTTTTTTCGGCGGCGTTCGGCAAGTTGATCGGATGTGTTCGGCGGATCCCTTCGACGCACTTTGGGGACCCTGTGGTGAATGCTGAGTTCAAAGCAAGGTTGGCGTATTGAACTTGCCGGAGTGCGCCGAACAAGAGAGCACTGAAATTTCAGTGATCTCTGAATAACCCCCTCTTGTTGGTCAGTTGCTGTCATTACCTCTGTTTTTTGCTGTGTGTCAGTGTCTGCCTTCCTTTGTATATGTGTTTGTTGCTATCTATCAGGGTTAATCAAAGAGATCCGAATTGCTGGCGAAAGGTAACCAAACGCTGAAAATCAGCGTTCGGTTACCTTTCTTGGCCATTCGGCTATTCAGAGAGCAGGCAATTCGCCAAATGTTGGCGAATTGCCTGCACATACGGTGCTGTTCGGTGCCTGTTTGAGGGCAGTGAATCCCCATAGAGAAGCAATGCTTTGGCTATTCAGAGAGCAAAACCCAGCAGTGAAAAGTTGCCGAAATGCCCTGCCATTCGGTGGTTTCATGCAGCAGATTTATTCAGGCGAATCCCATAGGCTTCAATGTTAAAAATATTCCTGTTTTAATTCAATATCTAATAAACCATTTATTATAATATTCTGCAGTAAAGAGTCTCTTTATTTTTAGATTTTTTTTAGGATCTTAGGCTAGGGTCAGACGAACGCATTTTTCGCGTTGTCCGTGAAAAAGTGTGTTTGAACGAATGGACGTATTTTTTCACGGAATACGCGATAGCGGTCATACGATGCGCATTTTCGTCCGTGATTTTGTCCGAATCATCAATAAAACACTTTTTGCGTCTGGACGTTATGTTGGCCGGACATGAGCAGCGTCTGACGTCTCCCAATCACGCACACACGCCGCTATGCGGCCGCAGCGCACTCTGTACGTCAGTACTAGCGGTATCACGTTCTAGAAAAAATACGTTCGTTTGCCGCTTGCGTTGCGCAGCCGGACTTTCGTGCGGACGTTCTTCGTATATTGTCCGTCATTGGACGTCATTTGCTGCTAGCACGGCCGTGATTTAGTGCTGCTAAACGCACGTTAACACTGCGTTAGTCTGACCCCAGCCTTTTAGGCATTTTTTGGGATTTGTTTGTAAAAAATATTTTCCGTTTTTTCTTTTTTCTGTAACAGCCCTTTTTATTATCATTCATTGGATCTTATATGTAAATTTTCGTTCTGTAGTTTCTTTGCAAACAGCGTTTCACTTTTCAAACATTCAAGCAAACTGTTTTTTTTTTTCACTCCATTCGTCTGCGGTGTCAGGTTTTTCCGGTGGCTGCTCTGCGCTGTGATCGGCGGCTGCTCGGGTTTCTCTGGCATGTTCGGCGGGGTTAAGGCTAGGGTCAGACGAACGCAGTGTGAACGCGCGTGCAGCCGCACTTTATCACGGCCGTAGTAGGAGCAAATGACGGCCAATGATGGGCAATATACGGAGTACGGCCGCACAACGCAAGCGGCAAACAAACGCATTTTTTCTAGAACGTGATACCGCTAGTACTGACGTACAGAGTGCGCTGCGTCCGCATAGAGGCGTGTGTGCGTGATTAGGAGACGTCAGACGCTGCTAATAACCGGCCAACATAACGTCCAGACACAAAAAGTGTTTTATTGATGATCCGTACGAAATCACGGACGGAAATGCGCATCGTATGACCGCTATTGCGTATTCCGTGAAAAAATACGTCCATTCGTTCAAATGCACTTTTTCACGGACGACGCGAACAATGAGTTCATCTGACCCTAGCCTAATCCAGATGTTTTTGCGGGTTTCGGGGAGCCTTCGCCGGGTTTTGCAGTGAGTGTTCAGCGGGTTTGTGGCGACTTTTCCCTGAATTTCGACGGCCCTGTGGTGCTTGCTGAATACACCGCAGGGTCGCCGAAATGGGATCGCCAAATCTCGCCTAATTGAAGAGAACGAAAAGTCACCGAACGTGCGGTGACTTTTCGATTCTCTTCGAATAATCCTGTATGTCTTTATCTCTCTTTTTCCATGTGTTATTCAAAGAACACCGAATTGGCCATACGGTGAATTTTCGGAGCCACACGGCTATTCGCTAAACTGTCAATTCACCAAATACAGGCAAATTGATGGTGAAATACGGTGCAGTTCTCTGCAGATCGTCAATCTTCGGCAGCAGTGAAATTGTCCTATAGAGAAGCAATTTGTGTGCGCGCTACAGCATGTGGCTGGTCCTGCCGAAGCGTCACAACGCTGTGACGGACGCTGGGAGGCACGTCAGTACGGGCGCACATAGTGCGCTTGTCTGACCCCAACTTTAGCAAGTCATTGCTGTTCGCAGACCTCTTTGACCTGACCTAAACGCATCAGCTTTAATAATCAGTTAAATCTGTGCAGCAAATTATTTAATCTGTTGCGAGCACAATTTTTGGGGTAAATTACAAGTAACCATTCACTTAATGTGGTTAGGGTCTGCTATATGTTATTTGTTGTATATTACTTCTCCCCATTGCAAGGTTTTAGCCATTAGCCCCCATCGCCAAATGCCCAAACACTTTCCCTTAAGACTTTGCTTATCTTTTAGTCCTAAATAGACTTTTTGGATGCAGTGGAGAACTTAAACCAGTGGTCCCCAACCCCGGTCCTCAGGTCCCCCTAACAGGCCAGGTTTGCAGGATATGTGAAGCACAGCACAGGTGAGATGATTTGCTGCTCAGTGATTGCAGGATTCAGGCTAGGGTCAGACGAACGCATTTTTCGCGTCGTCCGTGAAAAAGTGCATTTGAACGAATGGACGCCTTTTTTCACGGAATACACGATAGCAGTCATACGATGCGCATTTTCGTCCGTGATTTTGTACGGATCGTCAATAAAACACTTTTTGTGTCTGGACGTTATGTTGGCCGGACATTAGCAGCGTCTGACGTCTCCTAATCACGCACACACGCCGCTAGCGGACGCAGCGCACTCTGTACGTCAGTACTAGCGATATCACGTTCTCGAAAAAAGAGTTTGTGTGCCGCTTGCGTTGCGCAGCCGCAGTTTCGTGCGGCCGTACTTCGTACATTGGCCATCATTTGCTGCTACTACGGCTGTGATTTAGGCTGGGGTCAGACTAACGCATTTTTAAAATGCGTTTAGGCGCACTTAATCACGGCCGCAGTAGCAGCAAATGACGCGCAATGACGGCCAATATACGAAGTACGGCCGCGCAACGCAAGTGGAAAATGAACACATTTTTTGGAGAACGCTGAACCGCTAGTACTGACGTACAGAGTGCGCTGCGTCCACTAGCAGCGTGTGTGCGTGATTAGGAGATGTCAGACGCTGCTAATGTCCAGCCTACATAACGTCCAGACGCAAAAAGAGTTTTATTGACGCACGAAAATGCGCGTCGTCTGCCCGTTTTTGCACATTCCGTGAAAAAATACGTCAATGCGTTCGGACGCACTTTTTGACGGTCGCTGCCAATTATGCGTTCGTTTGACCCTTGCCTAAGTGCGGCTGCACGCTCGTTTGCACTGCGTTAGTCTGACCCTAGCCTTAGTCTGCATTTCCCCAAGGTAACCCTTAAAACCTGGCCTGTTAGAGGGTCCTGAGGATCAGGGTTGAAACCCACTGACTTAAGCGACCTGTTCCATACTGTATCGGATCACCTGAGCACCCTTTGTTAGTCTGCACATTTTTTTTCACTTGTCTTCACCCTCCCAAGCATTCATTTCACTACACACACTCCTTTTTATTTCTCTCGCCATGGGCCATGTATATATTAATCAGTCTAGAGATGCATTTCTTGACTCAGCAAAGCATTTTGTAATTTTCCATATTCTTGTACTGCCATCTAGTGGCAGAATAGGTTATGATGCCCAGACTGCGGTTTTATTATCAGGGTTATTCAAAGAGAATCGAAAAGCCATCGCACGTTCAGTGACTTTTCGTTCTCTTCAATTCGGTGCGATTTGGCAATTCCATTTCGGCGATCCTGCGGTGTATTCAGCAAGCACCACAGGGCTGTCATAGTGCAGGGAAAAGCCGTCAAACACTCACTGCAAAACCCAGGCGAATGCACACTGAAACCCGCAAAAACATCTGGATTAACCCCGCCAAAGAAACCTGAGCTGGAGCCGAACAGAGCGCAGAGCAGCCGCAGGAAAAACCCAACACCGCAGACGAATGGAGTGAAAAAAAAAACAAAACCAGTACGCTTGAATGTTTGAAAAGTGAAACGCTGTTTGCAAAGAAACTACTGAGTGAAAATGTCTGAAATTTACACATGAGATCCAATGAATGATAATAAAAAGGGCTGTTACAGAAAAAAAAAAAACGATTAAAAAAATAAAACGGAAAAAAATCCCGAAAAATGCTTACAATATCCTAAAAAATCTATAAATAAAGAGACTCTTTACTGCAGAATATTATATTGAACGGTTTATTAGATATTGAATTAAAACGGGAGTATGTTTAACATTGAAGCCTATGGGATTCGCCTGAATAAACCTGTCGAATTAAACCACCGAACAGCAGGGAATTTCGGCAACTTTTCACTGCTGGTTTGTGTTCTCTGAATAGACGAAGCTTAGCTTCTCTATGGGGGATTTCACCGCCCTCGAACAGGCACCGAACAGACACCGTATGTGCAGGCAATTCGCCAACATTTGGTGAACTGCCTGCTCTCTGAATAGCCGAATGGCCAGGAAAGGTAACCGAACGCTGATTTTCACTGTTCGGTTCCCTTTCGGCAGCCATTCGGATCTCTTTGAATAACCCTGTTAGTTTGGCCCTATTCCAACCGTGTTGGTATGGGGTGGGAATAATAAATCGCCGTGCACTGCTGCTAATTGGCTCCTGAAGTCCATACAACTCCATGCAGTCAAGTGCGACCCTGCCGCAAGCTCGCGAGAGCAAAGTTCTACAGGAATGGAGGAACAACACTGGAAACTATCTGCTCAAAGTCTTCTTCTGGATACGGGGAAAGGAAGCGTCGGTGGATCATATCACTTGCTGAATCATCAAAGCAGACGTTTTCTTGGGAGTCACAGAACATTGTCCAAAAGAGTCATACTGAAACTGCTCCCAATAAAGAGACTGGAGAAGGAAATCAATCCAACAGCACTGCTCCATCAATCCAAGACTCCATCAATGGAACATTTTTTCATTTTTCGGATGGACGGACTTTTGGTTGCTGTCAATAAAGATATGTCTAAAAGACCAGGGACCTCAACCCCCCCCCCCCCAGGTGTTGGTGGCCTACAATTCCCATAACTCTTTGAATGCTCTAGATCAGTGGTTCCCAACCGCGGTCCTCAAGTACCCCCAGCAGGTCAGTTTTGCAGGATATGTGAAGCACAGCACAGGTGATATGATCCCCAAGGTGATCCTTAAAACCTGTCCGGTTGGGAACCACTGTTCTAGATCAATGGTCCCTAACCCAGAGGCATGTTCAGTTACTCAGCCGCTGCAAGTGCTAAATTAGTAACTTGCCACTGAATGCTGTGCTGCAGTACAGCGCTCAGCACTGCTGACTTAAGGAATCCTCCGCTACAATATGCAAAGCCAAAGCGTTCAGTGAGACGGCTGCAGCAAACTGAACCGCTGCAATGGAGCAATTCAGCAGCTGCTGAGGAACTGAACAGGCCTCAGGTAAGCCCTAGCAGGTCAGGTTTGCAGGATATGTGAAGCACAGCACAGGTGATATGATTTGCTGCTCAGTGATTGCAGGATTCAGTCTGTGTTTCTCCAAAGTGATCCTTAAAACCTGTCCTGTTAGGGCACCTGAGGACAGGGTTGCGAAACACTGTTCCAGGTGACCAGAGAATCTTGAGGTGTTCAGAAACATGGTGTGTGCCGGAGTTTAAGAACCCTGTATTAGATGGTTCTTTACCATCAGGTTGATTCATTAAAGCAGAGGCGCTATACAATTAGCTCCTGAATAACAGTAACATGCGCTGAGCAGCCAATGGTTCCCAAAGTGCGATTTACTTCTATTTCTTACTCTCGGGGTAATACACGTCTCTTGTGGAAGAGAAAGGAGTTATCTTTGGCTATAGATTTCCTTTCAGCTCATTACAGTTGCTTGAAAATGAGATATTTTCTGGTTATGAATGATATCCATTTTATTGACTAAGTATTACAAATAATAAATGTAATACACACAGCCTGACCCAAAAAAAGTCACACACTGTAATATCTGGTTGTGTCGCATTTTGCTGTGATTGCGGCACGCATTCGCCGCAGCATCGTGTCGATAAGCTCATGCGATGTCACAGCATTTATTTGCGTCCAGAGTGGCATTAATTTGTGGCCAAGATCTTGTATTGATGATGGGAGAGTCGCGGCGCTGTGTAAAGTCTTCTCCAGCACATTATCCCAAAGATTCTCAATGGGGTTAAGGTCTGGACTGTGCAGTGGCCAATCCATGTGTGAAAATGATGTCTCGTGCTCCCTGAACCACTCTTGCACAATTTGAGCCCGATGAATCCTGGCATTGCCATCTTGGAATATGCCCGCTGTGCCATCAGGGGAGAAAAAACCCATTGATGGGAAAACCTGCTCGTTCAGTACATTCAGGGAGTCACATGACCTCATTTTATGCTGAAACATATTAATCACTGCAGTAATTATCCAATGGAAGGCTCACACCTATTGGCTTAGTTACATCCAGGCGGGGACTTTTTGTGGCCAGGCTGCATGTAAACACACACAAACACACCTTTTTTTTTTAATCCTAAATATCCATAGGAAGCATGAATGTGCCACATCTCCCAAAGTGTTAATTTTTAATTATTATTTCAAGCAATAAAGCACTGACGACCCAGAAGATTTGAAGATATTCTGTTTTATTGAATTAGATTTTCCAAAGTGAAATCCGTTTATTTTGCTGAATATTTCCGGGGCTATTTTGACCGTCGCTGCGGTGGTGACCGTGAGCATAGGATGCTATCTGCCACTGATAAATGAGCTGTACCTTAGTGAGGCACAAAATATACAGCGTGTCAGTCTATACAAGCAAAATAAAGCACCAGCATGACGTAAAAACTATTGAATGTACAGCCCGACTTATTCACTGTCTGGCTTTGTAAATTCAGAGTCACAGAACCGCGAGTGTCAACACAAATAAGGCTGAGGTCAGACGAGCGCAGCGTTCACGTCCGTGATGGCGCAAAAAAGTACGTCCGTGATAGCATGACATATAGGCCAATGGAGTCCCACACACGAAGTACGTCCGCACTGAACTGCGGACGCACAGCGGCAAACGGACGCAAGTTAGGCACGAACGTAGAACCCCTAGAACGGCCGCACAAAGTGCGCTGCGTCCGCAACGTCTGCATAGCTTTGTGTGTGAGTGATGGAACGTGGTCAGACGGACTGCATTTATACGTCCAGCATTTTTCACGGACAAAATGGTTTTGCTTTTTAATTTATTTTCTCTCCTACATCCGTCAAAATATACGTCAGTGAAAAAACGGACTGTGTGGCCACTACTGCGTCTTCCATACTGACGTCCGTCCGTCCGTACTGCACGGACGTACAGTCCGTAGAAATCACGTTCGTCTGACCCTAGCTTAAAACTCCATGAACACACTGTACGTTCCTCAACATCGAAATCTCATTATCCCTGCTTTTATGGACACAAATAGAAGAAAAAAAAAAGAGCTTCTGTGTATAAGCCAATAGTCACATGACAGCTGGTGGAACTACAACACCCATAATGCATTGTCAGAGTTCAGGTGTCTGACATCAGCTGGAGCACACCAGAGCCGCGTTCAATACCTCAGCAGCTGCTGAATTGATGCAGTGCAGCAATTCAATTTGCTGCAGCAGTGTCTCTGAACGCTTTGGATGCGAATTTCAAAACAAAATGGCCGATTTCTGTAGTTTCTGCGATATCCGCAGTTTTATTAGCAGAAACGGAGACTGAGGCCAGCTTTGAAATAACTAAAAGCAGTCAGCACAATTCCGTTTCGTATGCACACACACACAAATGATAGTTTTTATTGAATAAACGTAATGTTTACTTCTGAAACAAAATAGATATATATTACAGGTCAATTCTATGTGCTGGGGTAAATAATAAATAAATATTTTGTGCTTTGGTGAACAAAAACCTCAAAATGAACATTGCAGTACTGAACTGTTACTTGCTTCATGGCGGCGGCCATCTTTAAATACGTCACACTCAGCTACCCGCAGCATCTCCGAGTCGCTGCAAGTGCTAAGTTAGCAGTGCTGAGCGGCAGAACGGCGTTCAGTAGCAAGTTGCTAACTTAGCCCTTGCAGCGGCTGAGGTATTGAACACGGCTCTGGGCTGTCAAATGCTAGCCCCCCCCCCCGAATTCTTTGAATGCAGTCGATGGCCAGAGAATCATGGGATTTGTAGTTCAGAAACATCTAGGGGGGGGCAGAATTGAGATGCCTGGTATACACGTTGATGGCCAACCTAATCACACCATATCCTTCAGAACTAGAAGCTCCAATCATTAAGCGTCAAGTGACGACATTGCAACTTGGCTAAAACGGCAGAGTTGTAGGTATAGGCCAATCGAGTAGGAAAACGTCAGCTTATGCAGGAGTATTAACGGACGTTCCCCTACGCGAGCGGCATGGAGCTGTGACTGAGCAGTAGAAGAACACGCCAATTTCAGCCAAGTTGTGTTTGCTGGCACCTACTCGGTGCTAGGTGAGTAGCGCTCTATGGCCGTATCCCAACCTTGGTGTAAACTTAACCAGAGCTGTAAACCCAGCAACTCCATAGACTTCAATGGCTCGGGGACGTTTACACCAGGGTTGAAAGAGAGCCTTAGATGTTCCATTATGCTCAGCCAGCCTGAAGGATGGGACGGATGGCCATTTAGTCCTCGTGAGCCGTGGACAACTGCACTCACCTAGCTATTGTTGATCTGCCATGTTCCTTGCTGATGGTCACTGAAGAGATGGGTGACCACAGACTGACCAGCACTGGAGACACACAAAAATCAGACGTAAACTAAGCAGAGCGGTTGTAAACGCAGCAACTCCATAGACTTGAATGACTCTGGTGAAGCTCACACCTGAATCTGGCCCTTTTTAAGATTTGGAAGGTAAGAGGACGCAGCGGTTTGTGATGCTCTCTCCACAGTAGGATGGGAGGAGAGTATGTGGATTTTTTTTTGGTGGGGTGGGGGGGTTAGGTCAATTTATTAATGCAAAAATCACTTAACACCAGCTTCGAGGAGACTGTAGTTCTCAGTGAAATAACGTGGGTGGAAACACAGGCTACATTGGCATAGCTGGTGCTTCCATTCTGACGTGCAAATCAAACGAGCCTCTTGTCGAGCCGCAAGCCCAGCTTGCAGCGAGCGTGGAATAGAGATTCCTGACGTCAAGATAACTACAGGAGACATTATATTGAGGTCAAGTGTGGCGCATAGTGACCAAGGTATTTTACATTTTCCAGTGACCCGCCACAGTATACTTAAACCACATTACATAAAACCTAAGGGTCGGATGAAGGCCGTATCCAATAATCCGCTATTTCAAAGAGGTAGTGATAGACGTCAGTCCGCCGTGCGATTTCATAAGCTGTTTCGCCCGCTTTGTTCCTCAGGTTTGGTTTGATGTAGCGATTCATCAGCAGAAGTTCTAACATCTGCCGGCTGTCTCTGTTCCCCGAGGCGAGGTGCAGCGGGGTCAGCAGGCCTTTGGTCTGCGCGTTGATGTCAGCCCCGTGCTGCAGCAAGAAGGAGGCGACTGACGTGTTGTTCCACTTACACGCGCTGTGCAGCGGCGTCCACCAATCCACCGTGACAGCGTGGACGTCGGCCCCTCTGGCAACCAGCTCCCGCACTATTCCAAGGTGGCCGTTGTATGACGCTCTGTGCAGAGGGGTGTAGTGATCCTCGTCCGCTGTGTTCACGAGATCCGGCTTATCTGAAAGAAGGCCTTGGACCGCGCCGAGCTGCAACAACAAAAATGCTGGAGTCACTAAACATGTACGTTAGTAAATTACCTTTCCCGAACAGGTCGTTTTGCAGATAAATAAAACCATGCGAATCAACCACTTCCACAGCAGGGATCTCACAGGCTGGCCCCAGAGGTTTCTGAACCACAACTCCCATGATTCTCTGGCCATCTATTGCATTCAAAGAATTCTGGGAATTGTAGGCATCAACATCTGGGGGGGGGGCATAGTTTAATATCCCTGTTCTACATGGATATACAAATGCCGCCTATTGGGAGTCTATGACCCCTTTGGACGTCATCGTTCAGTCGATCGCTATATGGCTGTTATGAGCCGATGGCTAGAAGAGCACAGGGCGAGTATCCCTCGTCCAAAATGCTTGGGATAAGAAATCATCTGGATTTGGGATTATTTTTTCCCAAGAATTTCATTTAAATTCACTTGCAAATGGGCTCCAGAATGTGCTTCCAAACCTTCAGCACCTCGGATGGGTCAGCCAAGGTGCTGCAGCCATTTAAACACCTTGGTAATCTGGAGCTCTCTCTCCCTCTGCTCCCTGCAAGAAAGTCACTCTTCACCACTATTTTTTCACTCTGCTGTCTCAACCTCCCACCCAGCCCCAATCCTAATTATATAGCCTCCTTTTCTCTGCTGCTTCAATCCACGCTTGGTTTAACCTCATCATGCCCAAGCTCTTGGTCTATCATTATGCAGTGTCTGCTATACTCTCTCTGGTAATTTTCTCCACACTCCCCCTGCTCCCCTTTGTTTCACTTGCCTTAGTCCTTCAGATTGTAAACTCACAGTATGTCTGGTTGAGCACTCTTATAAAGTGCTGCATTCGCAAGACAATTATCCTACGGGCAGGGCCGTTTGTTCCTTATGTTTTATTATGTCACCTGTCTGTGCTTCCCCATTGTAAAGCACTACGGAACCTGTTGGTGCTGTGTAAGTAACTGTAACGGTTTCTCTTTCCCATCAACACAGATTCCCGGCTATATTACTATTCATGTAGTAGCACTTCTTGGCCTGCAGGGGGAGCCCTCTGTCTAATCTCACGGTCTCATATTTTATGAAGGATACATACTTTTTTTGCTGACTAAGACCCCCGGCACACGAGCGTATTTATGGCTCATGTGCGCCCGCACTTCCCTGCATCCGTGGGTTTTTGACGGGGAAGGCCCTCCACCGGACGTGAAAAAGCCCTCCCCGTCAAAAAGCTAAACAGACGCTGACAGGATACAAAGCGCGATTCTCCATAGGAGGATTGCGCTTTGTACGCTAAGCGCAGAGAGTGGAAGGAACGTCCACTTTCACGGACGTTCCTTCCATTCTCTCAAAACGCTCGTGTGCCGCCGGCCTTAGGCTAGGGTCAGATGAGCGCATTTTGTATGGACTGTGCGTCTGTGCAGTACGGACGTACTTACTGACTGACTGACAGCAAGGTAGTGGCCAAACAGTCTGTTTTCTTCACTGACGTATTTCTTGACTGATGTAGCAGGGAAAATAAATTACAATGAAAAAACATTCTGTCCGTCAAAAATGCTGGACGTATAAATGCAGTCCGTCTGACCACGTTCCATCACTCACACACAAAGCTACGCGGACGTTGCAGACGTGGCGCACTCCGCACGTCCGTTCTAGCAGTATTACATTCTTGTCTAACCTGCGTCCGTTTGCCGCGTCCGCCATGCATGCGCACTTCTGTGCGGACGTACTTCGTGTGTGGGGCTCCATTGGTCAGAATGCTATGCTGCTGCGGACGTACAAATGTGCGGCAACACGGACGTGCTCACTGCGCTCGTCTGACCCCAGCCTAAGGCCGGGTGCACATGAGACATTTTCTTTAACGCACAGTACGTTCGTTAAAGAAAACTTTAACGCTCCGGCGTCCACTCGGCACCCGCCTGCCCCTCCAATCTGCGCTGCCAAACACGATCGCGCAGCCCCATCGACGCACATCATCACCGCCGATGCGCTAGGATGTGCGTCTACGGGGCTGCGTGATCCTCCTGCGTTCAAGTGCGCATGCGTGCTACATTTGACGCCCAACGTTGCATCAATGCTAGCGCAACAGCCTTTGTGTTTTCAAGACGGACGTCTTCAGCACGCATGCTGTAACGCGTGTTAGTGTGCACTAAAAAACATCTCGTGTGCACCTGGCCTAATGTAAAGTGGTTTTCTGTAAATCCACTGGGCGCCGGTTTTATGGAAATCCACCTGGTAGTGAGCAACCACACAACTATATATAGATACATACCTTTTTAAATAGATATTAATACATGCACGCTTCACACATACAATGCCATTGCAGAGCCTGGAGATTATGTACACTTGGGGGTAAGCAAGTTTTAAGGCAATACAGCAGATATTGGGGGGGGGGCACGTTCAGATATTTCTCCACCTCAACTAATTTTCCCTAAATTATGCGATCTTCTAAATTTTGGGCTGAACGAATAAAACACTTGCGTATAATACCACAACTTGTCCAGCGTTTTATCCATTCTTTCCTGTGTACGTAAAAATGCTTAAATGCATACAAATCTAAATAAAGTTTTGCCCATCTCCTAAAATTTCCTAGTCGCTCTCCGTTTGATATAAATATGTCCAGTACAGATTAGGGTTGAGGTCGGCCATGTTTTTCTGGACACGTATTACTTTTTCATGCAGAGGGGTACAAAGGAAAAAGTGCTGCCCTGCAACATGTATAATTCATATGCTGCAGGAAGGAAGTGAAGGCAGGTCACCTGGGATTCCTTTCCTGCAGCGTATGGAGTCTACATGCTGCGGGGTGGCATTTTTCATGCTGCAGGAAGGAAGTGAAGGCAGGTCACCTGGGATTCCTTTCCTGCAGCGTATGGATTCTCCATGCTGCGGGGGTGGCATTTTTCATGCACTGCCCATCAGCATGAATAAATCACATGCGTCCAGGAAACCATGGCTGATCTGGCAACCCTAGTCCTGATGTACATAGCATTTCCAACATAAATAACAAAATGACCTTACTCTGTCATTTTCCGCGGCGAAAAGGATCAGTTCCTGTGGGTTGTCTTGGAGCTTCTTTTCCTCCGTGAGGTACCATTCCTCCGTCCGCTCTTCATTATCTTCGTCGGAATCCCCGGGCCACAGGCTCTGCGTCCCGGTGGGAATGAGGTGCCCGTGTGTCTTCAGTAGCTCCAGCTGGTTGAAGTCCTCAGGGAAGTCATCGAGCTTCTCAAGCGAGTCGGCTTCATCCTCATCGCCCTGCGGCGTGGTGACGGCATCCCGCAGGGTATTTGCCATCTGAAAATACACACGGGAAGCTTGGTAACTGTTTTTTGAGGGTTACATTGCATTTGTACAGTTTTTCTAATATGGAAGATATAAAAATATAAACAAAAAGACGACCCCTCCTCCCACTGATGTAAATACCTTTGAAAAATCATTGGAAATTATATTTATATATGTGTAGTTGTTATGTTAGTTCCTCTAGGACAGGGGTCAGCAACCTTGGCTCCCTGATGTTTTGGGAACTACATTTCCCATGTGGCTCAGTCAGCCTAATGTGTGACTGAGCATCCAAGGAAATGTAGTTCCCAAAACATCAGGGAGCCAAGGTTGCTGACCCCTGCTCTCGGAGGTTCAGTTATACAGAGTAAAACAGCTCTATTGTTTAGCACAGGGTTTTGATTCAAGTGATAAATCTGTGCTAATCCTATGCTTGGTCTGTGCAGGTGGATGTCAGAGGATATTCTCATTGCCGTGTTTTTATATATGTTTTTATTCAGATTAAAATCGCATGTTCCCAGCGATACAGTTGCCGGTCTCATCTTTGATGCTCAACAACACACAAAACACAACGCAGAGTCCATACGAACGGGCAGCGAGGGTGTAGGCCGGTTACAACTAAAATACGTGAGGGGCTTTTCTGGGCCAAGCAATACAGGAGACACCAGGTGTCTAGGCATAAATCTGGACCATGTGCAAGGTGATAACTTCACCTTATTTGGTGCAAATTCATAGGAATTTGTAAATCCATGTTAGAAGGGATCCCCCCCCCAACCAAAAATTTAATAAAAATAAAGTTCACATTGTCGGCTCCAAAATTAACCCCTGCTCATTTATATATATAAAAAAAAGTCTTTATTTTTTATTCAGGTTCCAGGTAGCTGGAATCCTGCTGGCAAGTTATTCTCATAGAGAAGCACTGAGGACAAGGTGCGCATGCGCAGCCAACACACACTGCAACCAATCACATGCTTCCCATAGAGAAACCGCGCTTCTAAATGAAAAGCCAATGGCGATACTTGCAGATCTTCGACACGGACACCACAATCATTCAACTCCATGCAGAAGCACGCCACTGCACGCGGACAGGACATCAAACCTGACCAGGGACTGACAGACTTCCAGAGGGAAGTAGGACCTCATCTTTGAAGGACAGCTTAAGTGGTTACAGTGCTTAGTGTCCTGTGCAGCCATATTTGGCAACACCACCCCCAAGTCCAGGACACATCCTTTAATGGATGCACCATGGGGTGGAACACACACAAGTTGAGGGTTCTGTCCCTCCAGTGCACCATGGGATGGGTGGGCACACACTATCAGCAGCACCGGGTCTTTCCCGGCAGTGCACTATGGGATGAGACACACATCTCCCCGTAGTGCACCATAGGATGGAGGGGGGGGGGGGGGGTCACAGCATGCGTTGAGATTCTGTCCCCGTAGCGCACACACCATCAGTAGCAGGTCTTTCCCCGCGGTGCACCACGGGACGGGGGACACACCATGATGCTGCACTGCCTTCCCATCCCTCCTAGTGACCGGCAGCTCCTGTTACATTACACATACTGACACCCGGCTAGGCCTGGTCAGAGCATGCAGGAAGTGCTCACACACACGCTGGCTCTCACCTCTCAATCCCCTGTGCAGCTTGGGACAGGCATTAAAGGGAACTACAACTCCCGGCATGCTCAGCACCTAAGACGCACTTCCGGCAGCCCGCGAAATTGGCTGCTTTCAGCAGGGAGGGGGAGACCGTCCCGTCCCCGTTATAAACCCGACTCCGTGTCGTCGTGTCCTGAAGTGCACAGGTAGAAACAGCCTCTCTCAAGGTGCGCCATTCGGGGTTTCACGGGCATTGGCGGTGTGGCCAGGCGCTAAGCATGCCGGGAAGCGTAGACTTCCAGGTCCATGTGCAGTGAGTGCACAGGAAGGTGAAGACAAGTCCTGGCAGGGATTTTGAGCATACTAAAGACAATGGCTGCTCGGGGGGGTAGAAACCAGTGGTGTTTATGGCACATAGCAGCCCCCCCCCCCCTATATAATGCTATTACTGTGTGATTATATGCAGGCATCCCCAGCTTCTATCCTCCCCCTATGGCTTGTCTGTCAGCAAAGCAGGGGGTTTGCCTAAAAAAAGTCTAAAATTCAATATTTGCTGTTCATAGAAGGGGAGGGGGGAGTTACATGTTTTTCATTTACATAGAATATTGCATGCTGGGAGGATAATCCCTTTATTCCAGACTGTGTACACTATAATGCTAAACATCTATCCATAAATCCCATTTCCTGCCTATCTTTCGCCATAGGGTTGCTGGATCGGTCACGTTTTCCTGGAAACCTGTTATTTCCTGCAGAGAGAAGCACAAGGAAAAGTGCTGCCCTGCAACATGTTCAATTCATAGGACTAAAAACCAATATATAGGGTAAAACCTCCCAACAAAAAAAATACAACCACGTTGGATATATATATATATTGCACTCACAAATGTAAATTGATTGCAGTCACATCGGTAAGGCTGGGTTCACAGCTGGGCGTTTTAACGCATGTTCGTGCGCGCTTTAAAACGCAGGAACGGGGAAATCCCATGCTTTGCTATGGGAGCCATTCAGACCTAAGCGTTTTACAGCGCACAGGAACGCGCCTTAAAACGGCCAACGCAAAAAGAAGTTCGGGAGCTTCTTTTCGGGCATACAGCAGCGCGTTCGCGGCCATATCATAGCCGCGAACGCGCTTTTTTGAATGCGCGAACGCACGTAAAAAAAAAACGCGCGCATTGCGCGACGCAGCGCTACGCCCGGGTGTGAACCCAGCCTAAGGCCGGGGTCATCCCAGCGTTTTGCAGAGCGGAAGGAACGTACGTGAGAGAGGACTTTCCTTCCACTCTGACGCCCGTCTGGCCGCCTCGCTGAGCGCAGATTACCAGAATAGCAGAAAAAACGTTTATTTCGCTTACAAATATAAAGTGGAAATAAGCATATCATCCGGGACTCCCTGGCCGTGTGTAGCCTGTACCCTCAAAGGCCCAAAAGGCTAGGTGCCCAGTCAGTGATCCTCAGCAGCTCAACGCGTTTCATCCTCACTAGGACCTCATCAGGAGCATACTAGCCTCTTCAGCCTCTCGTGCTTTTATCCCATCAATAAACCTCAATTAATCCACCAAAAGTGATGGGATAAAGGTACGAGGGGCTGAAGAGGCTAGTATTCTCCTGATGAAGTCCTAGTGAGGACGAAATGCGTCCTATATTTGTAAGCGCAATAAATGTTGTGTTTTTTTGTTCTGGCTATCTGCACTGTCAATTTGTATCTCTGAGGTCCTCAATGTCTCAACCTATGTGGGACTGGATATCCAAATAAAACATCATATTGGAGGGGATTTCTGACCTCTAGCAGCAAGGAGAGAAGTTGAAAAGACCCTAGTCCGGGGTCAGACGAGTGCACTATGTGCGCTGGTACTGACGTGCCTCCAAGTGTCCGTCGCAGCGTTGTGATGCTTCTTTGGGGCCAGTCACATGCTGTATCTCGCGCACAAATTACTATTACGCTCATTATTCCGTGCGGCCCTCCCCGTCAAGCTGTCAGAAATCTGCGACGGATGCACTCAGTGAGCTTGTGTCACGGCGGCCTAAAGACACACTACCACTTACATAAGCTGTAGCTAGATTACTTGTGTATTACAAATAAATCCACATTATAAAACACAAAATGCTGTTTTTTTTTATTTGTTTGAAGTAAATGCTGCACGTGAAAAGGAAAAATAGAATTAGTTTTTTTTATCTCGTTTCCATTTTGTGGATTTTTCACATGATGCGACATTTGCCAAAATCTGTGCAAATGTTTTACTTTACTGCTTTTTTTCATTCTACAACTTTTAACAGTTAATGAGGTGGTTGATGGAATGCTTAGATAAGGCAGCAGGAGGTCTATTGTGATGTCCAGGCTACCTGAGATAAGAGATGGCAGCTGAATGAGATAAGACAGGGAGCATAAAAGCCTTCTATCCCCTGGTGATGTCCTTTGAATACATCCCATGCAACACAATGATGTGAGTTGGTGACTGACCCATTCACTCCATTCCAACCCATCTCTTCAGATTAGCGTACCACATCACCGATGCAACTCATCCCTCTGCTCACCTACTCACTCAAGATTGAAGCTGATTCTATGGCCCCACCGTTCCCAAACCACTGGCACTCCTGATCCTGCTATCTAGTAAAATTCCTCTAGTCTTCCTCAACCCCAATCCCTCTAGACTGTAAGCTCCTATGTGCAGGGCCCTCTACACCTCTTGTTTCCATCCTATATCCGTTTATCTTGTTGCCTTTGGTTATTGTAAAGCGCTGCGGAAACTGTTGGCGCTATATAAATGATGCCGATAATAATTCTATGGCCAAAACCACACAGGAGCATGTGATGGAAAGATACTGGGCGGTGGCAGGTTACAACACAAAATAACACACAATGGATGCACCCAGTGTCACATATAGAGGAAAATATCACACAATGGATGCACCCAGTGACACATATAGAGGAAAATATCACACAATGGATGCACCCAGTGCTACATATAGAGGAAAATATCACACAATGGATGCACCCAGTGACACATATAGAGGAAAATATCACACAATGGATGCACCCAGTGCTACATATAGAGGAAAATATCACACAATGGATGCACCCAGTGCAGGGCAGCCATCAGAAATGATGGGGCCCCTTACTAAACCTCACGATGGGGCCCCCAGGGCCCCCCCTCAACCTCTAAGAGCTTTTCTCCCCCTTCAAAAAAAAAAAGACATAACATAGCACCACAGCAATAAAACTCCCAGTAATGTGCAGTGTGTATTAGCTTATCACAGTATCCACAGCAATAAAACTCACAGTAATGAGCGGTGTGTCTGAACATATCACAGAATCCACAGCAATAAATCTCACAGAAATGGGCTGTGTATGATGGCCTTTGGGTCTGGGCCTGGGCCCTGGGTCTGGTCCCTGGGACTGGGCCTTGGGGTCTGGTCCCTGGGGTCTAACCTGGGCCCTGGTCTCTGGGTCTGGTCCCTGGGGTCTGGGTCCTGGGGTCTGGGTCCTAGGGTCTGGGCCTTGGGGTCTGGGCCTTGGGGTCTGGGCCCTGGGGTCTGGGCCCTGAGGTCTGGTCCCTGGGGTCTGGTCCCTGGGGTCTAACCTGGGCCCTGGTCTCTGGGTCTGGTCCCTGGGGTCTGGGTCCTGGGGTCTGGGTCCTAGGGTCTGGGCCTTGGGGTCTGGGCCTTGGGGTCTGGGCCCTGGGGTCTGGTCCCTGGGGTCTGGTCCCTGGGGTCTAGCCTGGGCCCTGGTCTCTGGGGTCTGGGTCCTAGGGTCTGGGTCCTAGGGTCTGGGCCCTGGGGTCTGGGCCCTGGGTATGGGGTCTGGACCCTAGGGTCTGGGCCCTGGGTCTGTATTTGGGGTCTGGGCCCTGGGTTTGGGGTCTGGACCCTAGGGTCTGGGCCCTGGGTCTGTATTTGGGCTTTGGGGTCTGGGCCCTGGGTTTGGGCCTAGGGGTCTGGGCCCTGGGTCTGGGCCTAGGGGGTCTGGGCCCTGGGTCTGGGCCTAGGGGGTCTGGGCCCTGGGTCTGGGCCTAGGGGGTCTGGGCCCTGGGTCTGGGCCTAGGGGGTCTGGGCCTTGGTCTGGGTCCTGGGTTTGGGCCTAGGGGGTCTGGGCCTTGGGGTCTGGGCCCTAGTGCCTGGGTTTGGGCCTAGGGGGTCTGGGCCCTAGGGTCTGGGCCTAGGGGGTCTGGGCCCTAGGGTCTGGGCCTAGGGGGTCTGGGCCCTAGGGTCTGGGCCTAGGGGGTCTGGGCCTTGGGGTCTGGGCCCTGGGTTTGGGCCCTAGGGTCTGGGCCTAGGGGGTCTGGGCCTTGGGGTCTGGGCCCTGGGTTTGGGCCTAGGGGTCTGGGTCCTTGGGTCTGGGCCTTGGGGTCTGGGCCCTGGGTTTGGGCTTAGGGGTCTGGGCCCTGGGTCTGGGCCCTGGGTCTGGGCCTTGGGGTCTGGGCCCTGGGGTCTGGGTCCTGGGCCTTGGGGTCTGGGCCATGGGTTTGGGCCTAGGGGTCTGGACCCTGGGTCTGGGCCCTGGGCCTGGGTCTGGGCCATAGGGTCTGGGCCCTGGGTTTGGGTCTTGGGGTCTGGGCCCTGGGCATTTGCCCTGGGTCTGGGCCTTGGCCTAGGGGTCTGGACCCTGGGCCCTAGGGTCTGGGCCTGGGTCTGGGCCTTGGGGTCTGGGCCTAGGGGTCTGGACCCTGGGCCCTAGGGTCTGGGTCTTGGGGTCTGGGCCTAAGGGTCTGGGCCCTGGGCCCTAGGGTCTGGGCCTTGGGGTCTGGGCCTGGGTTTGGGTCTTGGGGTCTGGGCCTAGGGGTCTGGACCCTGGGCCCTAGGGTCTGGGCCCTGGGCCTTGGGGTCTGGGCCCTAGGGTCTGGGCCTTGGGGTCTGGGCCCTGGGTTTGGGTCTTGGGGTCTGGGCCCTGGGCCTAGGGGTCTGGACCCTGGGCCTTGGGGTCTGGGTCTTGGGGTCTGGGCCCTGGGCCTAGGGGTCTGGACCCTGGGCCCTAGGGTCTGGGCCTTGGGGTCTGGGCCTAGGGGTCTGGGCCATGGGTTTGGGCCTAGGGGTCTGGGCCTAGGGGTCTGGGCCATGGGTTTGGGCCTAGGGGTCTGGGCCTAAGGGTCTGGGCCCAGGGCCCTAGGGTCTGGGCCTTGGGGTCTGGGCCATGGGTTTGGGCCATGGGTTTGGGCCATAGGGTCTGGGCCCTGGGTTTGGGTCTTGGGGTCTGGGCCTAGGGGTCTGGACCCTGGGCCCTAGGGTCTGGGCCTTGGGGTCTGGGCCCTAGGGTCTGGGCCTTGGGGTCTGGGCCATGGGTTTGGGCCATAGGGTCTGGGCCCTGGGTTTGGGTCTTGGGGTCTGGGCCCTGGGCCTAGGGGTCTGGACCCTGGGCCCTAGGGTCTGGGCCCTGGGCCTTGGGGTCTGGGCCCTGGGTCTGGGCCTTGGGGTCTGGGCCCTGTGCCTAGAGGTCTGGGTCTGGGCCCTGGGTCTGGGCCCTGGGTCTGGGCCTAGGGGTCTGGGCCTAGAGGTCTGGGTCCTGGGTCTGAGCCTAGAGGTCTGGGCCTAGAGGTCTGGGTCCTGGGTCTGAGCCTAGAGGTCTGGGCCTTGGGGTCTGGGTCCTGGGCCTTGGGGTCTGGGCTCTGGGTCTTAGGGTCTGGGCCCTGGCTCACCACTCGCTGTCTTCTATCTTCTTTTCTTCACCTTTTCTTCAATCTTCTTCTCTTCTTTTCTTCACCTTTTCTTTAATCTTCTTCTCTTCTGTTCTTCTGGTCTTCTTCCCGGTCCCTCCAGCTCCGGCGCGCAGCTTCACTGAGTGGAGGGGCGGAGCCAAAGCAACGTGCTTGGGAGGCCCCTCACACGCTGCTTGGCCCCGCCCAGCCAGGAAGTGAAGCTGCCAGGAGCCGGAGGAGACACAGTGTCTCAGTCTCCTCCGGCTCCTGCAGCAGCAGCAGGGACACAGCTCCGGATTCGGACTCATCGAGTCCGATACCGGAGCTGTTAAAGGGCGACGCCGCTGCCGTCGGGGGCCCGGGCCCGGTGGGGGCCCGGGCCGCCGGGTCCCGGGGGGAGGATCCCGGGCCCCCGACGGCAGTATTGGGCGTAATGCCCTGATGGCGGCCCTGACCCAGTGACACATAGAGGAAAATATTTTCTTAACTCAACAAACAAGAGAAAAACAAAGCACATGTAAGATATCAGCAACATCAAATAAACACAATAAGGACATTTTATTATTATTCTTTATATAGTGAGGAGAGTGGAGGTATTAGATGTGAGGGAATGGGGTCGAGCGGGCACGTGGTGAGATGTGAGGAGGTTGGTAAGGAAATTACTTCCTTAGTGGCTGGGAGGAAGTAGCAGAGGGGGCTTCTGGGAGTGGAGGTGGTGGATTAATGGTTTGTGTTGGGATGTTGCTTCTGATAGTGAGAGTTTAATCTAAGAAGTAACCTGCCAGGTCCTGTGCGCTAAAGGCAGATAATGGAGGTGCGGGTGGATAGAGGAGAGAGTTGAAACTGGACCATAGTCGTTTAGGGTTGGAGGACAGAGTGGATATAAGAGATGAGAAGAAGGCTTGTTTGGCCAAGTGAAGGGCCAAGGTGTATCACTGCATATTTTGGTGGTAGTGGCCCTTTAATAGTGTTGGTTTCTATACCCTCTTACCCTTGGACATTGTCTAGTTTTTATTTGTAATCTTTAATCCGCCTTCTGTATAATTAAGGATTTCTCATCCTTCCTTATGTAGCGCTACTCCCGCGAGAGCCGCTGAGTTTGACGGGCCTTCTGTCTCACTCCAGTGATTACCCACCTCCACCTTCGGCACCAAGTAATACCAGGACAAAATGACTTTAAATAAAAAGGGGTTTATTAGGACTAGCGAGCAAGCCCTTTGTAGGACAAAGTAAGCAACAGTATAACAGTATTGAAAGAGTTAATTTAGCATTACTATTCAACTCAATAATTAATGAACAAGACAGCAATCTTTACCATACTTCAGTGCAGTTTCGATTATCAACTATAACCAATATCAGTAACCTGTCTAAACCTTATACATTCTGCCTAACCACTGGTCAGTGGAAATTATACAAGCGTTCAAGATTGCTAGTGGTGGGGCCCTTGATTCTATCGTTGGGTATCTTTAACATGAAACCATATTTGTATTCCACAAAGTGAGAAAGAAATCTTCGCAAAGTGTCACAGAACAGCAAGATTTGTAACTGCAGCGATCCTCCTTTTAGCTGCAACTGCGCAGGCAGTAGAATTAGGCCAGACAATGAAGTTAGCAATATCAACTCACGCAGGATGGCTGAATACCTCTCTTCGTTTGGACGGTAGCTCGATCGCTATCTCTTAGCGCTGGAAAGGACAGCCGGATTTCTTCTCCGCTGAATGTACTCGGTCGCTCCCTCTGTCACTGGAACACACACGAAGGCAGACGGACCCTTCTTCACTGGATGCACAAGGACAGCTGGATGCACGATCCACTGGTACTGGCAACACGTGAGGGCAACTGGATCTCTCCTTCACTGAACGCACAAGGCAGCCTCTGGACGCACGATCCATAACATAGGACCATTCACCTCAGCAGTCTCCCCTTCTCTCCCTTCTCCTTTCTCTGCACGTGCACTTCCTCCCTTGGAAAACACCCCTTCCCTTAGGCACTGCTGGGAGGTGTAGTTCTCTTCCTGACAAATTGCATAGGCCCTCTGTAATTGAGACTACATGTTCCAGAATCCTTTGCATCTTCCTGTCTTCACAGCTTCCTTTGCCAGTGAAGAGAAAGGGGGGAGAAGAACTCCGCAGCTGTGACAGGCTGCATGTCTGAGAAACACAATAGTACACAGTTCAAGTAGCCTGCGCTACACTTATAAAACAGCATTGACATGTATAAATAATAACCTGAAAAACTAATGTTGCATTTTATTTTTAAGGTGGTAAAGGGCTCTTCCTGCTTTGACGCTGTTACTTGTTCCTGGCCGGGTGCAGATCAGATCCCAGAGATGAGTTCTTCACTGTAAGTTCCTGCACCTAAAGCGGTGCTTTTGCTTTTTCATTAGTTTCATCGCAATGAACCAAGTCGTGCTGTAACATTGTACAAGAATAATAGAAAATGCAAGATTATGTGACTAGTTCAGAACTGCAGGATTTATTTATTTTGAGGTGTATTTCACCACCCAGTGCTCTTTGAAATAGTTTTGGATTTCCTTCAGGAAACGTCAGAGAACTACAGCTTTCAACTACAGTGAATTCTTTATGGAGCTGCCGCCATGTTTTCTCCTGATCATGGTTTTCTGGCCCTAAATCCGATCCGGTGTTTCATCGCCTGGCGAATCAAGACCCACATCGCTGCCGGTGCATATACGTCATGTCCGATGGAGTATTTTACCATTTTCTGAAAATTCCATGGGGGGGCCAAAATGGGGGGGGGGGTTAAATACATCTATACAGTTGTGTTCAAAATTATTCAACCCCCACTGAAATTGAGTGTTTTGGCCAGTTTGACATTGATTTTGATCATTCAGTCATCTTGCTTACAATTAAATCAAAGAGGCACGTGTAGGTCAGACAAATATAACATAACATTTATAATGAAATAACCACAAATGTCTTTTCTGTGCTCACATCAGTATCAGTTTTATTCAACCCCCAAGTGACATTCAATCTTAGTACTTAGTACAACATCCTTTTACAGTTATAACAGCTTTTAAACGTGAAGCATAGCTTGACACAAGTGTCTTGCAGCGATCTACGGGTATCTTCGCCCATTCGTCATGGGCAAAAGCCTCCAGTTCAGTCACATTCTTAGGCTTGCGCACTGCAACTGCTTTCTTTAAGTCCCACCAGAGGTTCTCAATCGGATTTAAGTCAGGTGACTGCGATGGCCACTCCAAAATGTTCCAGCCTTTAATCTGCAACCATGCTCTAGTGTACTTGGAGGTATGCTTGGGATCATTGTCCTGTTGAAAGGTCCAACGTCTCCCAAGCCTCAGGTTTGTGACGAACTGCATCACATTGTCATCCAATATCTCCTGGCACTGAAGAGAATTCATGGTACCTTGCACATGCTGAAGCTTCCCTGTACCTGCAGAAGCAAAACAGCCCCAAAGCATGATTGACCCCCCGCCATGCTTCACAGTAGGCAAGGTGTTCTTTTCTTCATAGGCCTTGTTCTTCCTCCTCCAAACATAGCGTTGATCCATGCGCCCAAACAGTTCTAATTTTGTTTCATCAGTCCACAGAACACTATCCCAAAACTTCTGTGGTTTGTCCACATGACTTTTGGCATACTGCAGTCGACTCTTCTTATTCTTTGGAGACAGCAAGGGGGTGCGTCTGGGAGTTCTGGCATGGAGGCCTTCATTTCACAGTGTGCGCCGTATTGTCTGACCTGAAACTTCAGTACCCACATCTGACAAATCTTTTCTCAGTTCCTCAGCAGTCACACGGGGACTTTTCTCCACTCTACGCTTCAGGTAGCGCACAGCAGTCGAAGTCCGCATCTTCTTTCTGCCACGACCAGGTAGCGTTTCAACAGTGCCCTTTGCCTTGAATTTGCGAATGATGCTTCCTATGGTCTCTCTTGGTATGTTTAACATCTTTGCAATCTTCTTATAGCCATTGCCCTTCCTGTGAAGAGTAATCACCTCTTCTCTTGTCTTCCTGGACCATTCTCTTGACTTCACCATGTTTGTAACCACACCAGTAAATGTCTAGAAGGAGCTGAGTATCACAGTCATTTTAAAGCTGCCTAATGGTGCTTATTATGCTTTATTGTTGCTCCGTGACATCCACAGGTGTTTTCAATACCTGATTGAAAACACTTGAATGAACCTCTGTTCTTCAGAGTGGTAGTCTTTAAGGGGTTGAATAATTGTGTCAATGAAGAATTCACAAAAGAAACATTTACTACTGTATTACAAAACCAATTGATGTCATTTTAGTTGCATATGGTTCTTTAAAAAGTCCTTGTAGGATTTCATTCTGAATACAATTACAAATGTACACTAAATTCCCTAAAACCCTTTACAGCATTGGGGGTTGAATAATTTTGAACACAACTGTATATAAACGCGAAAGTCCTGACTGACTCATCAACGCTCAACTGAAACTGTTTAACCTAGGAACGTGGAATTTTGAAGGTGCACTGTTTTTATGATGTAGGCACCCACTAAGGAAGGATTTTTGGAAAATCCACCCATAGGGGGTTGAAAAGGGGGTTGAATACTTTAAACAGGATACCTATAGCTCAAAAACAGAAGTTGCTACAGATGTGAAAAATCGGTATTTAGATTCGTCTTGAAAAATAAAAAAAACGTGTTTTACCGTTTTTCAAAAATCCAAGTGGGGGGGGGGGCGAAAAAAGGGGTTGGATATTTAAAATATTTTAAACAGGATACCTGTATCTCCAAAACAGAAGATGTTACAGACCTGAAAATTGGTATTTAGATTCATCTTGAAAAATAAAACAACACATATTTTACCATGTTCTGAAAATTCCTTGGGGGGGCAAAAAGGGGGGTTGAATACTTTTATCAGTATACCTATATTTCAAAAACCAAAGATGTTACGGGTGTGAAATTTGGTATTTACAATCTTCATGAAAAAAACCAAACATGTTTTTTGCCGTTTTCCACAAATCCAATTGGGGGGGGGGGGGGTCGGGGTCTGAATATTTTTATCATTATACCTGTATTTAAAAAACCAAAGCTGTTACAGACGTGAAATTTGGTATTTACAATCTTCTTGAAAAATAAAAAACAGGTGTTTTACCATTTTCCAAAAATCCCAATGTCACGAGCCTGGCCTAGCAGATGTGCAGAAATGTGGGTGTGAGCCCAAGTGGCAGTAAACGTATCAGAAGGCAGGATACAGGGTAACAGGGTTTATTTGTGAATACAAATAAACTGACAACAGACCAGGAAAATAAACAATGGATATAGAACATATAAATCAGGCGCAGGTACAAAATAGGAATAGGCAATAGAGTGGTCAAGAATAGCAGAGATCTGGTACACGGGTATATCAATAATGGAAAGCAGAGGGTACAGGGGGCAATGGAGGATACCGGTAGAGAATGTCCAGAAATAGCAGAGAATGTGTACAGGAAGGTCTGTGGATCAAGAGCAGGAGGGGTTCCAGGCAAGGATCTGTGGAAGGCAGGTCTGCACTAGCTAAGCTAGGAACTTCAATGAGGAAGCGTGGGATCAGGAGTGTAGCTTCCTCATATGCAGGATCAATTAGGGAGATGAACAGCAGGTGTGGTTCCATGTCCATTATGCAAATTATAGTTCAAGAAGCGTATGGAGGAAAAGTCCTAGAACCGGCATATCCGTGCAAAACAGGGAAAAAGGAGAACAAAAGAGGACGCCAGAGGGTCTGGTGGTTCGGACCGTGACAGTATCCCCCCGACAAGGGGCAACCTCCGGGTGCCCCAGATGTGGCCGAAGATTGGCAGGTGCAACGATCATAAACGTGAGACGAACCCCAGAAAGTTCCGAGAATTAGGGATCTGTGGAATCAGTCTAACCGGAGTCATCAGAATAGACGTCGATGGTTCTCCAGAGCTCGGGGTAGCGCCTGAGCACTGCCAAGTACTCCTCTCGGACCAACACGCCAGAGGGCGTCCTGGTGTAGCCCGTAGGGGCAGGTCCTGTAGTAGGGCACATTTTGCCAGTCCAACTACCTGGATTCTGGAAGTCCTCATTGAGAGCAAGAAGAGTAGCCCTTTCAGACTCGGCATCAGGAATTGTGTCACGGGTACAGCTCGGCGGTGGCACTTTGGTTGCAGGGTTCGGTGGGGCAGCGCCCTTGGCACGGCTCGATGGGGCAGCGCCCTTGGCACGGCTCGATGGGGCAGCGCCCTCGGCACGGCTCAGTTCAGCGGCGACCTGGGTGCAGCATGGCTCTTGGGCGACCTGGGCGCAGCACGGCTCTGCGGCGACCTGGGTGCAGCATGGCTCTGCGGCGACCTGGGTGCAGCACGGCTCTGCGGCGACCTGGGCGCAGCACGGCTCTGCGGCGACCTGGGCGCAGCACGGCTCTGCGGCGACCTGGGCGCAGCACGGCTCTGCGGCGACCTGGGCGCAGCACGGCTCTTGCTGGGCAGTGAGCGGCTTGGCCTTGCGGCGGCATCGACGGCCCCGTGGCGGTGACAGTTCTGGAGAACCTGTGGGATGCAGGGCAGCGACAACTGGAGAACCTGCGGGATGCAGGGCAGCGACAACTGGAGAACCTGCGGGATGCAGGCAGCGACAACTGGAGATCCTGCGATGCAGGGCAGCGACAACTGGAGATCCTGCGGGATACAGGCAGCGACAACTGGAGATCCTGCGGGATGCAGGGCAGCGACAACTGGAGATCCTGCGGGATGCAGGCAGCGACAACTGGAGATCCTGCGGGTTGCAGGGCAGCGACAACTGTAGATCCTGCGGGTTGCAGGGCAGCGACAACTGGAGATCCTGCGGGTTGCAGGCAGGCAGCGACAACTGGAGATCCTGCGGGTTGCAGGGCAGCGACAACTGGAGATCCTGCGGGTTGCAGGGCAGCGGACTCTGGCCATTGGGGTTCAGAGTTTTCAGACAGACGAGAAACTGTGGGTGACATAAAGACAGTACCTATGAAGGCTGTTCTCTGGTCCGGAGTCAAGGCTAGATGGTACCGGGGAACAGCGGCTCGATGAGGCTTTCCAGCAGAACAGCAGACAGATCCAGGAACGCCAATATACCCCATTAACTTAGTGTTATGGCCTGGACCACCGTGAGGATGTCTGGCTGTCTGTTTAGGCCATTCCCCCTCTGTTTCCACGGAACTCCACTCAGAGGAACCAGACTCCTGGTCAGAATAGTTTGGGGAGTCTTGATGGCTCGAAGTGATGGGCCTCACACTTGTAAGCAGGATTGGCTCGGTCTCCATCTGCACCACTGGATCTCGTTCTGTGGATTCCTGCTCCATGGGCTCTTCATAGGTGGATTCTGGTTCAGTGTACTCCATTGGGGTCTCTTATTCTTCTTCAGAGGTGGAGTCCAGCGATACCCTTCTTCTGGGCGTTATGGGTACAGATCTCCTGGGAGCAGGAGCGGATAGGGTTTTTTCTTGGGTGCAGGTTTTCTTGATCTGACAGTTGGTGAAGTTATATTCTGCGGGGCAGGCACCGATTTTACCAACAACTTCCTGGATAGCATTTTCTCTTTATGTGTAGGGAGTCTGGACTTCTCTGGAGTATTCCCCGAGGGTTGGCTAGGCGCAGGCTTCTCAGACACAGGTACAGGAACATTTTTGGTGCCTGGCTTTGGTGGGCGCAGTGGGCAGGTCAATACTCTATGCAAATGACCCCCGCAATAGTAACAGAGGCCTTGCGTCCTTCTCCTTGCCCTTTCCTCCTCGGTCAGGGGTCCTCGAGCACATTCTGGGACCGCAGTGCATACCTTAGTAGATGTGCCATTAGAATTCTGCTGCAGGTACTCCCATAACAAATGCAGGTGCTGCTGGACCTTTTGGTTGGCATTTTTCAGTCTTTGTACATAGGCTATGATCACTGCAGGCTCACTGTTTTTAGGCCTCCTCATTCTGTCACGAGCCTGGCCTAGCAGATGTGCAGAAATGTGGGTGTGAGCCCAAGATGCAGTAAACGTATCAGAAGGCAGGATACAGGGTAACAGGGTTTATTTGTGAATACAAATAAACTGACAACAGACCAGGAAAATAAACAATGGATATAGAACATATAAATCAGGCGCAGGTACAAAATAGGAATAGGCAATAGAGTGGTCAAGAATAGCAGAGATCTGGTACACGGGTATATCAATAATGGAAAGCAGAGGGTACAGGGGGCAATGGAGGATACCGGTAGAGAATGTCCAGAAAGCAGGAGGGGTTCCAGGCAAGGATCTGTGGAAGGCAGGTCTGCACTAACTAAGCTAGGAACTTCAATGAGGAAGCGTGGGATCAGGGGTGTAGCTTCCTCATATGCAGGATCAATTAGGGAGATGAACAGCAGGTGTGGTTCCATGTCCATTATGCAAATTATAGTTCAAGAAGCGTATGGAGGAAAAGTCCTAGAACCGGCATATCCGTGCAAAACAGGGCAAAAGGAGAACAAAAGAGGGCGCCAGAGGGTCTGGTGGTTCGGACCGTGACACCCAAGTGGGGGGGGGGGTGAAAAAAAGGTGGGGCTGAATACTTTTAAACAGGATACCTATATCTCAAAAACAGAAGATGTTACATACGTGAAAATTGGTATTTAGATTCGTCTTGAGAAACAAAAAAAACACCTATTTTACCATTTTCCAAAAATTCAGTGGGAGGGGGGCAAAAAGTAGGGTTGAATACTTTTATCAGTATACCTATATTTCAAAAACCGAAGATGTTACAGGTGTGAAATTTGATATTTACAATCTTTATGAAAAAACCCAAACATGTGTTTTTCCATTTTCCACAAATCCAAATAAGGGGGGGGGGTGTCGAGGGAAAGGGGTCTAAATACTTTTATCAGTATACCTATATTTCTAAAACCAAGATATTACAGATGTAAAAATTGGTATTTAGATTTGTCTTGACAAAAAACCCCCCACCTAAGGGGGGTGGGGGAAAGGGATGCGAATACTTTTATCAGTATACCTATATTTCAAAAGCCAAAAAGATGTTACAGGTGTGAAATTTGGCACTTACATTCTTCTTGAAAAATCGAAAAACACGTGTTTTACAATATTCCAAAAATCCCAAGTGGTTGGCAAAGGGGGGTTCTACCAAAAAAACCTCAAGTTTCTTTTAAAAAACAATTTAAACAAATCCTAAAATCCACGCGAGTGAAGCCACGGGCAAAAGCTATTTCAGTATATTCAGGGAGTCACATGACCTCATTTTATGCAGAAACATATGAATCACTGCAATAATTATCCAATGGAAGCTCATGCTTATTGGCTTGGTTGAATCCAGGTGGGGACTTTCTTTTGGGCCAGGCTGTGTATGTATACAGTATATGTATTTGGCCAGGCTGTTGTTCCCTTGTTGAAAATTCTGATTCACACGTGACAGTTCCTTGACGGGTACAAGGCATGGACAGTCTTTGTTTGTATGAATGGTTGTCTTTTCGGGGAGTAGGGAAGAGGTCGTCCCTTTACAATTTCCTATCTTTGTCGTTCCAGGGATGACGACGACACCTTTAAGATCCTGGTGGCCACCGACATCCACCTGGGGTACATGGAGAAGGACGCAGTGCGCGGAAATGACAGCTTTGTGGCATTTGATGAAATCATGCGGCTCGCTCAAGAAAAAGAGGTGAGAACCCAGTGACGGACGGTGAACAGGCTTCACCTGCCTGGAATCCATTTCTGCCTTTTCTTCTGCCAGTGTGACGGCTTCCTGTAGCCCTTTTATATGGCTGCAATTACCATCAAACAGCTCGGTATCCAGGGAGAAATGGAAGTCTGAGAGAAGCTCCCCTGCGTGTGAGTCCATTTATGAAGAACACGTGGTCGGGCGTTGTGACTCGTGCTCTGCATAATAACATGCTGTGGGTAATGAGACGCCCTCTGATACCCATCCATTGTACGGACGCCCTAAATAACCCGGCAGCTGTGCCTTTTATCTCAAAATAACAGAGCTGACACGTCTCAGACGTCCAGTCATAGTCACTGATATTATAGACTCCCGGCCTTTTACTCTGTGAAACGTCAGTGCTTTATCCAAGGGGATATTATTCCCTAACCTAAGCAATGAGTTTGTGGAGATTTGCAGAGGAAACGCAGATTATAGACCAAAATGGGCAAGTGTAAGGAATCCAGAAATCAGGGTGGATAAAAAGAAAAAAACGATGATTTATTAACTCACTCAATACCAAACACTTTTTGTTGAAAAACATAATGATATAACATTTATTTCAAACGTGGCATGCAAAGTTAACAAATAAATCCAGGGTAAAATATAAATTTTGCGCATAAATTGTTCATCTATAATACAAAATTTCACGATCTCTGCACTACAACTAAAAAGGTTAATTCCTCCTAGTGCTGGGACTTGGTCAGAAAAATCCGATGACACTCTACGCAGGACTTAACAAAAAATAAAAAAGTTTTATTGCATTGGGTCTTGATAAAAGGCTTCGGGAATGAAATGTCAATAATTCCTATGCAATAAAACTTATTCATTTTTTGTTAAGTCCTGTGTAGCGGGTCATCATATTTTTCTGTTGTTCTTAAAAGGATTAAAAGAATATTAATGTAAATTTGCTCATTTTTAATTATTCAGGTACAGGATTCATTTATCATTTACGGAAATATTGCTGGAGTGAAAGGTTAGACGGCGTCCTTCATCTTGCACAATTTCACATGGGGTCTGCATTATCAGCATGCAGGCAGAAATGGCCTATGTGTCAGATCCAGAATATGTTATAAAGATAGAAAATGGTGAGATCTGCTTATGGGTAGGGATGCACCGATACCATTTTTTTTAAGACAGAGTACGAGTACCGATACTTTTTAAAAAGTACTCACCGATACCGAGTACCGATACTTTTATTTTATGTCATGTGACCGCTTTTCAGTAAGAACAGACCTCCTATAAAAATGCCCCCAGCTCACATGGATATGCCCCCAGCTCTCATGGAGAATGCCCCCAGCTCACTTGGAGATTGCCCCCAGCTCTCATGGATTTGCCCCCAGCTCTCATGGATATGCCCCCAGCTCTCATGGATATGCCCCCCCAGCGCTCATGGATATGCCCCCAGCTCTCATGGATATGCCCCCAGCTCTCATGGATATGCCCCTCAGCTCTCATGGATATTGCCCCCCTGCTCTCATGGATATTGCCCCCCTGCTCTCATGGATATTGCCCCCCTGCTCTCATGGATATTGCCCCCCAGCTCTCATGGATATGCCCCAGGCTCTCAAAGACCTGGGAAAGCTGGCCTACTCACCCCTTCCGTAGTTCCGGTCGCACGGCTGTTGTGCGATCACGTGGCCGCCGGGCGCTTCTGTGACGCTGCCTCCAGCCGAGAGGCAGCATCACAGAAGCACCCAGCGGCCACGTGATCGCGCCACAGCCGTGCGACCGGACCTTCGGTAGGGGTGAGTATTGCAGCCTGCCGGAGGGGAACGCTGGCCGCGTGCTTTCATGCACGTGGCCAGCTTCTCAAGCCCCCTGGATGCCAGCCCAGTGCTGGCTTCCGGTATGGGGGGGGGGGGTGTATGGGGCCATTTGCACGAGTACTAAGTACTCGTGCAAACGGCAGTATTGGCACCGATACTGATACTCGTATCGGTATTGGTGCATCCCTACTTATGGGGGTTTGTAGTGATCATAATGAGTGTATTAGCAATACAGCTTCCAAAAATACCAGTAGAATATAAAAATAATATCTGTATGTGCTGCAGAATGCCTGTGTATGGAAATTACAGTAACAGCTTGTATCTGTATGTGCTGCATAATGCCTGTGTATGGGAATTACAGTAATACCTTGTATCTGTATGTGCTGCATAATGCCTGTGTATGGAAATTACAGTAACACCTTGTATCTGTATGTGCTGCATAATGCCTGTGTATAGAAATTACAGTAACACCTTGTGTCTGTATGTGCTGCTTAATGCCTGTGTATGGGAATTACAGTAACACTTTGTATCTGTATGTGCTGCATAATGCCTGTGTATGGAAATTACAGTAACACCTTGTATCTGTATGTGCTGCTTAATGCCTGTGTATGGAAATTACAGTAACACCTTGTGTCTGTATGTGCTGCTTAATGCCTGTGTATGAAATTACAGTAACACTTTGTATCTGTATGTGCTGCATAATGCCTGTGTATGGAAATTACAGTAACACCTTGTATCTGTATGCGCTGCATAATGCCTGTGTTATGAATTTACAGTAACACCTTGTGTCTGTATGTGCTGCTTAATGCCTGTGTATGGATATTACAGTAACACCTTGTATCTGTATGTGCTGCATAATGCCTGTGTATGGAAATTACAGTAACACCTTGTATCTGTATGTGCTGCTTAATGCCTGTGTATGGAAATTACAGTAACACCTTGTATCTGTACTGTACAGGCCTTTTCATCATTATAACCCCCTTGAATCTGTCCTTGTACAGCGTGAGTGCTGTCCCAATGCTCTCTCCATGTATTCTGCCCTCTCTCTGGTTATTGTAATGCGACAGCAATGTTGAACTTTTTGATACAGTGAGACTTGGGGCTGCTGTCTACAGCTTGTTATACAGTGTTACGGCCAAGAGCCGCATTATCAAAATACCTGTGACCTATCAGTTTGACTCTCCCCCGGATACTGTATATTTCAAGCATATAAAACAAACAACTTTTATATCTTCTTTTAAATGGAAATGAGAAGAAAAAAATCCTGTCTTTAATCCCCTCCAATATGGAGATGAGTGGACAGCTTTTGACTGTCCCAATTCTTTTTTTTCTCTCAGCTTTTGACTACATGGATTTTACATTTTTTTCTCTCAGATTTTGACTCTCCCAGATTTTATATATTGTTTTTTTTTCCTGCTCAGCTTTTAACTCTCCCAGATTTGATATATTGTTTTTTTTTCTGCTCAGCTTTTAACTCTCCCAGATTTTATGTTTTTTTTTCCTGCTCAGCTTTTAACTCTCCCAGATTTTATATATTCTTTTTTTTCTCTCAGCTTTTAACTCTCCCAGATTTTATATATTGTTTTTTTTTCTGCTCAGCTTTTAACTCTCCCAGATTTTATATATTATTTTTTTTTGCTCCGCTTTTGACCCAGATTTTTTTTTTCCCTCCGTCTTTGACTGCCCAGACTTTATTGGTTATGCCCAACGTTTGTCGGTCCTGGATTTTACTGTTTTTCTCCGCTTTTGTCTGTCACAGATTTCATTTTTTCCTCGGTTTCTGACCGTCTCCGCTTTCTGCCTGTGGCTTCTCTCTGCCCTTCTCTGCACACTCTGCTCTCCTGCCTTATTTCTGTCTTTCACTGCAAACTCTGCTCTCTGTGCTCCTGGTTACTCATCAACAGACACTGACTGCCACGCAGTAGCAAGAAATTGGCGGCTGCGCGTCAACTGATGGTGTCAGGCGCTCGCGTCGCTAACATGGCGCAGAAGCGTTCGGCGCAGGTCCGCCAGCTATAAATGTTGGCTCGGCGAGCTTCGCAAAGAGGAACTGTACTGCAGTGGAGGTGACCAGGACCGATGAGAGGGTCGTGCTGCTCTTCTCGGCGCTGTCTTATGAGCGGGATCTCGTTCGCACCTGATACCAAGGCCTCAGCATTGTTTTTTGGCGACGTCGGGCTGCATCCTCGATTTAATAGTCTTTGCCGCCAACCTGAAAACGTCTGAAGAGCCCCTGCAATGATTGCGTTCGTGTCTGCTTCCCTTTTGAGAACAAAGCCCCCTCCGCACACGGATAAAGCATCACATGGATTGTCATCCTTCAGATATAATCACTACTAAATCACCGCAAGGGTCTTTCGTCTTCTCCTCGTTGCCGCATGCTTGCATGGTTTTAATTGCTCGTTAATTACATCTCACGGCCTCAGAGAAGAGAGCGATCTCGCTGATCTCTTATTTTAGTGAAACGATGTGAATCCTTTACTAAAATATCCCAATAATTGTGGTTTTTTTTATTTACTTTTGAATTATTTTTCTTTTAAAATCACACTCGAGACAGAGAAAAGCAGATTTATTTTTTCTTGTTGTTTTAATCCCTCTTTATTTCTTCCCTTATTTCTCTCCTCTCTGTTCTTTCTCCGTTTCTCGTTCTGTCTTTTTTCTCCCTATTTCTTTCGCTCCCCTTTTCGCCCTTCTCTTTTCATTCCTCTTCCTCGCTGTAATTCTCTCGCATTTCAGGGATTACGTGTGCATACTGCCAATGTGATTTGTATTAATGAGCCAATGCATGCGCGGAATACATTTGTAGCCATGAATAGGTGATGTTGCCGTTAGCTGTAGAGGATCCATATGAATCAACACATTAAGGGAGGTGGTGGGGGGGGAATGGGACGCAAATCGTCCGAGTTTCACCAAGCAGAGATCTTTAAACTACATGTAAACGTGCCCTCACTGATTACCAATGGGCTCATTTGGGCTCATTTTCTCATTTTAAATGCATTGTTATTGAAAATGCAGGAAATGTAGAAAGAACTGTACTGTCTCCGTCAGGAATCGGAAGCTCTGGTCCTCCAGATGATCTTCCATGATGCTCAGCCACTCATAAGGCTGGCTGAGCATCACGCGAAATGTAGTTCCAAAACATCTGGTGGGTTAAGGCTGCCGACCCCTTATCTGGCATATGAAGTTTTGACCCATGTGGTCCTGCGATGAGGCGCCTGTGACAGGGGTTTAAAACCACTTTAGGGTGGTCTGTCCTGAAACCAGAATGGCTGTACTCTGCACCCTGAACATGCGTTTTTCATACGGCTGATTCTGAGACCATTTCACACAACAATATGTTGTTATGATAGTTTTTTTGTGTAATTTTCCTCTGTAGGTTGACTTTGTGCTGTTGGGTGGCGATCTCTTTCATGACAATAAACCCTCCCGGAAGACCTTGCATACGTGTATGGAGACGCTGCGGAAATACTGCCTGGGCGACCGTCCTATCCAGTTTGAGATCCTCAGCGACCAGTCGGTTAATTTTGGCTTTAGCAAGTAAGTCTTTTATTTTTATATCTCCTCTGAAAAACGGACCTGCACGTCTCTGGGAGTCACAAAGCATATGCCGGTGTCCCGTCGAAGAATGCCTCTCTGTCACATATTGCCGCCGACTATCTACACATGCGCAGGAGTGATGTAACGACCGCTGATCTGGTGACCAGCTTCTAGTCACGTCACAACTGCGCGTGCGCAGATCGTCGGACTAGCCATCTTCCGTGCAGCAACAGCAGAGGCAATATCTGATCATCAGATAATACCTCCCGCTCAGTGCGCATGTGCAAGACACACCAGACAGACGGAGAGGGTGGGGGGATATAGACATTGACATGCAGTGAGGAGTAAACACATATTCTGCTCTTTGTATCTATGCACATTTTACCCCTCCTGCCAGTGAGCAGTATACTCTGCACTGCTCGCTGTGTACAGTGTGGCAAAAAAGTATTTAGTCAGCCACCAATTGTGCAGGTTCTCCCCCTTAAAAAGATGAGAGAGGCCTGTAATTGTCATCATAGGTAACTTCAACTATGAGAGACGAAATGAGAAAAAATATCCAGAAAATCACATTGGCTGATTTTTAATGAATTTATTTGCAAATTATGGTGGAAAATAAGTATTTGGTCACCTACAGTACAAACAAGCAAGATTTCTGGCTCTCACAGACCTGTAACGTCTTCTTTAAGAGGCTCCTCTGTCCTCCACTCGTTACCTGTATGAATGGCACCTGTTTGAACTTGTTCTCAGTTTTAAAGACACCTGTCCACAACCTCAAACAGACACACTCCAAACTCCACTATGGTCAAGACCAAAGAGCTGTTGAAGGAGACTAGAAACAAAATTGTAGACGTGCACCAGGCTGGGAAGACTGAATCTGCAATAGGCAAGCAGCTTGGTGTGAAGAAATCAACTATGGGAGCAATCATTAGAAAATGGAAGACATACAAGACCACTGATAATCTCCATCGATCTGGGGCTCCACCCAAGATCTCACCCGTGGGGTCAAAATGATCACAAGAACGGTGAGCAAAAATCCCAGAACCACACGGGGGGGACCTAGTGAATGACCTGCAGAGAGCTGGGACCAAAGTAACAAAGGCTACCATCAGTAACACACTACGCCGCCAGGGACTCAAATCCTGCAGTGAGAGACGTGTCCCCCTGCTTAGGCTAGGGTCAGACGAACGTGATTTCTACCGACTGTGCGTCCGTGCAGTACGGACGTACGTTAGTACGGAAGACGCAGTAGTGGCCACACAGTCCGTTTATTCACTGACGTTTATTTTGACGGATGTAGGAGGGAAAATAAATTAAAAAGCAAAACCATTTTGTCCGGAAAAATGCTGGACGTATAAATGCAGTCCGTCTGACCACGTTCCATCACTCACACACAAAGCTATGCAGACGTTGCGGACGCAGCGCACTTTGTGCGGCTGTTCTAGGGGTTGTACGTTCTTGCCTGCCTTGCGTCCGTGGGCCGCGGCCGTTGTGCGTCCGCAGTTCAGTGCGGACGTACTTCGTGTGTCGGGCTCCGATGGACTTTCTTTCATGCTATCACGGACGTACTTTTAGGCGCCATCACGGACGTGAACACTACGCTCGTCTGACACCAGCCTCAAGCCCGTCTGAAGTTTGCTAGAGAGCATTTGGATGATCCAGAAGAGGATTGGGAGAATGTCATATGGTCAGATGAAACCAAAGTAGAACTTTTTGGTAAAAACTCAACTCGTCGTGTTTGGAGGAGAGAGAATGCTGAGTTGCATCCAATGAACACCATACCTACTGTGAAGCAAGGTGGCGGAAACCTCATGCTTTGGGGCTGTTTTTCTGCAAAGGGACCAGGACGACTGATCCGTGTAAAGGGAAGAATGAATGGGGCCATGTATCGTAAGATTTTGAGTGAAAACCTCCTTCCATCAGCAAGGGCATTGAAGATGAAACATGGCTGGGTCTTTCAGCAGGACAATGATCCCAAACACACCGCCCGGGCAACGAAGGAGTGGCTTCGTAAGAAGCATATCAAGGTCCTGGAGTGGCCTAGCCAGTCTCTAGATCTCATCCCCATAGAAAACCTTTGGAGGGAGTTGAAGGTCCGTGTTGCCCAGCGACAGCCCCAAAACATCACTGCTCTAGAGGAGATCTGCATGGAGGAATGGGCAAAAATACCAGCAACAGTGTGTGAAAACCTTGTGAAGACTTACAGAAAACGTTTGACCTCTGTCATTGCCAACAAAGGATATATAACAAAGTATTGAGATGTACTTTTGATATTGACCAAATACTTATTTTCCACCATAATTTGCAAATAAATTCTTTAAAAATCAGACAATGTGATTTTTCTGGATTAATTTTTTCTCATTTTGCCTCTCATAGTTGAAGTGTAGCCATGATGACAATTACAGGCCTCTCTCATCTTTTTAAGTGGGAGAACATGCACAATTGGTGGCTGACTACATACTTTTTTGCCCCACTGTATATCCATGTCTATAATCCCCCCTCCCCCACCTGTGTGGCGTATCACGCGCCTACGCACTGGGCGGGAGGCTTTATCTAACAATCAGATATTGCCTCCGCTCTTGCTGCATCAAGACGTCTAATCTGAGGATCTGCAGATGCGCGGTTGTGAAGACCAGCTGGTCGCCAGATCAGTTATTGTAACATCGCTCCTGTACATGTGCCGATCATCGGTGGCAATATGTGACAGAAGGCATAATTAGACGGAACACTGGGACTTTACTGTTGACCTGAATGTGTTCTCTGCACTCATAGGGACACTCTACACGTCCTGACCACTTTAACTTCATAAAGTGGTAAGGCTGCGTGGAGTGCCCACCCCCACTCCTCCTTTGTCAAGAAACGTGGTGTGAAGCAGAGGAGTTACTTCCAGCCACATACACATCACCAAGTAGCCGGGAGTTTGAATTTCCTGATTGCCTGTCACTACATAGGTCCTTTTGTGATGTCAACATGCTCTGCTTGGTGACATCACCCTCTCTCAGACCGCCAAAGATGGAGAGCGTCTAAGAGAGGGAACTGATGGATAAGTTTTACGCATGGACACGCAACTTCGATCCATCTTTCTGCGCAGATGTTCCGAAACCTGCATACAGAAAGAACATCTGTTCCGAGCGATGCCCCATTAGCATACCCTACACTAGTGATCCGAACCCTGGTCCTCAGCGCACACTAACGGGCCAGGTTTTAAGGATTCCCTTGGGGTGACTTGAGGAGCAGGGTTAGGAATCACTGCCTTACCAAATTCAAGTTGCACAGGTACAAAAATTGCTTTAAAAAGAAAAAGCTGCAGGGACTTCTGCATTTTGGAAGCTCTGAACTGACAAAGACAAAGCAACGTTGGGGAAGGGAGAAAATTTGAGTATTTAAAGTTGAAATATGAAAAGTAATTAGGCAGATGCTGTCAGCAACATCCAGAGATATATATATGTAAGGGGGAAATAAAAGGGGTGTGTATTTCTTATTCGAGTGACACTTTAAGAGGGTGACGTCCGCAGACTCTTCTTTTATAATAAGAATCATGCACGAAGGCGGGAAACAAACAATAGATGTAAATTAGCAAAGTGCTTCTTCTTCTGATCACAGCACATGTGTGCACGAATAAAAGAAGGAAAAGCAATTTAAACGAGGCACAATGTATGCCCATACCTGTAATACAATGAAAAGAGGAGAGGGTGGGGGTGCTCCACGAGGGCTGGCACACCAACAAGCACAAGTGGGGTCTGATTGAGAGTTTTAATCATAAAAACGAACACGCAAGGTACATATTGAAATTAAAAGTATTCTTTACTTTTTTTTATCGCACACTACTTTTTTTTATTTTACAATTACCTGCTTTTGTATAAAATATCAAAAGGTAAGAATAATGGCTGTCACTTGGTGCCGACGCTCTTTTGTTTTGATACAAGCGTAAGGTAAATTAAAACTACGGGGAGCATCCTTCCTGCAGCATTAATAGCACCGCGCTCTGTAGCCCCGTCGTGCCGGGCAGTGGGCGCCTGTATTTCGGGAATCTCGTGCTGCTCTTGATGACGGTGGGTCTTTTTTATGACGTAGCAGAGTTTTATTATTACTTTTTCTCAGCGGGTGACCTGCAGCACCGCGAGAATAATTACACTGTCGCACCAAAACCAGATAGGGGGGAAAAAAATTCGTAAATGTGTTTTTTGTTTTGTCGTAAGGAACCCTCCCAAGCACCAAATCACTCTCATTCTAAAGCGTGCCATTGTGTGGGCTCTTCTCATTTTTACGTTCTGTCTTTTTCCCCCCCTTTTATGCAGGTTTCCGTGGGTAAATTACCAGGATAATAATCTAAACATTTGTATCCCAGTCTTCAGTGTTCATGGAAACCACGATGATCCAACCGGGGTAATTATGCTGAAAATAAGAACACAGGGAATTATGGCATTCATTTCACTTCCGTAATGTTACGTTAGTTTGTAACAATGCTAATAATAAAGACGGGCTCATGTAATTAAAAAAAAGCCAGTGCGCGGTGTATTTGCAGACTCGGCAGTGTTAGGCAGTAGATGTTAAGTAAATTCATATCTCTGGGTATGGCGTCCGACTCGATAACAAATGTGTTGCTCCTCCGGACAGACCTGAGCGTAGCGGATAACTGTTTAATTTCATAGACCATTAAAGGGACACTAGCGCTAACATAAGCTGTAACTAGATCACTTGTGCATTACAAATAAAACCACCTTATGAAACACATTATAAGACACAGGCACATGCTGCTTTTTTTTTAAATTTTTTTATTTGTTTGAAGTAATTGCATGTAAAAAGGAAAATAGAATTAGTCTTTTTTTTTATCTCCTGTTTCCAATTTGTAAGATTTTTACATGATGCAACATTTACCAAAATCTGTGTAAATGCTTTGCTTTGTGGCACTTGTTTATTTAATCTACAGTATTTAACAATTAATGAGGTGGATGAGGGAATGTTTAGATAAAGCGGCAGGGGGCTGTTGTTCTCAAGGCTAACGGAGATAAGAGCTGGCAGCTGAATGAGAGATGACAGGGAGCTTAAAAGACTTCTAATCTACCCCCTGGTGATGCCCTTTGAATACATCCCACACAATACAATGATGTGAGTTGGTGATTGACCCATTCATTCCATTCTATGGCCAAAGCCACACAGTGAGGAGCAAGTGATGAAAAGCTACTGGGAGGGGGGGCAGTTTATAAAACAAAATATCACACAATGGATGTATCCAGTGACACATATAGAGGAAAATATTACACAAAGGATGCACCCAGTGACACATAGAGGAGAATATCACACAATGGATGCACCCAGTGACACATATAGAGGGAAATATCACACAGTGGATGCACCCAGTGACACATATAGAGGAATATATAACACAATGGATTCACCCAGTGACACACATATCACACAATGGATGCACCCAGTGACACATATAGAGGAAAATATAACACAATGAATTCACCCATTGACACATATAGAGGGAAATATCACACAGTGGATGCACCCAGTGACACATATAGAGGGAAATATCACACAATGGATGCACCCAGTGACACATATAGAGGAAAATATTAACTAAATATACAAGAGAAATACAAAGCACATGTAAGATATCAGCAACATCAAATAAACACAATAAGGACATTTTATTATTTTTGGTAGTGGCCCTTTAAGTATATATATCAGGTCTATTCAAAGAAAGGTGAAACTCAGGAGAATTGGCAGGAGTGCAATTTCTAGGTCAAAATAGCCAAACCAGAAAAAGTCTCCCATTGATCTCACTTTCCAAATTGGCTGTTTGGTCCAGGTGGTTCTCTTCTCCTGCCAATTCTCCTGGTTTTCACCTTTCTCTGTATAACCCTGTATATATATCAGAGGGTATGAATCCACTCGGGGTCTTCATAAAAGTTTACCAATAATACAAATCTATACGTTTATTGATGCCCTGTTAAAAATATCCAATGTTTTGGCTCCTGTGAGAGCTGTTCTCTAGCCCCTTGCATGCGCTGACACAGCAGATATTTTTAATGGCTCATCAATAAACCTATAGATTTTTATGAAGCCTATACCCACTGCTGCATATTACAAAAGGACCATTTGTACTGGACACACATATTTGGCTACGTGTAACCCCTTTACTACCAAGATTAACTATACTCAGTCTGCAACGCTCCTCCTGATGCTACGATATAGGGTACTATCACTTGGTGTGAGCTAACCCTTGTGTCAGCGTGTTTTTGCATTAGCGCCAGGTAAATTCAGTCTAGCGCCGGACCCACAGATCGTTTGCCTATCGCTACAAATGGCAGAAACCACTTAGCACGCATTAATTAACGATTCGTAGCACGAGGTTCCTGTATTTACCTCGTCCTATACTTAAAATGGGCAGCGCTACAGAGCACTTGAGCTATTCTAACCAACAGATCGTTTGGTTCCGGCGCTAATTTTAACACTGACGCTAATTGCAAAAATTTACCTACTGCTCAACCCTGGTGTGACAGAAAAACACAAAAAACATCACCTCCCTCAAAATTAACAGGCAATTAACAGGCAATTGAAAGGAATGCAGCACAGGTGTTATCTTGGCCCCATACATAGTAGTGGATCTGGTCAGCAATGTTGCTGCTGTTGCAGTAGGCTCTATTATAAATGTATCCTTTATCCACATATATTCTAATATATTGCCTATTTCTAAACATTTTATGCTGGGGGTTATTCATAGTATGTAAGCGGGTGATTATTAGGTTTAGGACCATGTTTAAAGGGACACGTGGATAAGTCTTGCCCTGAAAAATGTATTATTTATATGCTGCAGCAGGGAAGTTATTGTCGTTCACCTGGCCTTCCTTTAGGATCTATTAAATGCAGTGTAAGGATTCTACATGCTGTCGGGTGGCATTTATCATTCAATGTCCATCAGCCTTAATATATGTGTGCATCAAAACATGGATGATACGGCCACCTTGGAGGATTTTAATGATGCAGGGGGGGGGTGTGAGGGCTCTTCACTGGATGTGTTCTTACTTATACAAGCCTGTGAGGGCGGGGGATAGGTATGGCCCGGCACTCTGCACTGGAAAAAAACAGTCCTATCCTGTACACAACCGCATTAGCGCTGGGTCTCAGCCTTGGTCTTAGCGTTTCCATAGCGTGCGCCAAACGACCTTGTACACAATCTGCTGCGGACAAAGTGATCTGTTGGTGGTCTGTCAGGCGCTACCTTTTAGCGACTCACGCTAGATTTTCCCATTAGCGATGGCGTTTTAGCTCACACCAGGTGATCGCCCCATAGATTATAGTCAATACGGTGTTCTGCAGGAGCAACGCAATGGAATATCGTTTATTGCAAAATACATTAATTTGCATATGGACTCCAGAACACACCCCTAAAGCTTTAGCGCTGCGGGCACGACGCCTGAGCTGCTAAAACTTTTCAAAACCAGTTGGGGAATGTGTCTGAATTCCATCTCCCCAGCTGATCCTGCGCAGAGACCAGACGTGCAATAACTCCATTTGAGCAGCAGATGGCGACCTCCGCCTGCCACTTAGGATATTACAGTAAGGCATAGATTGGGAATATTTTGTTATGATATAATATTATAGATTGGGAATATATTGGGGGGGGGGGGGAATCCTATGGTTCCTGTTAGTGGTTTTCTAGAAGATTCCTTGTTCGTGAAGGGGTTAAGGAGAGTGCTGGTTTAACGTGATGCCAATACATGACCTCCTGCCTCTTCTCAGCTCAGAGATTAAATGGGTGGGATTATTTATACCCCACATCATAAAATCCCGGTTTCGTAGCAAAAAGTAAATATGGCGGTGACAGCATCAAATATGGTCTGGCTGCAAGGTATAGAAAATAGTTAAACACACATTGTCAGGACCTGGACGCTCTGACCCCTGGTGCCCCCTTTTAATTCCTCATATGCCATGTGCTGCATGATCTATGCATGTTCCAGGACATACGTGAACTTTCCATACAAGCCCTGGAGCCCTCACCGGCACCTTATCCTGCCGGATCAGTCCTGCACTTAAGGAAGCTACGCCCTCTATCCCACGCTTCCTCATTGATGTTGCTAGCCTTGCCAAGTGCAGACTATTCCTCCTGAGATCCTTGCCTGGAACCCCTCTTGCCCTAAAGACATTCCTGCTTACCCTCTGTTATTCCTGGATATTCATTACCGGTATCCTCCTTTGCCCCCTGTTATTCTATGATTGACTTACTCGTCTACCAGATCCTTGCTAGACCTCGACAATTCTATTTCTTGCTTCCATTGTACCTTCGTCTGGATTATATGTAATATCTGTGTTCCTTTGTATATTTAGTGTCTCCCTATTATCTGAACTCCCTCTGTTTATCCTGCCTCCTAACTCCTCCAATCTTGAGTTCTCATTCACATTACTCCCAGCCATCCTCCTGTTATCTATAAACCCTTTTCTTCCTGCTTCTCCTTCCTTCTGCGATCAGTTCCCATCTTGCCCAGTCTCCTCCTGTTCGCTAGTCCTCTTGTGTATTCGATTGTCGTACTTTGGTTCATATCTGTTATCTGTTACTTTAACCCCTTCACTGCTGAGCCATTTCATGTTTTAAAAAAAAAAACACATTTTTCTTTTTGTATTTTTTTCTTTTTTCTTTAATATAAACATGGTCATGTTTGGTATCATTGGAAAGGCCATGCTCTGGCCTTTCTAATGATACCAAACATCCAAACATGACCCTGCTAGCTGAAACCAGTCGGGAGATATCGGGGATCAAAGGAACCCTTATCTCCACCCCTATCTTTCCTTAGGAGTCAATGAGGATGTTCCCCACACGTCCTCAGCAGTGAAAGGGTTAATAAATTCTGTTGCCCTGACACCTGCTTTCTGCTCCTCTTCACTGCACATTGGGCTCACACTCATACTCCTGAACACAATGCTAGGCCTGGCGCATGACACACATAAAAAAAATCCTCCTGCGCAACACTGATTCGTTCTTTGGGGAGGGGGGGGGGGCTTTGTCGTTGTCCCTGAGATTAATAGAAGAGCGCTGGACTGATTTATTATTTTTAATTTTTTTTTTTATGTTCGATATATCTTATTTATTTATAAAGTATTTTACCAGGAAGGATACATTGAGATTTCTCTCGTTTTCCAGTATGTCCTGGGTATCTAATTTATGTTTGAAAGGGGAACTTTATTATCTTGACGCGTGTCTCTCATTTAATTCAGTGTGGTGACCCGGGGCAGTGCTGCCCGCTTTTACAACTTATTGGGCTCTATCAGCTGGCGTGTGCTAACCCTAGCTACAGCATGGTTTTGCGTTAGCGCCAGGTAAATTCAGTCTAGCGCTGGACCAACAGATCGTTTGCCTCTCGCTACAAACGGCGAAAACCACTTAGCGCGCGGTAATTAACGATTCATAGCGCGAGGTTACTGTATTTACCACGTCCTATACTTAACACAGGCAGCGCTACAGAGCACTTGCGCTATTCTAACCAACAGATCGTTTGGTCCCAGCGCTAATTTTAACGCTGACGCTAATTCCAAAAATTGAAGGAATGCCTTCTTTTGGATCAACAGCAGTAGGTGATGTGGGAGAGGCTGAACCCGATGGACGCATGTCTTTTTTCAGACTATGTAAATGCAGCGCTGGTGTCTCTCGGCTTGCTGGATGTAGTTTACGTGTAAAAGATGCATTGTATGGTTTAGGGTCAAATGAACGCATTATTCGCAGCGACTGTCAAAAAGTGCATCCGAACGCATTGACGTATTTTTTCACGGAATGCGCGAAAACGGTCAGACGACGCACATTTTCGTGCTTGATTTTTTTTTACGGATCGTCAATAAAACACTTCTTGCGTCTGGATGTTATGTTGGCCGGACATTAGCAGCGTCTGACGTCTCCTAATCACGCACACACGCCGCTATGCCGCTGCAGCGCACTCTGTACGTCAGTACTAGCGGTTCTGCGTTCTCGAAAAAATGCGTTCATTTTCCACTTGCATTGCGCGGCCGAACTTTCGTGCAGCCGTACTTTGTATATTGACCGTCATTGCGCGTCATTTGCTGCTAGTGCGGCCGGGATTAATTGCGCCTAAACGCACGTTAAAAATGCGTTAGTCTGACCCCAGCCTAAGCCGGCGTGCTGCGGGGGAAACGTGAGAAAATGCTTGGTATAGGAAAACCTGCCGTGTGCTAAGCCCGTAGGATTCAATGTGAAAAATATTATCGTTTTTATTCTTTATTTATTCAACCATTTATTTTTTTTAATCTGCAACAAAAAGCCTTTTTATTTATTGAATTTTTAGAATGTATTAGGTATTTTTATGGATTTTTCAGGCAAAATTTGGGGTTCCCATTATTTCTTAAAAAAAAAAAAAAAAACCGAGGCCTTTTTTCTCTTTTGCACTGGAACGCTTTTTATTTTTAATCATACAATGCATTAGCGCTGGGTCTCAGCCCGGGTCTTAGCGTTTCCCTAGCGTGCGCTAATGGATCTTGTACACGGACTGCCGCAGACAAGGTGATCTGTTGGTGGCTCATCAGGCGCTACCTTTTAGCGACTCGCGCTAGATTTTTCACGTAGCGTTTTAGCTCACACCAGCTGACAGAGCCCATTGTATTTGTTTGCTGGCTGCATTATCACAGGGACCCTCTGTGTCACGGCACATTTTCAGCCTGGAATTGCAATGCAAAACGCGACGCATGTGATAAAACAAAAACCAAGGGGGAAAGAGGTGTGTGTGTAATAAATAAATAAATAAATCTATATATATATTACACACAGTGGCAAGAAAAAGTATGTGAACCCTTTGGGATTACGTGGAGTTTTGCATGAATTGGTCATAAAATGTGCTCTGATCTTCATCTAAGTCACAACAATCTGAAAAACACAGTCTGCTTAAAATAATACAACACAAACATTATATGTTTTCATGTGTTTATTGAACAGAACATGTAAACATTCACAGTGCAGGGTGGGAAAAGTATGTGAACCCCTAGCCTAATGACTTCTCCAAGAGCTAATTGGAGCCAGGAGTGAGCCAACCTTGAGTCCAATCAGTGGGATATTATTGGATGTGTTGCTGAAAACTGTCCTGCCCTTTAAGAACACACACCAGTTTTGGGTTTACTGGTTTCAAGAAGCACTGCCTGATGTGAACCATGTCTCGCAGAAAAGAGCTCTCAGAAGACCTACGATCAAGAACTGTTGACTTGCTGGAAAGGGTTACAAAAGTATCTCCAAAAGCCTTGATGTTCATGTGTCCACGGTAAGACAGACTGTCTACAAATGGTGAAAGTTCAGCACTGTTGCTACTCTCCTTAGGCGTGGTCGTCCTGTAAAGATGACTGCAAGAGCACAGCGCAGAATGCTTAATGAGGTAAAGAAGAATCCTAGAGTGTCAGCTAAAGACTTACAGAAATCTCTGGCACATGCTAACATTTTTGTTGACACCTCTACAATAAGGAAAACATTAAACAAGAATGGAGTACATGGGAGGACACCACGGAGGAAGCCATTGCTGTCCTAAAAGAATATTGCAGCACGTTTGAAGTTTGCAAAAGAGCAGCTGGATGTTCCACAGCACTACTGGCAAAATATTCTGTGGACAGATGAAACCAAAATTGAGTTGTTTGGAAAAAAACACACAACACTATGTGTGGAGAAAAAAAGGCACAGCACGCCAACATCAAAACCTCATCCCCACTGTAAAACATGGCGGAGGGAGCATCATGGTTTGGGGCTGCTTTGCTGCCTCAGGGCCTGGACGGATTGTTGTCATTGATGGAAAAATGAATTCCAGAGTTTATCAAGAAATTTTGCAGGAAAACGTAAGACCATCTGTCTGCCAACTGAAGCTCCGCAGAGGATGGGTGATGCACCAGGACAATGACCCAAAGCATACAAGTAATTCAACAAAAGAATGGCTTCAACAAAACAAAATACACCTTCTGGAGTGGCCCAGTCAGAGTTCTGACCTCAACCCGATTGAAATGCTGTGGCATGACCTTAAGAGAGCGATTCACACCAGACATCCCAAGAATATTGCTACAATGAAACAGTTTTGTGAAGAGGAGTGGTCCAAAAATACTCCAGATCGTTGTGCAGGTCTGATCTGCAACTACAGGAAACGTTTGGTTGAGGTTATTGCTGCCAAAGGAGGGTCAACTAGTTATTAAGTCCAAAGGTTCACATACTTTTTCCACCCTGCACTGTGAATGTTTACATGTTCTGTTCAATAAAAACATGAAAACATATACTGTTTGTGTTGTATTATTTTAAGCAGACTGTGTTTTTCAAATTGTTGTGACTTAGATGAAGATCAGAGCAAATTTTATGACCAATTCATGCAAAACTCCACGTAATCCCAAAGGGTTCGCATACTTTTTCTTGCCACTGTATATATATATATATATATATATATATTAAAAAAAAAAGCAACAAACTTGCCCCCCCGAATTGGACAGGACGGTGAATTTCCCGTACGGTGCAATTTTGCGGCAGTTCGTCCATTCAGAAAGCTGTCAATTCACCAAATGCTGACAGTGAAATACGCTGCAATTCAGTGATCTACGGCTGCAGCGAAATTGTCCCATAGAGAAGTACTGGTTAATCTATTCACAGAACACCGAACATTTAGTTCGACAGATTTAAACAGGCGAATCTCATAGGATTCAGTATAAATAAATTATCATCTTTAATTTTTCTTTTTAAAAAAACGACCCTTTTTATTTTCAGCAGAGCTTCTTTTGATGTGTTTCTTTTTTTTCCAGAACATTGTTTTTGTATTTCTTTTAGATGAAATTTTTGATTCTTTTTTTTTGTGTAGACCATTTTATTATTTTTCCAAAGGGCCTTTTTTTCATTTTTTTTATTTACACACATTTTAATACATTTTTATTGGTTTAAACACCTATTCGGAGTAAAGGAGAGTTATGGGTTTTTTTTTCTCCTGTATTTCGGCGGCGTTCGGCGACTCCACCTTAAGTGCACTATGGTGACCCTGCAGTGACTAGTGAATTTACCGAAGGATCGGCGAAATGGGATCGCCAAAGTGCAAAGCAACAAAATTTCGCTGAAATAACCCCTTAAGAGGTTAAATGGTGAAGAATTGCAGGGGGTGAATTTCCCTTCTTTTTATTAACCTCCCTGGCGTAACCATTCTTTCCAGCCCCCTAGAGGTATAAGTGTGTCTCGGGGTTAACGTTCAGTGCTGAAAGTGGTATCCCCGAGGCGCACTCGGGGCTGTATACATTACCTGGCCCTGTGCTCCCTTGCTGTCCCCCGCTGTCGCCTCCGGACTATCGCAAAGTCACACTTCCTGGTTCCCTTCGCGAGAGTGTGGCTCAGGGTTACTGCTTTCAGCACTGAAAGTTAACCCCAAGCCACACTTGGGAACGTCGCCAAGGGGATTAAAATAAAAATTTCTAAATGTGAAAAAAAACAAATTGTCCAAATTCGGTTACAGTCCTCATTTGTCTTACTGTCCACTTTGTCTTAAAAATGTGAAAATTTGCTATAATGATCTATTTTTATCTTTCCAGTCTGATTCTTTATGCGCGCTGGATTTGCTCAGTTGTGCCGGACTCGTTAACCATTTTGGACGCTCCACGTCTGTCGAAAAGATCGACATCAGCCCCCTGCTGCTACAAAAAGGCCAATCCAAGATTGCAATGTATGGACTGGGTAAGAGATTCTGCTGTCTTTTGATTTAGAAGTCTTAAAGGGACACTCTATGACAAAAATACCCCCTCCCCTTTCTTCCCTTTAAATAATTAGCCAGATACTGCTGGCAGCATCTGCCTAATTTTTTTTCTTTTCTATTTTATATTCTATGCTGCTCCTGCTCTTCAGCTCAGGGCTTCCAAAATGCTGAAGTCCCTGTAGCTTTCTAACTCAATTTGCACATGTGTGAAAATTTTGTAATGTACGCAACGCAAGTTGTTCTTCACTCGGAACTTGTGTACTTTTGAACAAAAGTTCCGTAGCGCCTGCCCAGAATGACGGATTGGTGCTGTGCGCGCTTGCGCACCGCTAATTCATTGGTTCCTGTCGCCCAGTACAGTACAGATAAAAGGCGTTGCTGTAATTTCCCTACACAGGCATTATGCAGCACATACAGATACAAAGTGTTACTGTAATTCACATACACAGGCATTATGCAGCACATACAGATACAAGGTGTTACTGTAATTTCCATACACAGGCATTATGCTGCACATACAGATACAAGGTGTTACTGTAATTTCCATACACAGGCATTATGCGGCACATACAGATACAAGGTGTTACTGTAATTCACATACACAGGCATTATGCAGTACATACAGATACAAGGTGTTACTGTAATTTCCATACACAGGCATTATGCAGCACATACAGATACAAGGTGTTACTGTAATTCCCATACACAGCCATTATGCAGCACATACAGATACAAGGTGTTACTGTAATTTCCATACACAGGCATTATGCGGCACATACAGATACAAGGTGTTACTGTAATTCCCATACACAGCCATTATGCAGCACATACAGATACAAGGTGTTGGTGTAATTTCCATACACAGGCATTATGCAGCACATACAGACACAAGTGTTACTGTAATTCCCATACACAGGCATTATGCAGCACATACAGATACAAGGTGTTACTGTAATTTCCATACACAGGCATTATGCAACACATACAGATATTGGTATTATTTGGAAGCTGCATTGCTAATAATCCCATTATGATCAATACAAACACCCATAAGTAAGAACTCTGAACATTTTATTATCTATCTCAATCGCATTTACTGTATGTGACATATAGGCCATTTCTGCCTGTATGCTGATAATACAGACCCCATGTGGTATTGTGCAAGATAACGGACACCATCTAGCGTTTAGAACCTTTCACAACAACGTTTCTGTACTGGATAATTGAATACATGAAAAATTATAGCAGGAGCAGCTTTACATTACTGAATCACTCCCCGTGCAACCGTGGATTTAGCTCTGCTTGCACCAAATCTGAGGTTGCATGTCATCCAACTTGTTTCTAAACGTCGAGCTTGTTCAGGACAGCATGCAACATCCAAGCGATGCAAAGGGGTTAAAGAAAACGGGGGGGGAAAAAAAATAGAAAACTATGTGCAGCGTAACCTTGTCCCATAAGTGCGTTTTAATAAACTATATGTATGTCGGAAGCGTGACCGCCTTATACTGCGTGAGATCGACAAAGCGATTATCAACATTTATTGATGGGAAAACTGATTGTAGTCCCAGGGCTAGAGTCTAACCGTGACTGAATGAAGCAGCCGGCGTTTCGTGCCAGTTGTTCCATTTGTAGATGTCGCTTGGAATTTGTTTTTCACGCCAAACTCTTAATAACAAGTCATTACTGTCCTTGATCGCCTTCCAAGGCCCACGATGTGTTTGTGACCCTTATGTTCTTTCTTCTTTTACTACTTGAATAAACGAGTATAAATAAAGCAGTTTATGAGGGTTCTGGTTGAATATCGCCTCGTTCTTAATTCTGACATATTCTGAAATCAAGGGAAAATTCCACCCTTGACCTCATGTTCTGGGGCCAAAATTATTTAAAATACTGTATAAACTGCCTTTCAGGCTTCGTGTATAAGGTATGTATGAAATATTAATGAATTTCACGATTAGACTCGGATCCCATCCCTGAGATATCTCATTATTATGTGCAAATATTCCAAAATCACACAAATTATCCAAATCCAATACTAGGGGCCGGGAATTCGATTGTGTTATTTTGGGTGGGGGGAAGGGGGGAAACCAATCTTTCTGTGCACTTCGGCGATTCCATTTCGCCGCAAATACGATGAATTCACCATTTAGCAAGTGGTCGCTGTATTTTGCCAAAATAGGAGTCACCAAAGCAGCTATCAGACGCTGGCGAAAATGGTCAAGTTGCGCCGATAAACACCGTATTGGCAACGGGCGAATTCCACTGAACTGAAAAAGGAAAAAAAGAAAGTCTCCTATAAAAATATAGTAAAAAAAAAAAAATGTGTCCAAATTATAAAAAAAGATCCTTTAAAACATAATGAAAAGGTCTGTTAAAGAAGAAAAATGTTGTCTAAAAAAATACGAAAAGGTCTTTTAAACAATATTGAAAAGGTCAATAAAAATCAATAAAAAAACAAAAATGTCACCTAAAAAGTATAAAAAGGGTTTTCGAAAAAAAATGTAATAAATGAGCTTTAAAAAAATAAAACCTAAGTTATTCCATTGAAATCTATGGGATTCGCCTGCTTAGGCTAATGTCAGAGGAACGCAGTCTGAGCGCACTCTGCGTGCGGCACAATGGATGGACGTACTGACGGAAGATACTGTAGACAACACACGGTCCGTTTTTCTTGACGAATGTAGAAAAAAAAGGGAATTATGGGAAACAAAATTAGTATGAAAAATGATAAAAATTTGAAAAGGAAATGAAAAGGCATTTTGTGCGTCAAGGTGCTGGACGTCGCAAATAAGCTGCATCTGACTTCGTGTCATCACTCACACAGAACGCTACGCGGACGTGGCGCACTCTGCGCGTCCGTCTAGCGGTTTTACGTTCTTGGCTAACTTGCGTCCGTTTGCCACGTGCGTTGTGCGTGCGCAGTTCGGTGCGCACGTACTTCGTGTGTGGGTCTCTATTGCTCATGATTCTATGCAACGACGGACGTTAAATTGGGCGGCAAAACACGGACGTGATCACTGCGTTTGTCTGACGCCGGCCTTAAACCTGTGGAATTGAAACACTGAAAATCAGGTCATGTTGCCGAATGTTCGGTGCAATTCGGCACTCTGGAAATAGACTAATCCATGGTACAACTTTGATTTTGGCGAATTGCACTGTATTTCACTGTCAGTTCGCCTGTATCTGGCGAATTGACAGCTTTGTGAATAGAGGAATTGCCCAGAAATTGAACCTACAGGTAAATTCACCATTCGGTGGCAAATTTGGAGGCTAGTGAATAACCCCCTTATGTGTTTTACCTGTCCTAAGTATCACAGGCGGATACAGTGTAACCGCTCCGTCAGCAATTTCCAACTTAATGGACAGGATGGTGCACCTAAAAATGTTGCATCTGTCACTCACACCCTTTCAAAGTAAGGGCGCCCTTCAGTGCATTATCCCCGGCATCAGCGGCGCACTGGAGATCCAATGTTGGTGTAGGTCACAGTATGTGCCTTTTAGTTCAGGTGTATTCGTGGAAGCAGGTGGAGGGTTTACAGCTGGGAAAAGTTCCTCTGTCTGAACAGATTCACTGAAGTGTGTCTTTGATCGTGCAGGTGAGAATATGCTTTCTTTGTTGTGCAGAGGCAAAATATGACCTTTTTAAGCTTTGTTGTTTTTTTCCCTTTTCTCCCTTCTTCATCCAGTGGTCATATTTTGTCTTTTTCCAAGCAAAAAGCACCCGGTCCATGAGGACTTTAAAGGGATATTCACATACAGGGTTATTCAGAGAGCCAATCTGGCCCCGAAACTGCACCGAACAGTGAATTTTCCCGTACGGTGACATTTCGGGGCCATTTGGCTATTCAGAGAGCAGGCAGTTCGCCAAATTTCGGCAAACTGCCAGCAAGTATGGTGCCTGTTTGGCGGCAGAGAAATCCCCCATAGAGAAGCAATGGTTAATCTATTCAGAGACACCGAACCGTAGAGAAAATTGCCGAAGTGCCCTGCTGTTTGGTGCTTTCATTCGTCAGGTTTATTCAGGCGAATCACATAGGCTTCAATGTTTTTTAAATAGCGTTTTTTCTGTAACCGACATTATTATTATTATTCATAGGACCTTATATGTTACTTCCAGACATTTCTGGTAATTTTGGCAGTTTTGCGGCTTTTTTTATCGGTGGATTTTCCCTGCACTTTGGGGACACTGCGGTGAAGTGTCATCACCAGCAGCCAGGATTTTCCCTGCCGCCGGTTACCAGCGAAGATAGCACACAGAGAGCATGCTGACTGTTAAAAAATAACTTTAAACAAACAAAATCAGTCTTCCTATTTATAATTACCATAATTGGAATTCCATAAACCTTTGCAAGGTCCTTCTCAAATAAGAAAATATGAAGAAAGCACGCGCTGTAGCGGAGACATTAAAATCAACTACACACAATGTATAGCTTTCATCATGTCTGACTTTTTCTTTGTTAGACATACCAATTTATTAGATTTCAAACATCCAATAAGAGCTATCTTCATAGACGGGGTTCCATTTCTGCCCCAAACAGGAATGTGATATAACAGCCAATCAGTATACAGGTATATTTCTACGTCAGAGTTTGGCCAGCACAGTTAACAAAGAAACACTTATTATTACCATATATGGTTCAGAGATGTTTTTTTCTCTGTCTTACAACTTTCAGCACTTTCCAGCATTCCTAACCGGGTCACGTGCCATGAAAGGGAGGGGGGAAACCATAGCCCCACATATTTACTACAGTATGTATTTGAATCACAATACATATATATTCATACAGGAAATTAAAAATCTAACACTGACGTCAGTCTGTCTGATACCAATCCCTCTAGCGAGCATTCTCAGAGAGGCAGCCAATGGATCGGATCTGTATGCGCGCGCAGCTCCAATCCATCATTCTGAACAGGCGCTATGGGCCTTGCGTACGTAAAGTGCACAAGTCCTGTAGCGGCGTACAGTTTGTGGTTCCTACGCCACTCAAGTTGCATGGAAAAGCTTCAGGGGCATACTGGTTTGGGAGTCCCTGAGTTGAAGAGGAGGAGCTGCGCACGGTGAGTAAGAATTAGGCCAAGGCTGTCAGCAGGATCTGCCCAATTTTTAAGGGAAAAAAAGGAACTCTATTTTTAGCTCCCTTTAGCTCTTTTTAGAATGCTTGCCAAATAATCCTTTTCTCCTTTTTTTAGCTGAAAAATGGTGCAGGTAATTCTCCTTTTTGTGCTTTTACAGCACAAACATCTGTGCGCCTCTATCAGTCAGTCAGATGATCCCAGCCCTCTGTTCTCTCTATCAGTCAGTCAGATGATCCCAGCCCTCTGTTCCCTCTGTCAGTCAGATGATCCCAGGCCTCTGGTCCCTTTAGCAGTCAGTCAGATGATCCCAGCCCTCTGTTCCCTCTATCAGTCAGTCAGATGATCCCAGTCCTTTGTGCTCCTCTATCAGTTAGTCAGATGATCCCAGCCCTCTGTTCCCTCTATCAGTCAGATGATCCCAGCCCTCTGTTCCCTCTATCTGTCAGTCAGATGATCCCAGCCCTCTGTTCCCTCTATCAGTTAGTCAGATGATCCCAGCCCTCTGTTCCCTCTGTCAGTCAGATGATCCCAGCCCTCTGTTCCCTCTATCAGTCAGTCAGATGATCCCAGTCCTTTGTGCGCCTCTATCAGTTAGTCAGATGATCCCAGCCCTCTGTTCCCTCTATCAGTTAGTCAGATGATCCCAGCCCTCTGTTCCCTCTGTCAGTCAGTCAGATGATCCCAGTCCTTTGTGCTCCTCTATCAGTTAGTCAGATGATCCCAGCCCTCTGGTCCCTCTAGCAGTCAGATGATCCCAGCCCTCTGTTCCCTCTATCAGTCAGTCAGATGATCCCAGTCCTTTGTGCGCCTCTATCAGTCAGTCTGATGATCCCAGTCCTTTGTGCGCCTCTATCAGTCAGTCTGATGATCCCAGTCCTTTGTGCTCCTCTATCAGTTAGTCAGATGATCCCAGCCCTCTGGTCCCTCTAGCAGTCAGTCAGATTATCCCAGCCCTCTGTTCCCTCTATCAGTCAGATGATCCCAGCCCTCTGTTCCCTCTATCAGTCAGATGATCCCAGCCCTCTGTTCCCTCTATCAGTCAGTCAGATGATCCCAGTCCTTTGTGCGCCTCTATCAGTCAGTCAGATGATCCCAGTCCTTTGTGCGCCTCTATCAGTCAGTCTGATGATCCCAGTCCTTTGTGCGCCTCTATCAGTTAGTTAGATGATCCCAGTCCTTTGTGCGCCTCTATCAGTTAGTCAGATGATCCTAGCCCTCTGTTCCCTCTATCTGTCAGTCAGATGATCCCAGCCCTCTGTTCCCTCTATCAGTCAGTCAGATGATCCCAGCCCTCTGTTCCCTCTATCAGTCAGTCAGATGATCCCAGCCCTCTGTTCCCTCTATCAGTCAGTCAGATGATCCCAGCCCTCTGTTCCCTCTGTCAGTCAGATGATCCCAGCCCTCTGTTCCCTCTATCAGTCAGTCAGATGATCCCAGTCCTTTGTGCGCCTCTATCAGTCATTCTGATGATCCCAGTCCTTTGTGCGCCTCTATCAGTTAGTCAGATGATCCCAGTCCTTTGTGCGCCTCTATCAGTTAGTCAGATGATCCCAGCCCTCTGTTCCCTCTATCAGTCAGTCAGATGATCCCAGTCCTTTGTGCTCCTCTATCAGTTAGTCAGATGATCCCAGCTCTCTGTTCCCTCTATCTGTCAGTCAGATGATCCCAGCCCTCTGTTCCCTCTATCAGTCAGTCAGATGATCCCAGTCCTTTGTGCTCCTCTATCAGTTAGTCAGATGATCCCAGCCCTCTGTTCGTCAGATGATCCCAGCCCTCTGGTCCCTCTATCAGTCAGTCAGATGATCCCAGCCCTCTGTTCCCTCTATCAGTCAGTCAGATGATCCCAGTCCTTTGTGCGCCTCTATCAGTCAGTCAGATGATCCCAGCCCTCTGTTCCCTCTATCAGTCAGTCAGATGATCCCAGTCCTTTGTGCGCCTCTATCAGTCAGTCAGATGATCCCAGCCCTCTGTTCCCTCTATCAGTCAGTCAGATGATCCCAGTCCTTTGTGCACCTCGATCAGTCAGATGATCCCAGCCCTCTGTTCCCTCTATCAGTCAGTCAGATGATCCCAGTCCTTTGTGCGCCTCTATCAGTTAGTCAGATGATCCCAGCCCTCTGTTCCCTCTATCAGTCAGTCAGATGATCCCAGTCCTTTGTGCACCTCGATCAGTCAGATGATCCCAGCCCTCTGTTCTCTCTATCAGTCAGTCAGATGATCCTAGTCCTCTGTTCTCTCGATCAGTCAGTCAGTTGATCCTAGTCCTCTGTTCTTGCCCAGTCCACCAGTACACAATGGGAGTTATTCAGTAACCGGCCGGTGTTGCACCGCCGACAAATGCCAGCGTTTCAGAAAAGTAAAAGCTGAAGAGCGGGAGCAGAAGCTTCACAATGCAGCCTGTCCTCTCTTCAGATTTTACTTTTGTGAAGCGCTGGCGTTCGTTGTCTTTGCAGCTGCGTGTCCCCCCCCGTAAGCAGGCAGTTACTGAACAAACCTCAGCGTCTTGGTAGAATCTCCCTCAGCTGTGGGGTTGCCAGATCAGCCATGTTTTCCCCAGCACACATTACTATTTCATGCAGAGGGAGAGCACAGGGAAAAGTGCTGCCCTGAAACATGTACAACTCATATTCTGGAGGAAATAAATCAAGGCATGTCACCTGGAATTCCGCTTTGACTCTTTACCTGCAGTGTATGGACTCTACATGCTGCATGGTGGCATTTTTTATGCACTGCTCATCAGCATGAATACATTATACGTGTCCCTTCATACATGGCTGATCTGGTCACCCTATTACTCAGGTAGTGCACGCTGCACAGAGCAGATGTTGTACTGAAAGCATGTGAAGAAATAGGGTTAACTTCTGGCAGACTGAAAATAAGTAAAGCATTATAACTCCTAAACGTTTTCCTCTACCAGGCTGGATCATTTCTTAAGGCGTACTTTAAAAAACTATTATTTGGAAAATGATGTGCTCCAGTAACTAAAAAAAAAAGCAGAATGAGCCTCTCCCACACCTATTAATCTCATCCACAAAAAACAGCTGGGAAATTCAGGTGTCTTAATGCAGTGATGGCAAGCCTTGACACCCCTGATGTTTTGGAACTACATGCCCCATGATGCTTAGTCATAAATAAGACTGGTCGAGCATCATGGGGCATGTAGCTGAGAAGCACCTGGGTTGCCAAGGTTCGCCATCACTGCCCTAATGTATCTTGACGTGCTTGGTGGCAGTATCTCCGTCACTGTCGTGTTAGGTTGTCAAGGGGATTTATATTAAAATAGTTTAGAATTGATGCGAGGCAGGGGTCAGCGGCCTTGGTCCTCCAGATGTTTTGGAGCTACATCTCCCATGAATCTCAGCCTCTCATTAGTTTGCCAAGCCCCATGGGAAAGTACTTCAAAAACCTGTGGACGCCAAGGTTACTGAACCATAATGTATGGTATAGAGTGAACGTACGGCTCCATGGCCTCGTTATGTAACTCGCTCGTTTTGTCATTGCACGCTCCTCTCGCTCTATCCTGTGCAACGATAGGAAGAAATGTGTCGTTGTTTTGAGGATTGTGCTGCAGCTACGGGCTCCGTGCACCATATCGGCAAGTCATTGCTTGATGTCACAGTGTTTTGTTGATATTATGCTGGCTGATTTTGATATTTTCTTGGTGTAGGATCCATTCCGGATGAAAGACTGTACCGCATGTTTGTGAATAAGCAAGTCACCATGCTGCGACCCCGCGAGTACGAGTCCGAATGGTTCAACTTGTTCACTATTCATCAAAACAGGTATACGCATTTGGGTTTTCTAACATTCTGTTTTTACTTGTTTTATGAGAGGCTTTTTAATTGTACTATTATAAAAGCATGTTTGTTTTGAAACATGGCCGTCTGGTCTGAAAGTAGAGATCGCATTCAGCCGGCTGGGTCTGTTTCACCCTCTGCTGGTATTATGGCAGCCACTAGTTACAGTTATAGTTACAAGTATTTTTAAAGTGTTAACAAGTTCTGTAGCGCTGTACAATGGGAGAGACAGAATAACAAATATATATACACGTTACACACAGAACAGTAGAATGGAGGACCCTGCTCAAGAGATTACAATCTAAGAGGATGGGGTGACACACTAGGTGAGGGTGAATAGAGTGACGTGGGGGTTGCAGGAAGTGACAGTGGGGATCATGGAGGGATATGATAGGCTTTTCTAAAGTAATGTGTTTTCAGAGACTTCTTGAAGGACTGGAGAGACGGGGAGAGTCTGTTGTTGCAGGGGAGGGAGTTCCATAGAAAGGGGGTAGCTCGAGAGAAGTCCTGAAGGCGGGAGTTGGTCGTGCGGGTCTGAGGAGCTGATAGCATCAGATCATTGGCAGAGCGAAGTGGTCGGGACGGGATGTAACCTGTTAATAAGGGAGGAGATGTAGTCAGGGACGTGGTTATGGAGAGCTTTATATGGGAGCACCAATATTTTGAATAGGATTCTAAAGGAAACAGGGATCCAGTGTAGAGATTGACAGAGGTGTGAGAGGTGCGGGTGGTGAGGTGTATGAGCCTGGCACAGGCATTCATAACAGACTGTAGAGGGAGAATCTGGGATCTCTTCAGGCCAGAGAGAAGGCGGTGACCGTAGTCAAGGCGGGAGATAATGAGTGCTAATAAGACAAATAGAGCAGGCCATTAGTGCTGTTGCTCATCCTCAGGACCCTCACACCCCCCCCCCCTTTCTCTCACTATAAGTATACAGGGTCATCCAGACGTGGACCCCTTGCTTGATATGCCTTGAGGGGTGTCAGCTATACCCTCCTGATGAAGCCTAGCAAGGCTGAAACGACTGTCGGGGGTTGCTGCACCTCTCGTGCAGGGATGACGTCCTTGGCAGTCAGTGCTGGCCACCCTCCTTGGGTGAGAGCAGACTGATTTGCATATGGAGCATTCATCCCTGTAATGGCACAAGCAAGCTAAAACCTTGTGAGACCTGAGCGGCCCCCACCGTAGAGCAGACCATCAGTGCTGTTGTTCGTCCTCAGGATCCCCCCCCCATTTCTCTCATAATAAGACAAATAGTTCCTAGTCTCCTGTCATGGTTCCTCTGATGCTTGCAGCCTGTGGACTCGTCCTACCTGTATAGTGTATACTCTCGGCGCTCAGCACTGTTGCTGGAATCGAGCTACCCCTGCCAAAGTGATTACCCCGGAATACGTACAATGAAACGGAGACGGTAAGGCAGATCTGCAGGCGCAGATTTATTTACTTACTGTCTCCTTTTTACAGACAAAAATGAAACCCGGGCCCATAGTTTATGGAATGGGTTTGGTGGCCAGAGCTGTGGTTAATGTTACACCTGACATTGAATCAAGCCCATTGTGAACAAAGGAAACAACCCCTTTGTTTTTCTTGTGAAAACTATAATGCTCCCCCTCCCCCCTGCAGGAATACATCCTGCTCCCCCATGCCAGACCTACTCGCTAAGGGCCCTACATTAAGATATTGCCTGGAGCTGATATACTGATTGTCTCCTGCCGATATCCTAACGTCTGGAGTTTCTATACCAGTCTTGCCGCAGGTTGTACTTGCGAATCGATTCTAGCACCTCTACACTGTAATTGTATGTCTCCCATACTTTGTATAGGAGGTGTTAATGTGAGCCTGGGGGTAGAAGGAGCTATTTCATGATAGCACGTCCTTCTGTCCTAGAGCCGGTATTTCTCAAAGAAACACAGACTCCAAGAACCCAGTGTTAAGGGATTCAGTGTTAAGTGATTCTGCTTTTGTAAACTTTATTAACACCGTAAAATAAAGCGTGCAAACAATTCCTTCCTCGCCTTTCATCCTACGATGGAGAGGGTGGCGCGACCTGCCGCTTCCTCTCAACGCTCGTCCTTTGTGTACAGGAATTGCATTAATTTGATCCATGAACGCCTTCTTGGCATGTGCGTTTTGTTACATTTATTTATGCATTAATTACACTTTACTGGATTTTCATCAAGCTCAGAAATAATAATTAAAACCTCAGAGATTTAACTTTTCTAATTGATTTTTCTGTTTTTCATCTTAATCCTTTTATCAGGAGCAAGCATGGAGCCACAAACTACATACCGGAACAGTTCTTGGATGATTTCTTGGATTTGGTGATTTGGGGTCACGAACACGAGTGCAAGATCGCCCCTGAGAGGAACGAACAGCAGCTTTTCTATGTGTCCCAGCCCGGGAGTTCAGTGGCCACTTCACTTTCTCCAGGAGAAGCCGCAAAGAAGTATGTACTGATTTTTTTTTTTTTTGTCCATTTAAACATCTTTATCGGATCCTTCATTAAGTGATATAAATATTTGTGCCTGTGCAAAGATATGTTACAGTTACAAATATTTATAAAGTGCTAAAAAGTGCTAACAAGTTCCATAGCGCTGTACAATGGGTGAGATGAAGAAATATATATATATATATATATATACATATAGGTTCAACACACAGAACCGTAGGAGAGAGGACCCTGCTCTAGAGCTTACAATCTAAAAGGATAGGGGTGACACACTAGGTAGGGGAAAATAGATAATCTGAAGTAGCTGGGTGGGAAGATGGTCAAGAAATGTACAGTGGGGGATTAGAGAGTGAGCTGATAGGCTTATCTAAAGTAATGTGTTTTCAGAGACTTGTTGAAGGACTGGAGAGATGGGGAGAGTCTGATGTTGCGGGGGAGGGAGTTCCATAGAAAGGGGGCAGCTCGGGAGAAGTCCTGAAGGCTGGAGTTGGGGGTGCGGGTACGAGGAGATAGCATCAGATCATTGGCCGAGCGAAGTGGTCGGGACGCGATGTACCTGCTAATAAGGGAGGAGATGTAGGCAGGGGCGCGGTTATGGAGAGCTTTGTACGTGAGCACCAGTATTTTGAAATAGATTGTAAAGGTCACAGGAAGCCAGTGTAGAGATTGACAAAGGGGCGATGTGAGGTGAATGAGTCTGGCAAAGGCGTTCATTACAGACTGCAGAGGGGGAATCTGGGATCTCTTAAGGCCAGAGAGAAGGAGGTTACAGTAGTCAAGGCGGGAGATACTAAGAGCTTGGGTGAGCATTTTAGTAGAGTCTGGATTAAGACAGGGACGGATGCATGCAATGGTTTTTAGGTGAAAGTAGCAAGATTTGGTTAGTGACTGAATGTGAGGAGTGAAGGAGAGTTCAGAGTCAAGGAAGACCCCAAGGCACTGGGCCTGTGAGGAAGAAGTAATGGTGGCACCATTCACCGAAGGGAGATGGGTGCAGGAATGTTGGTTTTAGAGGGAGGGAAGATGAGAAGTTCAGTTTTGGTGAGGGTGAGGTTGAGGTTTAGGAAACGGGAAGTCATCCAGAAATCAGAGAAATCAAATATGTAAACAAGTGTATATTATACTTTGGGTCCTATTACAAAGCTGGTGCTAACTTAACCAGAGCTGTTATAAACTTACCAGAGCCATTATAGTCTATGGAGTTGTTACGTTTATAACAGCTGTGGTTAAGTTAGCACCAACTTTGGAATATAACCCTTTGTGTGTTCCATGTCTGGTGTAACTTTAACCGGAGCTATTGTGAACTCGCCAGAGTCCTTTTAGTTTAGGGAGTTGCTGAGTTTACACCAGGCTTGGAATACAACCGAAGATCTTCTCATAAAACAACAAGTATCTTTTACATGAAATAAATAAAAAGCAATGGTCTCATTTGAAATGTGAAATGCGCAGAACCAGTCCACCAGCTGCCTCACTGAGCCTGCACGCTATTGCTTGCAGTCTCAGAGAGGGTGATGCCCGCACGCTCAGTGCATGCTGACATCACTAGTGACCGATTTGGTGACTGTCAGCCGCGAAGAATTCAAAATCCCAGCTGGTAATGCTAGGTGGGGTGGAGGAAACTCCTCCACTTCACCTAGCAATATCTCCAGTTCGGGGCGAGTGCTCCTGTCCGGGCACCTTTTGAAAATATTAAGTTGTCAGGACGTGTATAGTGTCCCTTTAATTCATTGGGGTTATATAGCGGTTGTCGGTGTTTGCTGGAATTGCAACTCCAGAAGATGTCTCCATTGCTTGCAACTCTGACAAACGTTGACTTTCATCAATTAGGGCCCCTACCACCAAAAAATGAAATGTCCTTATTGTGTTTATTTGATGTTGCTGATATCTTACATGTGCTTTGTTTTTCTCTTCTTCAGTTAAGAAAATATTTTCCTCTATATGTGTCACTGGGTGCATCCATTGTGTGATATTTTCCTCTAGATGTGTCACTGGGTGCATCCATTGTGTGATATTTTCCTCTAGATGTGTCACTGGGTGCATCCATTGTGTTATATTTTCCTCTAGATGTGTCACTGGGTGCATCCATTGTGTGATATTTTCCTCTAGATGTGTCACTGGGTGCATCCCATTGTGTGATATTTTCCTCTAGATGTGTCACTGGGTGCATCCATTGTGTGATATTTTCCTCTAGATGTGTCACTGGGTGCATCCATTGTGTGATATTTTCCTCTAGATGTGTCACTGGGTGCATCCATTGTGTGATATTTTCCTCTAGATGTGTCACTGGGTGCATCCATTGTGTGATATTTCCCTCTATATGTGTCACTTAGTGCATCCATTGTGTGATATTTTCCTCTATACGTGTCACTGGGTGCATCCATTGTGTGATATTTTCCTCTATTCGTGTCACTGGGTGCATCCATTGTGTGATATTTTCCTCTATACAGTTGCAAGAAAAAGTATGTGAACCCTTTGGGATTACGTGGAGTTTTGCATGAATTGGTCATAAAATGTGCTCTGATCTTCATCTAAATCACAACAATTTGAAAAACACAGTCTGCTTAAAATAATACAACACAAACATTATATGTTTTCATGTGTTTATTGAACAGAACATGTAAACATTCACAGTGCAAGGTGGAAAAAGTATGTGAACCTTTGGACTTAATAACTGGTTGACCCTCCTTTGGCAGCAATAACCTCAACCAAACGTTTCCTGTAGTTGCAGATCAGACCTGCACAACGATCTGGAATAATTTTGGACCACTCCTCTTCACAAAACTGTTTCAGTGTAGCAATATTCTTGGGATGTCTGGTGTGAATCGCTCTCTTAAGGTCATGCCACAGCATTTCAATCGGTTGAGGTCAGGACTCTGACTGGGCCACTCCAGAAGGCGTATTTTGTTTTGTTGAAGCCATTCTTTTGTTGAAATACTTGTATGCTTTGGGTCATTGTCCTATTGCATCACCCATACTCTGCGGAGCTTCAGTTGGCGGACAGATGGTCCAGTTCTGATGTTAGATATGGGTAGCCGCATACATTTTCTCCAGTCCTGGCTCGCACCATTTGCCTGTCTTTCATACAGGTGTGTGTTCTCGCACATGAACGCACACCTGTTGGCAATGCAGGTTTGTCGCAAACCAAAGACCTTTTCTGTTTAAATGCCCGTTTTGTTAGTGATTCTGCACCCCAACATGTCATACGCTTCCTAGCTGGCGCTTTCATTATATTCCCCCATTCTGTGGTTCCTTTTTTTCTTCTTTTTTTAAAATTTTAAGCCTGTCGTGGACTTTCATTCACTCTGTGTTCTGGTGCATTAGACCCTAACCTTAACCCCTTCGCTACCGTGATCCCGTGTACACGATCACCTGTAACAGACGCAGCATCCCGAGATCATGATCACACAACCTGGCGCTGTATGATTGCAAATTAAATTTAATTTGCTTTTGGGCTTCAGAAGGTGCCCCTAAAGGATTAGCCCTGTGGGCATAATGCCCAATGTGCTAAAACTGTTTAAAATGCCCTGACATGTGGGCACTCCCCAGCCGACACAGGGAGATGGGCTGGAGCTCTACCTGCAGTAACTCCATTTGGCCAGTAGATGGCAACAACTGTAAAGTAAGGAATAAATTGGGAATATTCCTAAATATTTCATCCTGTATAATGAATTAAAAATGATTTTCCAAAACTCCACTGGTTCCTGGCAGTGTATTTTTGTAAAATCACTCGGTAGTGAAGGGGTTAATACAGCTGGTAATGGGGAACTGCAAATAGTTAAAAGCTTAAACCAACTTTTTTCCCATTTGTGGCTTCCTGTTAACGATTTGGTCAGTTCCCACGGGAATAGGGCCCTCGTTTCCTCCTGTACTGGTTTGTCAAATATTGTTCAGTCTCAATGTAACCCTGTCTATATCGTGCCCATTGTTCAGCGCTGCGGAATATGCTGGCGCTATATAAATAAAGTATAATAATAATAATAAAATAGAGGCCTAGTCTTGTATCCTTCTACATGCAGTGGTCGGCAGTTGGGTTACCAGATGCACCATGGTTTCCTGGATACATATAATTTATTCATGCTGATGGGCAGCGCATGAAGAATGCCACCCCGTAGCATGTAGAATCCATACGCTGCAGGTAAGAAATCAAAAAGGAATCCCAGGTGACCTGCCTTGATTTCCTTCCTCCAGCATATGAATTATACATGTTGCAGGGCAGCACTTTTCCCTGTGCTCCCCTCTGCATGAAATAATGTGTCCAGGAAAACATGGCCGAACTGGCAACCTTTGCCCTCCAGATGTTTTGGAATTACATCTCCCATGATGCCAAGCCCATCACTAGGTTGGCTGAGCATTATGGGAAATGCAGTTCTAAAATATCTGGAGGGCCAAGCTTGATGATCCCCCTGTACTACGCTTATCTAACACTCCTGTTTTCCCCAGCTGGGTCCTGTTCCTGGTCTGGGGTACGCATTTAACTTTATACACAATAGCATAAAAAAACAGAATATAATACAACTGGATAAACTCAGAATAGCAAATAGTATTATTTGTAAAGAGCCAACATATGCAGCAGCGCTGTACACGTAGCACAGTGTTTTCATTATGTGCAAATGAAGAATCTGTGTGGAAATCTGCTTAATAAATTGGGGTTCTGTAGGGAGGGGGGACAGGGGGAGGTTCGTCACGTGTTGCCGTGGACGTGCTGTAAGGTTTGCAGGCTCTCGGTAGGAATTCATGGAGCAGTAACTGCATTCAGTGCGCACCAGCTGCGAGGAGCAGATTCAGCACCACGGAGAGCAGACAGCCCATCATTACCGTGCGCCTGTATCTGACGGACGCACGCGGCTTCTCCCTCCGGCTGAAAGTGGAGAAACCAGATGCGATTTCCATTTTCATTGCTACGCTCCGTGCAGCCGATTTATAAGCGAGTTATTCCGGTATGTGGTTACCGGTGACTGTGGTGCGTGCCTCACTCTCAAGGAAACCTCTTAAGGTTTTCTTTTTTATTATTAAAACGACAGGGTCTTTTCACAAAGCACTGATATTGAACACCGTTTCGGCTCGCTTCGGCGATTCCATTTCGCAGAAAATACGGTGGATTCACCATTTATTGAATGGTCGCCGTATGCTGCCAAAATTGAGTCGCCGAAGCGGTTATCGGTCGTCCTAAAACTGTTGAATTGCACCGATAACCACCGAATTCTATCAAACTGGGGGGGAGGGGAGGAGGAAGCCTCCTATACTCGAATAAAGCCTCACCTAGTGTGTCACCCCTCTCCTCTTAGATTGTAAGCTCTTGAGCAGGGTGCTCTCCCCTCTTAGATTGTAAGCTCTTGAGCAGGGTCCTCTCTCCTCTTAGATTGTAAACTCTTGAGCAGGGTCCTCTCTCCTCTTAGATTGTAAGCTCTTGAGCAGGGTCCTCTCTCCTCTTAGATTGTAAGCTCTTGAGCAGGGTCTCTCCTCTTAGATTGTAAGCTCTTTAGCAGGGTCCTCTCTCCTCTTAGATTGTAAGCTCTTGAGCAGGGTCTCTCCTCTTAGATTGTAAGCTCTTTAGCAGGGTCCTCTCTCCTCTTAGATTGTAAGCTCTTTAGCAGGGTCCTCTCTCCTCTTAGATTGTAAGCTCTTGAGCAGGGTCCTCTCTCCTCTTAGATTGTAAGCTCTTGAGCAGGGTCCTCTCTCCTCTTAGATTGTAAGCTCTTGAGCAGGGTCTCTCCTCTTAGATTGTAAGCTCTTTAGCAGGGTCCTCTCTCCTCTTAGATTGTAAGCTCTTGAGCAGGGTCCTCTCTCCTCTTAGATTGTAAGCTCTTTAGCAGGGTCCTCTCTCCTTAGATTGTAAGCGCTTTAGCAGGGTCCTCTCCCCTCTTAGATTGTAAGCTCTTTAGCAGGGTCCTCTCCCCTCTTAGATTGTAAGCTCTTTAGCAGGGTCCTCTCTCCTACTGTTCTGTGTGTTGAAGCTGTATGTATATTTGTTATTCTGTCTCACCCATTGTACAGCGCTACGGAACTTGTTAACGCTTTATAAAAACATGTAACTGTATCGTTTTGGACTCCTTTCTCCCGTGGGGGTAGATTTTTTTGGATACTTTGGTGCTTTGGTTATGTTATTGATAGGAGTTTGATAAAAATGACCTGGCCGATGAAATGTTGATCCATATAGAGCAAATGGGCAAAAATCAAATGTAGAGCTAGTATAGAGGCTGATGGGGCTGGAAAGCCAGTCTGTCTGCATGACTGAACCAATGAAATCTATAGGGATGTCCCGATCGCAACTTTCAGGATGTTGATGTGATCCAGGTCGCGCGTTATTCCGGATCGGCCGATATGGAGTCATGATCCGATACAGCACGAATGGTGGCTCCCTCGCGAAAGGGAATCCTGGGGCCTCCGTATTCACTTGCAGCATCTTCCCTGCCTGCTCGCGGGTGATGGAGATGGTAGGGAGTGAATGTAGAGTTATCCGGTCCCCAGCTGGGAGGCTCACAGGAGTCTTTTCCTCTCCAACCCCTATGCCAAGGTTGGGGGGACTCCACCTGTGAGTGTCAGTGCCTGGTCTGCTGCAGACCCAGAGGTCGGATCGGCTTGAAAGAGTCCCCAATCCCCAGAAGATACAGGGATCAGATCGGTACATCCCACACAATTTCTAAATATCATTCAGATGTTATTTGCTTTTTGTTGTGTTTTTTTATGTCTGCCGCAAGCAGCTATACAACGTCAACCCGCACGGAGTGTTTTGAATGGGAGGTCACCGTTTGTATCGACTGAGAATGTGCGTTTTTGGTAACGAGGATCAAACTCTAAAGCTGAACTGCATCGATCACTCGCGCGTTTCTAAATGAGACCACGCAGAGATCAATGAGCAGCTTAAATGATGGAGAAGCCAGAACATGCTCTTGCACGCTTGAGAAGCTCCTTGACTGATTTATTCCTGAACGGACGCAGGTTACTCACAGCTCTCTCTCTGAATGTCATTCTGCCGTCTAACTGGTTATTTTTTGACATTTTGTGACATTTTCTGTTGTTCTTTCATAACCGTCATATTTCTACCAGGATGATCTCCGGAAATCTCTGCCGAGATATCGTACTTTGTGCACATTTTTATATGGGTTTTATCATTTTATTTATATTTTTTAAAAACTTCTCTATGACTGCAATTTAGAGATATTATATATATATATATATATATATATATATATATAGTTTATTGCAGAAGCCATTTGCACATCACAGCAATTCAAAGAATTGCATCCCAGAGCTCCTGTGCCACATTCCCCATATGCAGCAAGGAATTCTGGGTAGGATATGCAAATGACATCTGTCTCACTTTTATGCATCCTGGGTCTGTTATTACACAGAACCCTAAAATCAATGCTATGCCAAACTGTGACTTTCTAGCAGAGATAAGGTTTATGCAACTGGTCAAAGCCACTCCTAGGACAGCGCTGTTTCAGGTTTGTTGGACCCTCATCAGCAGGAGCTAGGCATGATGACCAGTTGCAGTGGATGCTTGGGACCTGTAGGGCAAGTCGGTATCTACAAGGGTTGTGGTATATATACAGTCAGGTGCAGAAATATTGGGACATCGACACAATTCTAACATCTTTGGCTCTATACACCACTACAATGGAGTTGGAATGAAACAAACACAGTGTGCTTTAACTGCAGACTGTCAGCTTTAATTTGAGGTTATGTACATCCAACTCAGGTGAACGGTGTAGGACTTACAGCAGTTTGCAGATGTGCCTCCCACTTGTTAAGGGACCAAAGGTAATGGGACAGAATAATAATCATAAATCTAACTTTCCCTTCTTAATACTTGGTTGCAAATCCTTTGCAGTCAATCACAGCCTGAAGTCTGGAACACATAGACATCACCAGACGCTGGGTTTCATCCCTGGTGATGCTCTGCCAGGCCTCTACTGCAACTGTCTTCAGTTCCTGCTTGTTCTTGGGGCATTTTCCTTCAGTTTTGTCTTCAGCAAGTGAAATGCATGCTCAATGGGATTCAGGTCAGGTGATTGACTTGGCCATTGCATAACATTCCACTTCTGTCCCTTCAAAAGCTCTTTGGTTGCTTTTGCAGTATGCTTTGGGTCATTGTACATCTGCACTGTGAAGCGCCGTCCAATGAGTTCTGCAGCATTTGGCTGAATGTGAGCAGATAATATTGCCCGAAACACTTCAGAATTCATCCTGCTGCTTTTGTCAGCAGTCACATCATCAATAAATACAAGAGAACCAGTTCCATTGGCAGCCATACATGCCCACGCCATGACACTACCACCACCATGCTTCACTGATGAGGTGGTATGCTTAGGATCATGAGCAGTTCCTTTCCTTCTCCATACTCTTCTCTTCCCATCACTCTGGTACAAGTTGATCTTGGTCTCATCTGTCCATAGGATCTTGTTCCAGAACTGTGAAGGCTTTGTTAGGTGTTGTTTGGCAAACTCTAATCTGGCCTTCCTGTTTTTGAGGCTCACCAATGGTTTACATCTCGTGGTGAACCCTCTGTATTCACTCTGGTGAAGTCTTCTCTTGATTGTTGACTTTGACACACATACACCTACCTCCTGGAGAGTGTTCTTGATCTGGCCAACTGTTGTGAAGGGTGTTTTCTTCACCAGGGAAAGAATTCTTCATTCATCCACCACAGTTGTTTTCCGTGGTCTCCTGGGTCTTTTGGTGTTGCTGAACTCACCGGTGCGTTCCTTCTTTTTGAGAATGTTCCAAATGCAAATAGCACACTTGAAATGAACTCTGGGCCTTTTATCTGCACATTGTAATTTGGATAATGAGGGAATATCACACACCTGTCCATGGAACAGCTGAGAAGCCAATTGTCCCATTACCTTTGGTCCCTTAACAAGTGGGAGGCACATCTGCAAACTGCTGTAAGTCCTACACCGTTCACCTGAGTTGGATGTACATACCCTCAAATTAAAGCTGACAGTCTGCAGTTAAAGCACATTGTGTTTGTTTCATTCCAACTCCATTGTGGTGGTGTATAGAGCCAAAGATGTTAGAATTGTGTCGCTGTCCCAATATTTCTGAACCTGACTGTATATAAAGGAGTTAGGGCTAGGTTTAGGGAGTTAGGGTTAGTGCTAGGTTTAGGGAGTTAGGTTTAGGTTTAAGGAGTTAAGGTTAGGGCTAGGTTTAGGGAGTTAGGGCTAGGGTTAGGGCTAGGTTTAGGGAATTAGGGCTAGGTTTAGGGAGTCAGGGTTAGGGCTAGGTTTAGGGAGTTAGGGTTAGGTTTAAGGAGTTAAGGTTAGGGCTAGGTTTAGGGAGTTAGGGCTAGGGCTAGGTTTAGGGAGTTAGGGCTAGGTTTAGGGAATTAGGGCTAGGTTTAGGGTGTCAGGGTTAGGGCTAGGTTTAGGGGGTTAGGGTTAGGGCTAGGTTTAGGGGGTTAGGGTTAGGGCTAGGTTTAGGGGGTTAGGGTTAGGGCTAGGTTTAGGGGGTTAGGGCTAGGTTTAGGGGGTTAGGGCTAGGTTTAGGGGGTTAGGGTTAGGGCTAGGTTTAGGGGGTTAGGATTAGGGCTAGGTTTAGGGGTTAGGGTTAGGGCTAGGTTTAGGGAGTTGGGGTTAGGGCTAGGTTTAGAGAGTTGGGGTTAGGGCTAGGTTTAGAGAGTTAGGGTAGGGGGGTTAGGGAGTTAGTGGGTTAAGGTTAGGATGTTAGGCTTAGCTGCTGGGATTTTGGATATCTGGGAAGTCCGGCACTTATCCTGTGTGGAAGTTAGCCGTCGGGATGTTGCCATTAGGGAACCTGGTTGTAGCGATTTCAACCCAAACCCAAAAAATAATAATCCACCCATGTTTGTGTTTTTCTTGTGGTTAGGCACGTCGGCTTATTGAGAATAAATGGGAAAAAGATGAACATGGAGAAGATCCCACTGCAAACTGTGCGTCAGTTCTTCATCGAGGACGTCATCTTGGCCGATCACGAAGACCTGTTTAATCCCGACAACCCAAAAGTGACGCAAGACATAGAGAACTTTTGCATTGAAAAGGTAGTTAGCAGCACTCGTGGACCTGAGGATATATGCGCAAAGGGGTTAAAATACCCGCGGTCGCAGCATCAGCAGACACAGGAGCTGCAGTCCGTGTTACCATGATCTGGGGCTGTGCTGTATCATTGCAAATGATATCCGTTTACTGCAGATCATTTGCATCTGGGCTTCAGAACATGCCCCTAAAGTTTAAGCGCTGTGGGTATGATGCCCGAGGTACTAACACTATTTAAAACCAGCTGGGAATGTGTCTGAATGACATTGCCCCAGCTGATCCTGCACAGCGACCAGAACTGCAGGAAGGCTGGCCGTCCACTGGGTCCGTATTTCTGCAACTAACAAGTCGTCCGTAGTTGTACGACTAAGGCCAGGGCCAGATGTGCACACTGTGCACCCATACTGATGTGCCTCCCGGCGTCCGACGCAGCGTTGTGACACTTCGATGGGGCTGGCCACACGCTGTAGTGCGCGCACGAATTGCGTGCGCTACAGCGGACATGCTGCAGATGTTCTGAAAGCCTCCCTTTCCATAGGAGAATCGAGCCTTGCAGCGCTGGGTGCACTATCTGGCGTCCGAGTGGAAGGAACGTCCTCTCTCACGGACACGCCTACCACTCTGCAAAACGCTCGTCTGACCCCGGCCTAATCCCACAACAAAGGAGATTCAACCCTCATCCACTGCCTCCAACTTCCATCGGACGACTTCATCAGACTAGCGATTCTTCCCATTTGAATGGGATTTGTCGGATGAAGTCGAACGACCTGGTACAGCATACATGGAAAAAAAATGCCCTGGTTTTCGGCGGTTCAGCTTGTCAGGTAAAACAGGCAAATCCCATGCGATTCAATGCAAAAATAATATTTTCGGTTTCTTTTTTTTTTATTAAACCGTTCATTCTTTTCATTTTCAGCAAAAAGTTTTTTTACTTATTTATTTTTCTGAACCTCTTTTTTCTATTAATGGTATTTTTTGATATTTTTGATTCACAATGTTTTAAAAAAGGCGTATTTTTTTAAAAAATTCGGTAACAGGCCATTTTAGTTATTTATTTTTTTAACCTCCATGGCTGTTTTCCCGAGTGTTGCTGGGGTTAAGTTTCACCGCTGAAAGCTGTAACCCCGAGCCACGCTCGGGGGTTGGATACATACCTTTACCTGCGCTCTCTCGCTGACCTCCGCGGTCGCATTCTCCTCCTGCGATCGCAGCGTCCTGCTTCCTAGTTCCTAGAAACCAGGAAGCATGCCGCTGCGATCATCTGGAGGTGACAGCGGGGGACAGCGAGGGAGCGCAGGTACAGGTATGTATCCACCCTGAGTGTGGCTCGGGGTTACCACTTTCAGCAACGAAATTAACCCCGAGCCACACTCGATTTACCACCAGGGGGCCAAATAAATTGTACCGATTCTGACATATAAAATATGTCAGAAACGTAACGCCAGGGACCTTTTATCATTTACACACATTTTAAATGCACTTTTTTATTGTTTTTAAACACCTATTAGAAGTATAGCAGAGTTAAGTATTTTACTTCTCTGCAGTTCGGCGATGTTTTTTTTACTCTTCAGTCTGGTGGTCTTCAGCAGTCGACCAGGTTCGTCCATAGTAGCTTGCAGTGGATGACCCAGATCGTTCAAAAAAGTTGTCCACAGTCGGACGACTAAGTCTGTTGTCCAACCACGGTCTCAGTCTATTTGTCCAGCAGGTGGCGACCTCTGCCTGCCAAATAGGTTATTACAGTAAGGAATACACTGGGAATATTCCTAAATATTTCTTACTGTATAATTAAAGGGATTTTCCACAACAACAAAAAAAAACACGGGTTCCTGGTAGTTTTTGGAGTTTTTTGGAAACTTGGTGGTGAATGGGTGCAAATGGTTATCAGCTTACATCAACATTTGTCACCTGCGACTCCCTGTTACCGACTTGGTCAGAATAAAGGCCTAATAATGTATCCTTCTACAGCCAGTGGTCAGCAATAGGGTTGCCATATTTTCCTGGACACATACAATGTATTCATGCTGATGGGCAGCGCCTGAATACTGCAAACCCTGCAGCATGTACAATCCATACGCTGCAGGTAAGAAGTTAAAAAAAAAAAAAAAGAATCCCAGCTTTGCGTTTCTTCATGCAGGATATGAATTATACATGTTGCAGGGCCGCACTTTTCCCTGTGCTCCCATCTACATGAAATAGTAAGACGAGTCCAGGAAAACATGGCCGACCTGGCAGATGTTTTGATGTATTTCTGAAAATCCACTTATTCCTGACAGTGGTTGTTTGGAAAACTATTTTGGTAGTGAAGGAGTTAAAACGCACCTGTCATGTCCAACACGAGTTTGATAGGGATCCGCTCCCTATGTATGTGCTTGCATCTTTTTTTTTTTTGCTAGCCTATGTATAGGATAAATCGGGGTCATTTACCGTCAATGTTATTCTTTCCGATGAGGCGCTGCCCTGGAATGGAGATGCGGGCGTTAGGGGTTTGGGAGATGGACTGGACGCATCTCATTGAGTCGGTGGATGCTTTGAGCCTGCAGGCAGGTTATACATTTTAACGGATATTTTGCTGCTAACGTGTAGAATGAATCGGATCACCTGACCAGCGTTATACGATCAATAATTCATTAATGTATTTATTTTTTTATCTCAGGTAATTTTGATGAATAATAATAAAAAATCTAAATCATTTGTTCTAGATAGAAGCCATGTTGGAAATGGCAGAAAGGGAACGCTTGGGGAATGCTCGCCAGCCGGACAAACCCTTGATAAGATTGCGGGTAAGACAAAGATTGGAGCACAGCGTAATGGCTATCAATTGGGTATGTGTCATGTCCATCCAGTGGTGTGTGCCGTGTAAAACATTAAGGGTTATTCAGTAAGTGCCGAACTTGCCACCGATTTGCATCGAACGGTGATACTGGTGAATTGCCAAAGAAATATGCTGCAGTTTGCAGCAGATCTCCCCAATTCGGCGACCTTCGGCGGCAATGAAATTGTCTCCTAGAGATGTAATGGTTAATCTATTCATAGAACTGCACCAAAATTTTGGGCGAAATGCTCCGATTTTCGGTGGTTCAGTTCAACAGGTTTAAACAGGCGAATCCCATGGGGTTCGATGTAAAAAAAATTAATTATAGTTTTTATTATTTAGTATTTTTTTATTATTCAACCGTTTATTCTTTTTAGTTTCAGCAAATGGCCTTTTTACTATGAATTTATTAGAATTATTTAGACATTTTTCTGGATTTTTTAGGTGAAATTTTAGATTCCTTTTATTTATCTTTTTAAATGGTGTCTTTTTTATTCTGAAACGGACAGTTTTATTCTATGTTTTATTTCCCTGCATTTTCATTTGGTTTAAACGTCTTTTTTAAAAAATAGACAGTCCCAGCCCCCCCCCCCGCCAAGTTCGGCGGTCTTCGGCTGCTCCTGTTCGGCGGGTGCACTTTGGGTACCCTGCGGTGAATTCAGTATTCACCGCAGGGTCGGCGATCTTGAATCGCTGAATGAAAGAGCAATGAAATTTCGGTGCTCTTTGTATAACCCCTATTGTTTTATTTCACGATTGAGTTTCATAGGATTCGCCTTGTATCGAGTTTACTGCCCTCTAAAGCATAATCTGAATAAAGTAAGCAAGTAATCCGAGCTTTACCTGTATGAGCGCTCTGGGAACGGGCACCGGCATTGTGTTCTGCAACTCAGTGACTCTGGACTCGTAAGGGTGTTACTCGTTGGTGCCGTTACAGTCATTACAGAGATGTCGCCTTTGTCCTTATAGTGCCACTGTTATGGGGAAAATGACTTTTGCCCATGTGACAGGGCACCGCTCCCTTTATGTAGAGCAGCTTTTTTTTTTTGCTGCCCTATATAATGTAAAAAAACTGAGATATTCCGTTTTGAAGCCCCCCCCCCTTCCCCATGTGACTGCGGCATGCCGCAGTGAGGAGGACGGCTGCGAGCAGACAGACGGCCTACAGGACCGCCCCCTGCTCGCTGTCAGTGCTGTGCCGCCTGTCATGATCACTGATTGTGCAGGGGGCTGTCCTGGAGGACCCCCCCCGGCAGCATGGCTCAGGGAAGATGGGGGAACTTTGAAAAGGAAAGATCTCAAATTTTTACATTACTTGGGTCAGTGGGTCATTTTTGCTCTGACAGGTGCACTTTAAGGGGTTAATGGCTGCTCTTCAGATCAGTATTATGTGGACAAGCAAAAAATACTCGTGGCTCGATTTAATTGTACGACGTTTAATTCTTTTTCTCTATTATATGCCTTTACATAGAAAGGGTAACCCTTGGGTGGGTCTTACGTGATTACACCTGCCTATCCTCCTACAGGCAGCCTTCACAACATCACGGTTTGCTTCTGCACAGAAGTTACACTTTTTTGTTTTTGCACCACCATTTATTGATTCTTTCTTATACGGAGCGGCCAAAATACTCAGTCTCACCGCCCCGATTGTGTTTTTGCGTCTGAGCCAGTGTGACGCTGGGAAGGCGCAACAAATAATTCTTAAACGATATTAATCTTTTTCTTCTTTTTTTCTTTTCTTTTTATTTTAAAGACCGCGGCTGTGTCATTTCACAGTGTTTAAACGTGTTGAATGCGCACCTTAAACCGCTCTTTCTTTTTAATCTGTGAAGTCTATTCTCGAGTTCAGTCAACAAAGACGAAGTGACGTTTAACAACTCCACAACATGTAAAACAGTACAGTAGCGACATCAAACAATGCAAACAGTAGTGAAATGTTATTTCTGTTTTAAACGCTATGCAGAACAAGCAATAAATGAGTGCATCGCCCAAAAAGCGATATAATAATGTAAGAAATACTTAATGTTCCGGTTGATCTTGAGGAACGGCTGTATGAGCTTTTTGGGAAAAATAAGCACAAAACAAAAAATACAATAGCATAATATTAGGGCTGAAACAACTAATCGATTAAAATAGTTGTCAACTATTTCCATAATCAATTAATCGGCTGTCGCTTAATCGTCCTGTGTACAGCACACACGGTTTAGAGTCAGACTGAGTTAACATAAATAACCTCAGCTTCGGAGCTGATTGGAGAAGACGCGCCACTGCTTTACTGGGTATGATTTAGTTCTAGGGTTATGTCAGACACAACCAGTTTGTTTTTATTCCGTTTACAACAGTAGCAGAACTATAACACAAACAATAGGATACTGCCACTGAGTGAAGGAGCTGTATGCCTGTGTTTTATCCTTACTTGAAGCTGGAGTCCTGTGCCACCACCGCACCCTCCCTGCCACACCCTCTTTGGTGAGGAACTGCCATTCCCTCCCTTTGGTCTGGTCCCTTTCCCCAAACTCACTCCCACACTCAGATCCGGTCTTTTGTCCATACCCACTCCCTCTCACACTCAGGTCAACTCACTTGAGCAAAGTTACTCCCTTCCACTTCCAGTCCCTCCTCCCACTCAGTTTGTTCACAAAATTATTTAAAAGGGACTCTCTACCCACCCTGACCACTTTATCTTATTAACCCCCGATTTCATGCTGACATCATCATCTAGAATGAAGTGCTCGTAGCCGCGTTCATTTGAGAAAGCAAACATGGGCTTAAGCTGCGCATGCAGCATCAACCCATCCCTCTGACCAAGCATTCGCAGCATCAACCCATCCCTCTGACCAAGCACTCGCAGCATCAACCCATCCCTCTGACCAAGCACTCACAGCATCAACCCATCCCTCTGACCAAGCACTCGCAGCATCAACCCATCCCTCTGACCAAGCATTCGCAGCATCAACCCATCCCTCTGACCAAGCACTCGCAGCATCAACCCATCCCTCTGACCAAGCACTCGCAGCATCAACCCATCCCTCTGACCAAGCATTCGCTGCATCAACCCAATCCCTCTGACTAAGCGCTCGCATACCTTGTGTGTGAAAAGAACGCAAGATACGCAATTTGCGTATGTACGTACGAAAGTTACGTACACTACACAAATTGCTTATGAAATAAGGGGGAGAGGTTGCAGTTATTTTTTTACATAATATTGCTTTTAAGTAAACAATTTTCTTTTATCCGATTAATCGAAATAATAATCTGCCAACTAATCGATTTATGAGAATAATCGTTAGTTGCAGCCCTACATAATATAGACTGAAGGTACGGTATATAAAAGAAGTTGCCTCTGTATCTTCATACTATACTGCACTATTGTATTCTTTTTCTTCTCTTTTTTTTTTTTTTAACAGACTTTCTGTTTGTCGCCACAGTGCTGAATTACTTATTTATAAAGTATTTTACCAGGAAGGATACATTGAGATTTCTCTCGTTTTCAAGTATGTTCTGGGTTCAAGAACATTGAATTGTTACAGTCGTTACAGAAATACAAAGTAATAAATGCAAGATATTAAAATGACAACACAAATATACAGATTAAAGCTGGCCGTCCACTGGGTCCATGTTCGTGCGATGGTACGATCATCCGATATCGTCTTAAGTCGTGCGACTGATCCTTCAACATGCAGGTGAATCAGCCCTCTTCCACTGCATCAGACACCGACGGATGATTTCAGACGATTGTTTGCGACTTCAACAGACGTGTGATCCATTCAATTCCATTAGATTTTTATCACACTATGCCGGGACGATCTGATACAAGAGAAGTGACAGCCCATAGGATCCAAAGAAAAAATATTCTCGTTTTTATCATTTATTGAACCGTTTATTTTTTTAATCCGCAGCAAAAAGCCTCTTTATTTATTAACATTTTAGGATTTGTTACGTATTTTTCTGGATTTTTTTAGGCTAACTTTTTTTTTTTTTTGCACGCATCTTTATTTTTTTTGTTTTTCTCCTCTGCGTGCCGGGTCACCGTTGCTCCCCCTAGTACTGACATTTTCAGCATCAGGGAGAGGGGGACTGAACCCTCCTGCTGCAGCCTGGTGATTTTTTTCTCTCATTACAAGTCGGCTGCGCTGGACGGGGGCTGTTTCAGCATCAAAGACAGTTTTTTTTCACTCCACAGCAGGGTTTTTTGGTTGTTTTTTTTTTTTACACCTGGCGTCCTGTCCATCGGCCAATCTGGGTCGTTCACAGATGCTTCCAGTGGAAGACACGTATTGGCCGACGGCATTGTTTGTAGTCGGGTGACCAAGTTGGTCGCCTGACTGTGGACCCAGTGGATGGCCAGCCTAACACAGAAAATAAATAAAATGTTTCTATTTCTTATCCTGTACTGCCACCTAGTGGCCGTTCATAAACTTTGCCATTTGTATTCAGTGAGTATAATGAATGAAATTTGCTGCGTCCAGCCCCCCTGCATCATGTGACTCGCAGGGAGCCATCCAGGAAGCAGCTCGCCGTGATCACACTGCTGGGGTCAGCAAGGGAGCCAGGAGGAGGTGAGTATGTATCCAGCCCGAGTGTGGCTCGGGGTTACCGTTCATGGTAGTGAAATTTAACCCCGAGTCACTCTCGGGAATACCGCCAGGGAGGTTAAGTGACTTTAGACTGGGGGAAGAATTGATGGCGTCTTGAGGATCGTAAGTTGCAGGTCCTCAATCAGAGGTTATAGGATGAGGGAACTGATGGGGAAGCAGCCTATTCAGGTAGGGTGGCAGCTGCCCAGAAAAGCTCTTAAACACCAGGTTGGAAAGGTGAAGGGTGCGTCTGGATTCCAGCGATGGCCAGTTTAGCTCTTTTAACATGTCGCAATGGTGGGTCATGTAGTTACATTGTAGCACAAAGCGACAGAATGAGTTATACAATGTAGTAAGTTTCTGGAGGTGTGTTTGTGGGGCGGCTGCATACACTACATCTCCGTATTCAATGGCTGGCATAAGCATTTGTTGTACAATTTGCTTTCTTACTGCGGGGCTCAGACAGGATTTGTTTCTGTACAGGGCTCCTAGTTTGGGGTAAAGTTTAGATGAGAGTTTTTCGATGTGGGGGCCAAAGGATAGATTTGGGTCTAACCACATACCTAGATATTTGAGAGAAGTGACTGTGGTGAGCGTGCCATGTGATTTTGTCCTGATGCATAGATTGGATTAGTGTGGCCTGTGAATAAAATGAAGGGGTAATAGCTACTTTTGAAGGAGGGAAAAAATAAGCAAATCCCCACCATTAAAGTATACACATATCTAATTCTGTTTCTATATTTTTAAGCACCCATCACTCATGACACTGGATGATATAAGCTGGGCAGTAGACAAGTTGATAGGACACCTTATCTGGAATGTGATTGTGTGCCCTGGTGTTTTGGTCTGTATGGGAATTTATTGCTCTTGGCCTGTGAGGGGTTAATGTATCCCCATGCGTTTTAATTAGCAGTAAGTGGATATGTTCGAGGTCGCGCTCCGTTTTTATTCCTTTTATTATTTTTATTCTTTTAATTGAATTCTTTTAATTTTTTTTTTTATCCCGGTGTTTTTAAAGAACGTTTATCACAAACAAGTCAGTCCATTAGCCAGAAGGTCAGTCTCGCGAGTAAGCGACCGTGTGCTTCAAGGCCTCGTTGTTTGTTTTCCTCCATTTATTGGAAGGTCAGTGGCGTGATTAAGCGTCGCTTCAATCCAACGCACACGGCTGCGATGCTCTGCTGTCTCATTGAGGTGTGTTTAAATAATAGCTCACAATTAGGACCATCATTTGTGACAAAGTCTCCACATATCTGAATATCTGGCGCCTTATGTGACACAGCCATCTGTTACTTGTGTTAAAATCATTTTGAAAGCCGCTTATTTCCATTTTATGGAAGCCTGTCGTTTAGCGCCTGTAAATGCCAAGAAGAAGGACATGGAGAGCTCAAACCATAGACAGGAGACGTGGCGGCAATACCAACCCAAGCGTCACGTCTACTTAGGGTTTCCAGATCGGCCTGGACACACATTACTACTTCATGTAGAGGGGAAGCACAGGGGAAAATGCTGCCCTGCAACATGTATAAGTCATACGCTGCAGGAAGGAAATCAAGGCAGGACACCTGGGATTCATTACTGATGTCTTACCTGCAGCGTATGGATTATAGTACATTTATTTATTCATGCACTGCCCATCAGCATGAACAAATTATATGCGTCCAGGGAAAAATGACCGATCTGGCAACCCTACATGCACTGCAAGTTCAATGATGTGTTTCTCCTGCTCGCCCAAACATGTCCTGCACCGCCGGGACAGCTGCGCGCTCCCTCTGCTCATTCATAGATTTATTTTATTTATTTAATTTTTTTTCTCATGGCTGATATGTCGTTTGTTTCTTGCACCCACGATTTAAGCATACAGCAGTATGCTGGTGATTTAGTCATATGGATGACTGTATTGAGGTCTGGAAGTGAGGATCTACACTAGCTACCGATCGGCTATTGTGGACGTCATTGTTGGTGTTTATTTATAATTCTTTTTATTTTTTTGCTCTTCTCTCTCCTTTTTATACATTTTTTTTAATCTAACTCCTCTTCTGTTAATTAAATTTTCAGAGATCGGATGCTGTATTTTGTATTTTTAGCCTGGGCTTTGTTGCTCTGCTGACCAACCTATCGTTCATGCTGTACGTCCAGAGCAAAATTTGAAAGGGATCAGGTGGCAACTTATTGATCGCAAATTAAACAAACCATCCTTGGTGTAAAAAAATAAATATATATACTGTATATAAGCAATCAGGCATACCAAAAAAATAACGAGAAGAAGCATCTTCATTTAAACAATGCTTTGGTTGCAACTGCAACCTTGATCCAGCTTGATGACGTTTGTGGTCGCAACCAAAACGTTGCCTACATACAGACCCCTCCCCCTCTTACTTTTTTTGAAGTATTTTACCGAGGTGCCAAGTTTTTGGATCCAGTTTTTTTTTTTTCACTGGATGCTGTACCGCTCTTCTTTTTAGCAAGCGTTCTTCAAGTCTTGAGAATGGGTACTGTGACAGTCGAAATGTTTTATACATTAATTTTTTGTGTGCGTTTAATAAATTGCCTGCTTGGACCTCCTGAACAGTGGCAGCAGCTTCTTGGGTTGGGACAATCTTTGAATTGGGTATTTGTTACATCCTCAGCCCCTACTATGCTTCCTGGGGGGGTCTGGGCAAGGTTCAGTGCCAAGATCTGGTCGAATGCAGGCTCCATGTAATGGCCGAGCGGCGTCCTAGGGGCGGGGCCTGGTGTGGTCACGAGGAGCCGCCGGGTTTAAAACAGGGCGCGAGGAGTTGCCTCGTTGCCCTGACGTGGAGTTCTGTTTTGTCTACGACTCCTGCTCCTGATTTTGACCCGGCTTGTCTCTGACCAATCTATGTTCTATGCTATAGCGGTGACTAGTGCTGTGCGCTGTAGGTTTAACCCCATGCACGCTGTTTGGGGTTTTACTCGTTTCGTGGGGAGATGCCCCTCTCGCCCTGGTTTTCGTACTGCAGCCTTATCGGGGGTTTGCTCCAGGTCTAAGGGGTCTGTGTTACAATCTGATACGCTTGTACCATCTGCCAATACGAACGACTGTTGGTTATCAGCTTGCGTTCAGCTTGCTCGTTTTGCCAAAAGTACCCAGGCTAGTACCATCCCTAAACCTGTGTATCTACAGACCCTGGTAACCACAAGTTACAAAGTACCCGATCAAGGTGGTCTGAAAACGTAAAATCTGTCAGTGTGTTGACTGCCCTGCAGTCTGATCAATTCATTGCCTGTCCTGCCGAATGTCTCAGTACTAACGTTTCTGTCTTGCAATCTGATGTCTTGTTGTGTGCTCTAAGTTGTCCGTTGGTCTCGAAACCTTTGGAGCTTAGTAGCAGTTCTCTTGTCTTGTCATACTCCTTGGCTTTGGAGTATAAGTTTGAAAGCACTGTCTATTTCGCTAACATCAGACTGATAAATCCGTCCAAAAGGATCTCAACCTTGCTACTCTTGTGTGAGCGCCACTGCGCCCCTTACAGTATTTTATTGACGCTGTCTGAAAGGTTCCAGTATTGCTTTGGGAGAAGATCTCCAGATGAGACGGTAATTCAGCGTGTTGTAAATGATACAGTAATCGTCCACATGACGAAATCACCAACATACTGCCATCATCTTAAATCATGGCTTTATCCTCCCGGTGCCAATACGAACATAGGTTTGACCACAATTGGTCTTTGTCAAGTTTGGGTAAGCCATTGAGGACGCCATCTTTTCTGTAAATTTATATAGTGACATGCTGTAAGTATAAAAGGCCTGTATGATGTCTACGTGGTGCAAGGAGTCTTCCCACTGCTTTCCCTGATTCAATGTACTCCGATCGATCGTGTTGCATCGTGCCGTACGTTCCCTGTGCGTGATCTGCACGTTTTCTTGGACTACTAATCAAAGAAACCTTGAGAATAAAGAGGCTTTACATCGAGAAGATCGTTGAGCTCCCTGCAGGAGAAAGGGAGGTGCAAAAAGGTTACCGTCATCACTGTCACGTTTATGGTGGGAATCGAAGTCGGAGGTAGACCAAGTGAGCTTGGGATTGCTTTCGGTGGTGCGCTTCTTGATAAAAGTGGCAACATTTACTTAATGGCCACAAATGTAGATCAAACAGGAACATGTTCTGTCCACGTTAACTTCAGAATTCCAGTCAAACAAGATCGAAGGAGCATTTCTTGTTGGAAGAATATATGTTGGATCTGGTAGTATTCTTTATGTTGTGCGGAGCAGATTGTGAATTCCTGGCGCTCTGGGTTGAGCTGCCACCAAGGGCACCGGGGCAAGAGCCTGTCTGATTTTTCTGAAGACGAGTTAGAGGGAGATGCCTCCTCGAAAAGATTTGATTCTTAGCTGGTTCTCTTCTAGATTGTGAGTTCCTACGGGAATAGGGCCCTCGTTTCCTCCTGTACTGGTTTGTCAAAATGTTGTTCAATGTATTGTAACCCTGTCTATATTGTGCCCATTGTACAGCGCTGCGGAATATGCTGGCGCTTTATAAATAAAGAATAATAATAATAATCTGGTTATAGAAACACATCCCCTCCCAAAACCAGCGTCCTTTCAGTGAACATAACCCTTCAACACCAAAAAATGTTTCAGTAAAATTACTGGCAAGAACCATTTCTGGAAACCCTCTTTACACACACATAGACACGACAGTCTGTATGCGTTATAGTGACACTCCGAGGGCTCCCTCTGCTGGTCATACCCAGTATAGCACTGCGGCTGCCATGAGTGTCTGAATGTAGCCTCTGCATTTCATTGAGTTACGTCAGATCAAATGATGTGTAAAAAATTACTGGAACTCTTGGGAGGAATTTTTAAATGAAATTAGTTTGCAATACTTCAGAATACGTCTTCTCAGGAACAAGTTCTGGTTACGAGCACATATTACCAAAAGTGTAAAAAAAAACTGCGGTCACCGCTGGATCAAACATTCCTGCGGCTGCTGTGGAGTTTTAATGAACAGCCGGGCAACACCAGTTGAGCCCTCTTTTTACAGAATGCTTGGGACGCCGAGTGTACTGGATTTCAGATTTTTCCGGATTTCATAATCTGGGAGAATCCGCTGTTTTAGATGAAGCAGATCGAAGTGGAAGAGCAGCGATCTCCTTCCTGTTGCAGCTACCTGTGCATGCAGACGTTACACGCTTATTCGTGGACATGATACACGTCAGCGGCAGAAAAATGCCGAATCTTCCAGTTTCCAGAGTCTTCTGGATTTTGGAATTCTGGATAACGGGTTGTTAACCTGTATCTGAGATTCTTGGAAGGGCAAATAAAAGAGCGACAGGAGGTCAGGAGGTTCTGTTCCTCCTATAGAGACACACCGGACCTGTTTCGTTGCTTCTGTCTTGCAGATTTTCCATCTTGCCTTCACTTACACTGTGCACCGATATGTAACATTCTTTAAAGGCCGTTTGCTCAGCTCTCTAAATCACCATCAATCACCTCTGTTCTTTTGGTATTAATGCCGTCTATGTTCCAAACAAATGTTCTTGCTCGCTTTGCAAGTGTTTCCAGGCTATAAATCATGCCGAATAATTACCCTCTAGCGAGGTCTTCCTGTACCGTTTCATTAAGTGCGTCCTGTTTTTCCCCCGTTTATTAGACTATAGGCACAAATTAAAGCAACTTTACATGAATCCAATAAGAATCTGGTCTGTTGCGTCACCTTGCTGTCCTGTTCATGCCAGTCCTGTTGTTATTCGGTGTATCAAGGTGTCGTTACATAAACCCAGCCTGCAGATAATACGTCTGATCTGGTGTATCTCTGTCTAACCTGTAGGTGGTTGATAGGTTGGCTAGTACAATACAGCCTGTGCTTTATTGCTTTATTCACATTGCTTGTCTGACCCCACCCCCCCATTTACTCTTAAAGGAACATTCAACGCTAGTGTGTTTCCCAAACCTGTCCTCAGGGTCCCCTAACAGGACAGGTTTTAAGGATTCCCTTGGGGAATCACTGAGCAGTAAATCATATCACCTGTGCTGTGCTTCAGATATCCTGCAAACCTGGCCTGTTAGGGGGACCTGAGGACCAACACTGCCACACAGTGTGACCAGTCAATCTTGTCTGAGAGGTGACACTGCTGTGAGCTCCCTGCTCCCCCTCCCTTATCCATGGAAATACTGGGGCTTAGTCCTGCACAGAACCTCAGCTCAGATTTTCTGGGCTTGGGGTACTTTGAATACCAGCCCCATCCCATTGTAACTGTTGGTGAAATGGTCAGGTGTCCCAATACTTTTGACCATATTGTGTGTGTGTGTGTGTGTGTGTGTGCATAAATCTATATATATAAACGCGAAAGTCCTGACTGACTCATCAACGTCCAGCTGAAACCGTTTAACCTAGGAACGTGAAATTTTGAAGGTGCACTGTTTTTATGATTTAGGCGCCCACTAAGGAAGGATTTTTGGAAAATCCACCCATAAGGGGGTGAAAAAGAGGGTTGAATATTTTAAACACGATACTTATAGCTCAAAAACAGAAGATGTTACAGATGTGAAATCGGTATTTAGATTCATCTTGAAAAATAAAAAAAACACATTTACCGTTTTTCAAAAATTCAACTGGGGGCGAAAAAAGGGGGTTGAATATTTTAAACAGGATACCTATAGTTCAAAAACAGAAGATGTTACAGACGTGAAAATCTATATTTAGATTCGTCTTGAAAAATAAAAAAACACGTATTTTACCATTTTCTGAAAATTCCATGGGGGGGCCAAAATGGGGGGTTAAATACATCTATATATATAAACACGAAAGTCCTGACTGACTCCTCAACACCCAGCTGAAATCGTTTAACCTAGGAATGTGACATTTTGAAGGTGCACTGTGTTTATGATGTAGGCGCCCACTAAGGAAGGATTTTTGGAAAATCCACCCATAAGGGGGTGAAAAAGGGGGATGAATATTTTAAACCGGATACCTATAGCACAAAAACAGAAGATGCTACAGATGTGAAAATCGGTATTTAGATTAGTCTTGAAAAATAAAAAAAAACGTATTTTACCGTTTTTCAAAAATCCAAGTGGAGGGCGAAAAAAGGGGGTTGAATATTTTAACTATTTTAAAAAGGATACCTGAATCTCCAAAACAGACAGTCCTGAAAATTGGTATTTAGATTCGTCTTGAAAAATAAAACACTTATTTTACCATGTTCTGAAAATTCCTTGGGGGGGGGCAAAAACGGGGGTTGAATACCTTTATCAGTATGAAAAAACAATAAGGTGGAAAAAATGGCGCAGATAATGTGTAGATGGTCGGTCTTGGGTAGCAGCAAGGGCACAAACGCACACTCCCAAGTGCGAATAGTCAATGGATAAAATAATGGGTAGAGTCCTCGCGCTTACGCCAAGTGTCCAGTGAGTAATACTTCAAGATAATCTAGAAAACATAATAGAGACATTCATTGCGCAGTACATCCTTATGACACCTGGTCTCCAGAGAGAAAGTATTCAACTCACTTTTTTCTGAGCCCCATAAAGTCGGCTCTGACTATATAGGCATAAATCTGTGGATATGATCTCACCAGCCCGTCCTACCAGCAACCATCCGTGGTGATAACCTGGTCCATAGATGAAATATTGGATCCCCGGGATATGTCACAGACGAAAAGTCAGCAGGATAAAATGAAGTAAAATTTATTGGAGCACTAACGCGTTTCGACCTAATTGGTCTTTATCAAAGTGCAAAAAAATATACAAATATTTTTTTGCACTTTGATAAAGACCAATTAGGTCGAAACGCGTTAGTGCTGCAATAAATTTTACTTCATTTTATCCTGCTGACTTTTCGTCTGTGACATATCCCGGGGATCCAATATTTCATCTATGGACCAGGTTATCACCACGGATGGTTGCTGGTAGGACGGGCTGGTGAGATCATATCCACAGATTTATGCCTATATAGTCCAGAGCCGACTTTATGGGGCTCAGAAAAAAGTGAGTTGAATACTTTCTCTCTGGAGACCAGGTGTCATAAGGATGTACTGCGCAATGAATGTCTCCTATTATGTTTTCTAGATTATCTTGAAGTATTACTCACTGGACACTTGGCGTAAGCGCGAGGACTCTACCTTTATCAGTATACCTATATTTCAAAAACCAAAGATGTTAACAAGTGTGAAATTTGGTATTTACAATCTTCGTGAAAAAAACAAACATGTGTTTTGCCATTTTCCACAAATCCAAATAGGGGGGTCGAGGGAAAGGGGTCTGAATACTTTTATCAGTATATCTATAGTTCAAAAACCAAGATGTTACAGGTGTGAAGTTTGGTAATTACAATCTTTTGAAGATAAAGAAACACGTGTTTTACCATTTTCCAAAAATCCAAGTGGGGGGTAAAAAAAAGGGGCGTGATTACTTTTAAACAGGATACCTACATCTCAAAAACAGAAGATGTTACAGATGTGAAAATTGGTATTTAGATTTGTCTTGAGAAACAAAAAACACCTATTTTACTATTTTCAAAAAATTCAGTGGGAGGGGGAAAAAGGGGGATAAATACCTTTATCACTTTACCTATATTTCCAAAAACCAAAGATGTTACAGGTGTGAAATCTGGCACTTACAATCTTCTTGAAAAATAAAAAACACATGTTTTACCTTTTTCCAAGAATGCAGTTAAGGGGGGTGGGGGAAAGGGATGTGAATACTTTTATCAGTATACCTATATTTAAAAAAACAGAGATGTTACAGTGGTGAAATTTGGCATTTACGTTCTTCTTGCAAAATAAAAAAACACGTGTTTTACAATTTTCCAAAAATCCCAACTGGGGGGTTCTAACAAAAAAACCTCAAGTTTCTTTTAAAAAACAATTTTAACAAATCCTAAAATCCACGCGAGCGAAGCCGCGGGCAAAAGCTAGTACAGTATATATAAACACGAAAGTCCTGACTGACTGACTCAACGTCCAGCTGAAACCGTTTAACCTAGGAGCGTGCAATTTTGAAGGTGCACTGTTTTTATGATGTGGGCACCCACTAAGGAAGGATTTTTGGAAACGCCGCCCCTAAGGGGGTGAAAAAGGGGGTTGAATATTTTAAACATGATACCTATAGCTTAAAAACAGAAGATGGTACATATATATACATACTTTGGGATTAAGTGGAGTTTTGTATGAATTGAATTGGTCATAAAATGTGCTCTGATCTTCATCTAAGTCACAACCATTTGAAAAACACAGTCTGCTTAAAATAATACAACACAAAAATTATATTGTTTTCATGTTTTTATTGAATAGAACGTGTAAACATTCACAGTGCAGGGTGGAAAAAGTATGTGAACCTTTGGACTTAATAACTGGTTGACCCTCCTTTGGCAGCAATATCCTCAACCAAACGTTTCCTGTAGTTGCAGATCAGACCTGCACAACGATCTGGAATAATTTTGGACCACTCCTCTTCACAAAACTGTTTCAGTGTAGCAATATTCTTGGGATGTCTGGTGTGAATCGCTCTCTTAAGGTCATGCCACAGCATTTCAATCGTGTTGAGGTCAGGACTCTGACTGGGCCACTCCAGAAGGCATATTTTGTTTTGTTGAAGCCATTCTTTTGTTGAATTACTTGTATGCTTTGGGTCATTGTCCTGGTGCATCACCCATCCTCTGCGGAGCTTCAGTTGGCGGACAGATGGTCCTACGTTTTCCTGCAAAATGTCTTGATAAACTCTGGAATTCATTTTTCCATCAATGACAACAATCCGTCCAGGCCCTGAGGCAGCAAAGCAGCCCCAAACCATGATGCTCCCTCCGCCATGTTTTACAGTGGGGATGAGGTTTTGATGTTGGTGTGCTGCGCCTTTTTTTCTCCACACATAGTGTTGTGTGTTTTTTCCAAACAACTCAATTTTGGTTTCATCTGTCCACAGAATATTTTGCCAGTAGTGCTGTGGAACATCCAGGTGCTCTTTTGCAAACTTCAAGCATGCTGCAATATTCTTTTTGGACAGCAATGGCTTCCTCCCTGGTGTCCTCCTATGTACTCCATTCTTGTTCAATGTTTTCCTTATTGTAGATGTGTCAACAAAAATGTGAGCATGTGCCAGAGATTTCTGTAAGTCTTTAGCTGACACTCTAGGATTCTTCTTTACCTCATTAAGCATTCTACACTGTGCTCTTGCAGCCATCTTTACAGGACGACCACGCCTAGGGAGAGTAGCAACAGTGCTGAACTTTCTCCATTTGTAGACAGTCTGTCTTACCGTGGACACATGAACATCAAGGCTTTTGGAGATACTTTTGTAACCCTTTCCAGCTTCATGCAAGTCAACATTTCTTGATCGTAGGTCTTCTGAGAGCTCTTTTCTTCGAGGCATGGTTCACATCAGGCAGTGCTTCTTGAAACCAGTAAACCCAAAACTGGTGTGTGATTTTAAAGGGCAGGACAGCTTTCAGCAACACATCCAATAATATCACACTGATTGGACTCAAGGTTGGCTCACTCCTGGCTCCAATTAGCTCTTGGAGAAGTCATTAGGCTAGGGGTTCACATACTTTTCCCACCCTGCACTGTGAATATTTACATGTTATGTTCAATAAACACATGAAAACATATAATGTTTGTGTTGTATTATTTTAAGCAGACGTTGTTTTTCAAATTGTTGTGACTTAGATGAAGATCAGAGCACATTTTATGACCAATTCATGCAAAACTCCACGTAATCCCAAAGGGTTCACATACTTTTTCTTGCCACTGTGTATATATATATATATATATAATGTCCACTTCTTCGAGCACAACGCTTTGAGACTCCTGTTGCCGCGGTGCAAAATCCCTTAGATGTATATACAAAACAAAAATGGTAGGGTTGCACCGATACTAGTATCGGGGCCGATACTGGGTACTGCAGGAGTACTTGGTACTCGTGCAGTACCCCCCGATATTTTTTCCGATACCGGAAGCCGGCATTGAGCCGGCTTGCCGGCATCCGAGGGGCTGCGGCGGCTGTCTGAATGCCGATAGAGCATTCAGACAGCCGCATCGGCATTCGGACAGCCGCCCCTGGAGCTGCTCACGACGATACTTACCTTCCTGGGTGCCGCCGGGAATTTCTCCGCGCGTGCGCTCGTTGGAAGGACACCAGCCGCGACCACGTGGGACCATGTGATCGCGGCTGGGGTCCTTCCAACGAGCGCGAGCGCGGAAACTTTCCCGGCGGCGCCCAGGAAGGTAAGTATGAACACAGTGAGCAGCTGCAGGGCCTGTCAGAATGCAGATAGAGCATTCGGACAGGCCCTGCAGCTGCTCTCCGCGACGATACTTACCTTCCTGGGCGACGCCGGGAAAGTTTCCCCGCGCGCGCTCGTTGGAAGGACCCCAGCCGTGATCACATGGTCCCACGTGGTCGCGGCGGGGGTCCTTCCAACGAGCGCACGCGCTGAGACATTCCCGGCGGCGCCCAGGAAGGTAAGTATCATCACGGAGGGGGGGTCCGGTCCATGAGCTGGGGGGGGCATACCCATGTGGGGGCATACCCATGAGCTGGGGGGCATACTCATGAGCTGGGGGGCATACCCATGAGCTGGGGGGGGCATACCCATGAGCTGGGGGGCATACCCATGAGCTGGGGGGTATATCCATGAGCTGGGGGGTATATCCATGAGCTGGGGGGTATATCCATGAGCTGGGGGGCATACCCATGTGTGAGCTGGGGCATATCCATGTGTGAGCTGGGGCATATCCATGTGTGAGCTGGGGCATATGCATGTGTGAGCTGGGGCATATCCATGAGTGATCTGGGGCATATCCATGTGTGATCTGGGGCATATCCATGTGTGAGCTGGGGCATATCCATGTGTGAGCTGGGGCATATCCATGTGTGAGCTGGGGCATATCCATGTGTGAGCTGGGGCATATCCATGTGTGAGCTGGGGGGGCAAATCCATAAGCTGGGGGGCAAATCCATGTGTGAGCTGGGGCAAATCCATGAGCTGGGGCAAATCCATGTGTGAGCTGGGGCAAATCCATGTGTGAGCTGGGGCATATCCATGTGTGAGCTGGGGCATATCCATGTGTGAGCTGGGGCATATCCATGTGTGAGCTGGGGCATATCCATGTGTGAGCTGGGGGGCAAATCCATAAGCTGGGGCAAATCCATGTGTGAGCTGGGGCATATCCATGTGTGAGCTGGGGCATATCCATGTGAGCTGGGGCATATCCATGTGTGAGCTGGGGCATATCCATGTGTGAGCTGGGGCATATCCATGTGTGAGCTGGGGCATATCCATGTGTGAGCTGGGGCATATCCATGTGTGAGCTGGGGCATATCCATGAGTGAGCTGGGGCATATCCATGAGTGAGCTGGGGCATATCCATGTGTGAGCTGGGGCAAATCCATGAGCTGGGGCAGTATGAAATATATATATGTATATATATATATATTCGGGGGGGGATATACATGTGAGCTGGGGGCATTTTTATATGGTCTGTTCTTATTGGAAAGCGTCACATGACATTAAAGAAAAGTATCGGTACTCGGTATCGGTGAGTACTTTTAATAAGTATCTGTACTCGTACTCGGTCTTAAAAAAGTGGTATTGGTGCATCCCTAAAAAATGGGAGCACTCACGGGCTCGTACATATAAAACTTCCAATCTTATTCAGTGATGCATTAAAAAATGCAATGCATCACTGAATAAAATTGGAAGTTTTATATGTACAAGTCCGTGAGTGCTCCCATCTTTGGTTTGTGTGTGTGTATATAATATATATATATATACAGGGCTCAAAATTTCAGGTCCTGAGCTACTAGCCAGGTCTTCTATGTTACTCGCTATCAGTTAACCTACCTAACCCAGTCCCATGCTGCACATTTTCCTTGCAGGGATAGTCACTGCTCTATGTAAAATATATATGGCACTGAAGGGGTGTTTGTTTCAGTAAATCCCGTTCTCCACTGAATCCATTCAGTGAATGACGGGTATTATACAGAGGGGGTCTGTATTAGAGACCCTCTCTGATTCCGATTAACCTGTCACCATCCAGAACGGATGGTGATCATTTAAACATTACAGATAGCCCTGCAGGGCTTTTCATATGGTCCAGGGCTCTCTGCATCACTCAGCCCTGGATGTAAGGCAGTGCAAGGGCTCCTGCGCCTGCCTGTGTGTGTGGTGAGGTGCAGGGGGTGTGGAATGAGACCATTCTATGTCCTGTAAACCCTTGCGCTGGACGTGTGATGCAGGCTAGCGATGCCGGTGTTACATTATTTTCTATGGCAGAACTAATATATGGAGGGTGCAGGGCAGCGTGCAGCGTACAGCCAGGGCCAGACCATGACATTGTGTTGCCTGGGTCCAAAGATGATCTGCTGCTGCCCCCCAAACTATTCCCACAATACACACCCATGCTTATCACAGAGCTCCACACCAATAAAACTGACAGTAATACTGTGTAATGTGTGACATGAGGGCTGCATTTATATATGGGGGCTGTATGAATTTGTGGGTGCTGTGAGGGTATGGTTGATTTGGGGACCAAGAAGGGCTGTATAGAAGATGTGTTAAGGAGGCTGTGTCCCCACTGTAGAGTCACAGGGTTATTCGGAGAGTGGTGAAAAGCAGGAGAATTACTGGAAAACTGAAAATTCTAGGTCAAAATAGGAAATTCTGAAAGTGAGAGAAATTGGAGAATTTTTCTGGTTTGGCTATTTTAACCCTTTCGCTGCTGAGGCTTTTCACACCTCTGTGCTGAGGTCATTTTTACCAGTTTTGCTCATCATGTTTAAACGTGTTTTGAAGGCTTATATCGTTCTTTCTCGTCAGACTCGGTTAGATTCATAATATGTCATTATTATATGTATACGTTATGTCATGTCTGTATATTATAACAAAAAATGCAATAAAATATGTATTTTCAATAATTTACAATGTGTAAAGTGTTTTTTTTCACATTTTAACATGCGAGCAATTGCGGTTATATTTTGTATGGGGTGCGCTTGTTAAAAAAATTAGAGATGGGGTCTCGTTACATTTTTTTTTGGGGAAAATTACACTATTTTTAACAAACGCACCGCATACAAAAATCGTTAGTGCAGCATCATTGTTCACATTATAATTGAAATGGGAACAATATTGCTGCATTAAGAAACCAAAAAAAAGAAAAAAAAGTGTTTATTTTTTTTTTATAATTGTTTTTTAATTTATCATAATTTTTTTTTTTCATTTTTTTTTTTTTTTTTGACAAAATTTTTCACAGTAGTGTTTGGTATCGTTGGAACGGCCATGCTCTGGCCGATCCAGCAATACCAAACTTTAACCCCTAACTGCCACGGATCGGGAGATAGGGAGTTCCAACGAACTCCCTATCTCCACTGTTGGTGGCAGTTAGGGGTTAAGTCCAGGACTGGTGTCATCGTGCTACGCACGATGACGCCAGTCCTCAGGGGGAGTTCCCGGAGGCTTGGCCGACATCCAAGATGTCGGCCAGCTCCGGGAAAGGATCGCGAACCGGCGCTTTTCAGCGCCGATTCGCGATCCAGCTCCCCAGGGGTTAATGCCAGGCACCATTTGGAAGGGCAGGCTGTGCCCTTCCAAATGGTGCCTGGGTTAACCCCCGCAACGCCGCCGATCGGGAGGGAGAGAACGGACCTCCCCCCTCCCTTTCAGGCGCCTCCTCCGCACATGCGGGGGGGGGGGCGCCTGAATTAGGTGTCATCGCGCTGCCGCGATGACACCTAATTCCAGCGGCTGCGGTTCCGGATGCGCGGCTGACATCGAGGATGTCAGCCCGCACCGGAGGGGCCAGCTATCGGCCGGAACCCGGCCGAATGCTGACCCCAATGGGAGGACGCGCTGAGCGCGTCCTCCGCATACCAGCGGTAATGCGGAGGACGCGCTGAGCGCGTCCTCCGCATTGAAGTGGTTAAGAAAATCTGTTTCTTGTTTGGCAAATAAAGTAATTTCTCCCATCTTCCGAGGGGGGGGGGGTGTCAGGTGATCATACCTCAGGTGGAGATTGTTTCTTGCACAGGCACTTTTCAACATGCTGCCTTGAGGAGGCACCATTGCCTGTTCTTGCCTTCCATCCAGATCACACTCTGTGACGTGTGACCTGCCCCTGCCTGACACGCTGTACAACTGCCAGGGAGTACAGGAAGAGATGAGATGTCACATGGTCTCTGTTGTGACAGCATCATGGAGGACCCACACAAGGCAGACACAGTATTTATTTTCAAAGCCTGAAAGGAAGGGATATGAATCCCTCCTCCTGCAGACAATGACTAGCCAGCAGGAAAAAAGCCCTGATTAGTGCTGGTGTCAGCATGGAGCCGACACTAGCACCTGAAAGGGATTACAGACCAATTTTCACTCACCCCCTGCCAAATTCTTCTCGCAAATTGCGAGAGGGCGACTGGAAATTTTAACCCCTGTATATATATATAATTTACATAGGTCGTGTTAGTCCAGATTCCAAAATCACAATTATAGCAGTACATAGTGTTACCTTTTTTTTATTGGACGAACGTTACATTTAAAAGACAAGCTTTTGAGCGTGTAACCTCTCTTCCTCAGGTCTGGAAGCTAAATTGACCAAAATCATAGAATCGAACAATAAAAAGCCAAGCAGGTTGGGGGGTGGTGTCATATGGTCAAGGAAGGTGAACATAGAAAAGATCATAGGCCCCAACACAGATAAGCATCTAAGCATCACCACGGGCATTTTGATGATAGGGACTGTTAGTAAAGAGTAAATGACCCAACTAGAAAAAGGGAAAAAAACGGAAAAAAAACCAACAAGATACAATGCTGAATGTTACATGACATTATTATAGTGGATTAAAAAGCCAGAATCTACATTAAGTCCTTCCTTTATGGTGTTAAAGTATGTGATCATTATCATATATATATGTGACCTGTGGGACGCACTCAGGGACTTATAAGGCATGGGTCAGACGAAGGCATTTTTCGCGTTGTCCGTGAAAAAGTGCGTTCGAACGAATGGACGTATTTTTTCACGGAGTACGCGATAGCGGTCATATGATGCGCATTTTCGTCCGTGATTTTGTACAGCTCATCAATAAAACACTTTTTGCGTCTGGACGTGATGTTGGCCAGACATTAGCAGCGTCTGACGTCTCCTAATCACGCACACATGCAGCTAGTGGACACAGCGCATTCTGTACGTCAGTACTAGCGGGTTCACGTTCTCGAAAAAATGCGTTTGTTTGCCACTTGCGTTGCGCAGCCGCACGAAACGTATGCTGCCCGGCATTGGACATCATTTGCTGCTAGCACTGCCGTGATTTAGTGCTGCTAAACGAACGTTGATACTGCGTTAGCCTTAAACATATAGGTTTATTGATTGTCCATTAAAAAAGAAAACAACCTTGATAAAGGCCTCCAAGGGCTGAAACGTCAGTATTTTGTAATTTTTTAATAGGATTATTGATTGCCCATTAAAAAAAAAATACTGACGTTTCAGCCCTTGGAGGCCTTTATCAAGGTTGTTTTGTTATTTTTTTTAATGGACAATCAATAAACCTTTGTTTTACACAGCCCCTGAGTGTGTACCACAGAACATTATTTATATATTTATGAAACTTTGCACCAGGGTATAGGAAATTTATTTTTAGCTATGAAGCAGGGTAGACGAGTACTACTATATTGCTATAATACCACAGGTACTATAATAATATATATATATATAACAAAACCCCCAAAACTGCAAAACGTATTTGTGCAATAACTTAATATGGCATGCAAAAATGTGCTTCACATGCTGTGGAGTAAATTCCTACTCCATTTTATATTGTGTGGAAACAAAAATAAAAACAAAATATATCTAGTGTGCACACAAATATAGGATCAAAAAATAGTAATAAAAATTAGGGTTGCACCGATACCGATACTGGTATCTGTATCGGTGCCGATACCGGGTACTCCAGGAGTACTTGGTACTCGTGCAGTACCCCCGATATTTTCCCCGATACCGGAAGCCGGCATTGAGCCGGTTTGCCGGCATCCGAGGGGCTGGGGTGGCTGTCCGAATGCTTTATCGGCATTCGGACAGGCCCTGCAGCTGCTCTCCGCGTTCATACTTACCTTCCTGGGCGACGCCGGGAAAGTCTTCGCGCGTGCGCTCGTTGGAAGGCCCCCAGCCGTGCCCACGTGGGACCATGTGATCGTGGCTGGGGCCTTCCAACGAGCGCACGCGCAGGAACTTTCCCGGCGTCGCTCAGGAAGGTAAGTATGAACACAGTGAGCAGCTGCAGGGCCTGTCCGAATGCCAATAGAGCATTCGGACAGGCACCTGGAGCTCTCCGTGATGATATTTACCTTCCTGGGCGACGCCGGGAAAGTTTCCGGGCGTGCGCTCGTTGGAAGGCCCCAGCTGCGATCACATGGTCCCACGTGATCGCGGCTGGGGGCCTTCCAACAAGCGCACGCGCAAAGACTTTCCCGGTGTCGCCCAGGAAGGTAAGTATCATCGTGGAGAGCTCCAGGTGCCAGGTGAGCTGGGGGGGAATACATGAGCTGGGGCATATCCATGAGCTGGGACATATCCATGTTCTGGGGCAATATCCATGTGTGAGCTGGGGGCAGTATCCATGAGCTGGGGGCAGTATCCATGAGCTGGGGCAATATCCATGAGCTGGGACAATATCCATGAGCTGGGGCAATATCCATGAGCTGGGACGCATATCCATGAGCTGGGGGCAATATCTATGAGCTGGGGGCATATCCATGAAAGCTGGGGGGCATATCCATGAGTTGGGGGGCATTTTTATATGAGGTCTGTTCTTATTGGAAAGTGTCACATGACATAAAAAAAGTATCGGTACTCGGCATCGGTGAGTACCTGAAAAAAAGTATCGGTACTCAGTCTTAAAAAAGTGGTATCGGTGCATCCCTAATAAAAATACTTGTGTTTCAAATATCCTTCATAAATGTTGGAATCTGTACTTAGGAGAAAAAGAAACAAAACATGGTGCAATATTGTAGTAACACCTATAAGGTGAGCTATAGCACAAGGATTATTCCACTCACATGTTACAGAGCCTGTTATCGACTGGCTCTGTACGGAACGCCTTGTGCCAACTTGGGGTGGTACTTCCCATCACAATACCTCCGGTGTTATGGATACTCTCAGAAAATACAAGAAGACAACTCCTAGGGCAGAAGGTATATATCAATTTATGAGACCAGTGTGAATATTTCAGGTGCACTCACCTCAAGAGCCTTACTGCATCGGCTTGGAGATATATATGGATGGCACTTTATACCGGTTGTATCCCACCCTGGAGATCCTTGGGCCTCCTTGGGGCCTGGGGAATGGTGTAATCCCGGAAATTTGAGCCTTGACGATGATCTGGTCTTAGCATGCAGAAAATCTATGTAGATACTGGACCTAAAATAACAATTGCCCCAAGGTTAAACACACTTGTATATTATTATATACAACAGACGGAAATAACAACAGGTTTTGAAAAATACATGGGATATATCGAGACACGTTTCACCGGTCACAATGCCTGCTTCATCAGTCTATCCAATGATATAGTGTGTATTTTCCATGTAGATACATTGGTAACAGAAGGAAATAACAGTTGGGCTAAGAAAAAACAAGGATATATCGAGACGCGTTTCACCGGTCACAATGCTGTCTTCATCAGTCTATCCAACTATATAGTGTGTGTATTTTCCATGTATATATATTTTTTTTTTTTGGAGAAAGGATTTTACCAGGAAGGATACATTGAGATTTCTCTCGTTTTCAAGTATGTCCTGGGTGGCGAGTATGTACCGTTAGGTGTCTTGCCAAGGACACTTACTGGAGAGGTTGCTCGCTGGGATCGAACCCATGACTCCACAGGCTCTCTCCATGCAGAGCAGTGACATTACCTCTACTCCACCCAGCCGGTATATACATTGGTAGTTGCATTTTGCTCCACGCAGTACAAGATGCTTCTTTTTCCTCTTTGCCGTGTAACATTGTGTCCCTTCTAATTGTGGTTTGTGTTGGCCTCACTTCTCTAGGTTGATTACACAGGGGGCTTTGAACCCTTCAACATCCTTCGATTCAGCCAGAAGTTTGTCGACCGCACCGCGAATCCCAAAGATATCATCCATTTCCTCCGACATAAAGAACAAAAGGACAAGAAAGGTTAGTTTTCGACTATTACAGCCATATGAGTTTTAATATTTATGTTTTTAATAAAAAAAAATGACAACACGCTGCTTTGTTTTTAAAGGTTTCACTCATTTTTATTAATACAACGATGTCCAGGACAACCGAGATAGGTTTGCAGCGGGACACGACACGCACAGTCACCACAAACTTGCACAGGCACACTTTATGGTTGAGGCTGGGTTCACACCTGCGCGTTTTTTTTACGAACGCAATGCGCGTTTTTTTTTTCACGCGCATTGCAGAGCGTTCACGGCCATAGACTGCAGAGTGTACACGCTGCAAAAAAAACAAGAAACGAAAAAAAGATTCCGAAACGAAAAAAAAACAAACATGAAAAAAGAACGCTGTGCAGAAGTCTAGCCAAGAACCATAAAGTTCCCTTAAATCTTTCCTGTCTGGCAGATGGATTTTTTTATTTATCAGATGATCTGAAAGAAATCATTTTATTGTTGCTCAGGGTATGAGTCTCTGATGAGGGATATTGGGCTTCATTTCAGATTCGGTACAGATTGATTTTGGGAAATTTGGGAGAAAACCTGTGTCGGAATTCACAACGGTGAGGGTGGAGGACCTCGTCAAGCAGTATTTCGAAACAGCAGAGAAGGTACATCTCTTCGTGTGCGTTCTGCAGCAAGTTCTTTTATTTAGTATGGGAATTAACTCCTTAAGGACCGATGACGTAGCCGTTCTGTCATAAATGCATTGACTTTAAAGACCCTTTGTCCTTAACCTCCCTGGTGGTATTCCCGAGTGTGACTCAGGGTTAAATTTCACTACCGCGAACGGTAACCCCGAGCCACACTCGGGCTGGATACTCCCTTCCTTCTGCGCTCCCTGGCTGTCCCCCGCAGTGTGATCGCGACGAGTTGCTTCCTGGTAACGCTCCCTGCGAGTCACACTATGCAGGGGGGCGAGACCAGGCAGCAAACTTAGTGTATTATAAAAAAAAATTGTTTTCCAATGTGCATTGTTTATGATCGGCCACTAGGTGGCACTACAGGATAAGAAACAGACCATACTTAATCTCACCCTTGTTTTCCGACCGATTTCAGTGTTTTTTGTTGTATTTTATTGAATATAATTTATTTGCATTATTTTGGATAATTATTTTTGGGATAATAAATTATTATGTCGTGTTTCAAACTTTATCGGACTCCGTGTATTTACTATTTTTTATTTATTATTTATTTATTTATAAAGGATTTTACCAGTAAGGACTCTTGATTGCACGGATTTCAGTGCGTGATTCCTAATTATTACAGGCTAACTATGTACAAAAACACGTTTCTTTTAAAAAAAAATTAAGACGCTTTTAGACACAAAATTTTGAAAAAATTAGACCGCCAGGGAGGTTAAAGGGTTAAAAGGTTAAGTTTTATTCTGCATTTATTTATTACAGTTTATTTTGTATATATAAGAAAAATAGAAAATATCTGCACTCTCCCTTACATGGCTAAATCAAAATTAATAATAATAAAAAAAAAAGGCTCGGTGCTGGACCTGCAAAATGCATTTATTAAAAAAATGCGTTGGCCGCGCTCAGGACATAAAAACCAAAAAGTTTATTAAATGATATCAAAGACATCTGACCTACGTAACGGTAATGGCTTAAGTGGGAACTGAAATGTAGGTGCTTTTAAGGTAATTTTAATAAACTTTTTTTGTTTTTATGTCCTGACTGTAGACAACCCATTAATTTTTTTTTATATATATTGTAACAGGGTCCTGGGCCCTGTTTATTCTAACCATGTCCTGGACCATGTTTTTGTGAGCCAGAGGCTCCAGAGGGCAGTATATCCCTGGTAGGAAGGGTTAACACCCTTCCAGCTAGCACACCTGTAGGCGTTTCCTCTTGGGTCTTCTTAGCAGGACTGAGAGGGGAGGATCTCTCTCTCAGTAGCAATCCACCCTTGGGAGAGAGAGGTGGTAACTTCGGTGTACTCTTACAGGAAAGAGACTGGTGAGAATCTCTTATGCGTGATTTACTTTGTTTGTTTTGTACTGGGCCCGGGTAGCTGGCCCAGTAACCGGTAGTAAGGGCACTACGGAAAAGAGGTAGGCTCCTGACAGGAGTAGGCCGATTGTTTTGTTTACTTTTGTTTGTGCATAAAAGGGGAAGCCTCCCCAACTGCTGAAAAAGACTGTGTTCTGCTTTATAATAAAAGTACACCTGAGCCGCAATCTCCTGCTGTCCGGGCCATATTTTGAGCAACCTACCACAAGTGGTGGCAGCGGTGGGATTCTCTCTCATTCGTACCGGCTCCGCTGTTACAATAGCCTTAAAGGTACAGGACCCGCAAAAAATGGAGGACGTCGTGAAGGCCCTGGTCCAAGCCACGGCGGTGCAGCAGGAAACAAGCAGGCAAGCTTTAGCAGCACAGCAGGAGTGCAATAGACTGTTGGCCCAGCAAATTGGGGCCCTGGCGGAGACACAAAAAATGGAGCATGCCCTGCTTAAGAATGTCCTGGAAAACGTTACTTCCCAGACAGTTCCTGCACTAGAAAAAGGTAATGGCACGATCCGGGCAAGCAACTGTCTGCAGAAGATGACTGCAGAGGATGATGTGGAAAGCTATCTACTGGCGTTTGAGAGAACTGCTACTCGTGAAGCCTGGCCTCCAACACAGTGGGCAGAGATCATCGCTCCTTTCCTCGTGGGGAAGCACAAAAAGCCTACTACGACCTGGAAGAGGAAGCGGCTGCCGACTACCCACAACTAAAGGCAGAAATTTTGGCCAGGTTGGGAGTGACGGCAACTGTGAGAGCCCAACGCTTCTATAAATGGCGATTTAAAGAAGGTCTGGCCCCCAGATCCCAGATGTTTGACTTGATTCATCTGGCCCGGAAATGGCTCAAACCGGAGAACCAAAGCCCTGCAAAAATGCTGGAAACTCTGGTGCTTGACCGGTACCTGAGAGAACTTCCCCGTGGCCTGCGTGAATGGGTCAGTCAGGGAAACCCCACTACCTATGATGGCATGATAGCCCACGTCGAACGTTATCTGTCTGCAAAAGACTTGGAGAAATGTTCAATGCCGTACAGCTTGCTCCCGAGACCAAGAAACCGCCGGAATGAGCCTGAAGCGGAGTCTGGAGGGGGAGCGCGCCGACAGAAAATGGACTCTAGGGATCAAGTGTCTGTGAGAGAGGATCGCTTTGGGGGAAATTCCATAGTTTGCTTCGAGTGTGGCGGGAAAGGACACGTCAGGGCAATCTGCCCTAACCGCGCAGAACCAATGCAATGTGGACTGGGGGAAAATCCCCTAAACTTTTGTGGACTGATATCGGGCATGGTGGAAGGCTCAAACGCCTTTAGAATGACGGTGCAACTGAACAGCCAAGATAGGGGCATTAGTCGACTCAGGCAGTGCCTTAACCTGGTCGCAGGTGGTTTGGTCAAACCCAATCATGTACAAAACCATAAAACCATGGGGGTACTTTGTGTTCATGGGTGCACGGTACGGTACCCTACTGCCCCTATAGAGGTTGTTGTGCAGGGCAGACTGATTAAAATGTCAGCGGTAGTGGTAAAGCGGTTACCCTATCCCCTAATTATAGGCAGGAACTTTCCTGGCTTCCACACCCTATTACAGTCACCGGGAACACCGAAAAAAGCCGACCCTGAAGTTGAACAAGGGGATGGTGATATCCTTAAGATGTTTCCCTTTACTGATCCCGATCTGTATGTGGACAACCCGAAAATAGGTAAAACCAGACGAGCATGCCGGGAGAGCAAACAGCGGTTTAATAGAGCTGTAAATGAGGTATTCTTGAATGAACGTGGAAAGCGAAACAGTAAAGGTGTAGCCACCCAATGTACCGAAGACGATATAGAGGTTGGACAAAGGGTGCATGACCTCGAGTCAGACGTTGAGACGGAGGTGGAGGACCCAATACCCTTGGATCTTTCCAGTAGTAGCTTTGGAGAGACCAAGCAAACGATCCACTGTTGCAGGTCGCTAGAAGCAGGGTAGTAGAGGTGAATGGGGTGACTGTGCAGGGTAGCACCAAAGGTACCTACCATATTTCCTCCTTAAGAACGATCTCCTTTATAGGGTAACTTCAGATGAAGGCCAAGAGATTGAGCAGCTGGTTGTTCCTTCCTCGTATACTCGGAAGGTGCTTAATTTTTCCCACTCTCACCTCCTGGGGGGACACTTGGGGTAGACAAGACTCAGGAAAGGGTGCTCAGAAGGTACTTTTGGCCCGGAGTATATGAGGAGATTAAAAGGTACTGCGCTTCTTGCCCGGAATGTCAGTTGTCATCCCCGAAACCCAGGTTAAGGGCCCCACTCATACTCTCCCTGTTATCGATGTGCCCTTTGAGAGGATTGGCATGGACCTGGTAGGTCCGCTGGACAAACTTCTCGGGGGCACCAATATATTCTGGTACTCCTGGATTACGCCACCAGATATCCTGAGGCCATTCCTTGCGCAAGGCCAACGCCAAAACCATAGCGAAGGAGTTGATTCAGGTATTCTCGCGAGTTGGCATACCCAAGGAAATCCTGACCGATCAAGGGACGCCGTTTGTCTCCCGGGTGATGAAAGAGTTGTGTCAGTTGCTTAACATTCACCCTTTGCGAACCTCAGTCTACCACCCACAGACAGACGGGCTGGTGGAGCGATTCAATCGTACCCTGAAGGGGATGTTAAAAAAGGTAGTCAGTCGAGATGGGAAAGACTGGGACCTGCTGCTTCCGTATTTGCTATTTGCGGTCCGTGAAATTCCCCAAAGTTCAACGGGCTTCTCCCCGTTTGAACTTTTGTATGGGAGGCACCCCCGAGGCATTCTGGATGTGCTGAAGAGACTTGGGAGGAAAAGGTGTCCCCGGGGTCAGTACTGTACAGCACGTGGAACAAATCCAGGAGCGTATATCCCGGATTGTTCCCCTCGTTCGCCACCACATGGAACTGGCTCAGAGTACCCAGAAGCTCCACTATGACCAGAGGGCCGTGGTGAGAGAATTCAAAGCTGGTGACAGGATAATGGTTCTAGTCCCCACTGCCGAAAGTAAGCTTCTAGCACGTTGGCAGGGACCCTATGAAGTGTTGGATAAGATAAGCCCAGTGAATTATAGGGTCAGTCAACCTGAACGCCGTAAGAAAAACGGCTGTGTTTCATATCAACCTCCTTAAACCCTGGCAGGATAGAGAGGCCTGTACTGTCGCTGTGGGCGATGCGGATTCCCTGTCCACTGGACAGTCTGTTCCAATTTCCCCTGAGTTAACACCCAAGCAAACAGAGGAGGCTATACAGCTGGTCGAGAGGAATGAAGACGTCTTCTCAGCAACACCGGGTAGGACCCAAGAAATTGCCCATGATATCGTTACAGAACATGGGGTCACTGTAAGGGTAAAACCGTACCGGATACCTGAGGCAAAAAGGGACGCTGTGAGGGCGGAAGTAAGAAAAATGCTTGAATTAGGGGTAATAGAAGAATCCCAGAGCAACTGGTCTAGCCCGATCGTCCTAGTACCTAAGCCTGATGGGTCTATCAGGTTCTGTAATGATTTCAGAAAGCTGAACGAGGTATCTAAATTTGATGCATACCCCATGCCTCGGGTGGACGAGTTGGTGGAGAGGCTAGCGAAAGCCAGATACCTCTCTCTCCTAGACCTGACGAAGGGGTATTGGCAGATACCTTTATCCAAGGAAGCGAGAGAGAAAACTGCATTTGCGACACCTGATGGGCTGTTTCATTATAGGATAATGCCTTTTGGCCTCCATGGAGCCCCAGCAACCTTTCAGAGGTTGATGGATAAGCTGCTTAGACCTCATGCCACATATGCCGCCGCGTATCTGGATGACGTCATCATCCACAGTTCCGACTGGGAAACGCATCTGATGAAATTGCAGGCAGTTTTGGACACATTTAGAAGAGCTGGGCTGACAGCAAATCCCCCTAAATGCACTATTGGTATGACTGAAGCCAGGTATTTAGGTTATGTGGTTGGTAGGGGAGTGGTAAAGCCCCAACTTAACAAAATAGGTGCCATACAACACTGGCCCAGGCCTCTGAGAAAGAAGCAGGTGAGAGCCTTTTTAGGGATCGTGGGCTATTACCGAAGGTTTATCCCCCATTTTGCCACAAGGGCTGCTCCCCTCACTGATCTTACGCGAGCGAAGAGTCCAGACATGGTACGCTGGGACAGCAAGGCGGAGGAATCTTTTGTTGACCTAAGGGAGGCTCTATGTACTCAGCCTGTGCTCATAGCGCCAGACTTTACCAAAGAGTTTTTCTCCAGACTGATGCCTCTGCGGTTGGGTTGGGTGCTGTGCTGTCCCAGTTTGTTGACGATGAGGAGCACCCCGTTCTTTATCTGAGCAGGAAGCTGTTGCCCAGGGAGCAGCGCTATGCCACGATAGAAAAGGAGTGCTTAGCGATAAAGTGGGCTGTGGAAGCCTTACGGTATCATTTGTTGGGCAGGCGTTTCACCCTTGTCACTGACCATGCCCCGTTAAAGTGGATGCATACCAACCGGGACCGGAACTCGAGAATCACAAGGTGGTTTTTTTATCCTTGCAGCCGTTTAGTTTTGTGGTGAGACACCGTGCAGGTCTCCTTCATGGCAATGCCGATGCTTTGTCTAGGGCTCACGGCCTTACGGCGGAGGCCGCTTCCCACTCCTGTGTTAAGCTGGGGGGTGGGATGTGTAACAGGGTCCTGGGCCCTGTTTATTCTAACCATGTCCTGGACCATGTTTTTGTGAGCCAGAGGCTCCAGAGGGCAGTATATCCCTGGTAGGAAGGGTTAACACCCTTCCAGCTAGCACACCTGTAGGCGTTTCCTCTTGGGTCTTCTTAGCAGGACTGAGAGGGGAGGATCTCTCTCTCAGTAGCAATCCACCCTGGGAGAGAGAGGTGGTAACTTCGGTGTACTCTGCAGGAAAGAGACTGGTGAGAATCTCTTATGCGTGATTTACTTTGTTTGTTTTGTACTGGGCCCGGGTAGCTGGCCCAGTAACCGGTAGTAAGGGCACTACGGAAAAGAGGTAGGCTCCTGACAGGAGTAGGCCGATTGTTTTGTTTACTTTTGTTTGTGCATAAAAGGGGAAGCCTCCCCAACTGCTGAAAAAGACTGTGTTCTGCTTTATAATAAAAGTACACCTGAGCCGCAATCTCCTGCTGTCCGGGCCATATTTTGAGCAACCTACCACAATATATATATATATATAAGGGTCAAGAGGTCCCGCACTCCACATACCGAAAATTTCTTGCTCCGGTGCAGTCAATCCAGCTGCATTGTAGATAAGAGACCACAAATCCAGACGCACACGGAGACTTCTTTTCAAAGTTAAATAAAATAAAACTTTATTCTGGCATCAAATTTCAACGTTTAGTCCCCAGAGGAGCTTGTCCTCAGGAATGGCCAACATACAAAGGAAGACATATATATACATCAAACAATTAAGCTCCCACAGATGTGTCTACCCTGAAATCACAGAGCAGGCGTGGACATACTCTGCAAGCCAATTAACCAAAGTAATAATGCAAAAAAAAGGAGGAAACATAAATCACAGTGACACATCAAAAAGAGTCTAAGAAAAAAGAGAAAGTCAACATGTAGGATACAGTGATACAATATTCCAGCTACATTTAAAAAGAACATATTAGCATCTTAGTATAGATATAGCCGTGTAATTAACATAGCTAGGAATAGTAATCCATATATGGCAAAAACATAGTATTATACTACAGCCATACAATGAACTGCCCTTTATTGAAATCCATGTAAACCACATATTTAGGAAGACCAAATAGAGAAAATAAATAAATAATTTTTTTATTGGTTAAAAACAATTGCCTAGGAGGACTTGACACCCAGAGAGGGTTTGTAAGACCAATACTGCATATATCGCTGCTTTTTAAACAAACTAACGTAGGGGCAAAAAAGGGATATAAGCGTTCTTCTCATTAAGACCACGCGGGGCATGTGAGTCCAGTGTGAAAATCCAAAAAGATTCTCGCTTGAGAAGTTCTTTAGCGCGATCACCCCCTCTCACAAGCGGGGGGATGTGATCAATAGCCATCACTCGTAGGCTGGACAAATTATGTCCAGCCTCACAGAAGTGGCGTGCCACCGGTTGTGGGTTATCATGCCCGTTTAATGCTGCCCTAATGCCCGACCTATGATTTGCCATACGTTCTCGTAAATTATTAATGGACTTCCCTATATATATTTTACCACAGGGACATGAGATCTTATAGACAACTTAGTCAGTTGTACAGGTAATTCGGTGTCGAATTCGGTACCTGGTACCACTGTAAGGATGAAAAAACACTTTTCCCGGGACTAGAGAATTACACGTAGACCACATACTTGATTTTGTATGAAACGTCTGAGCAAATATAATTTGAGAGTTTGACCCACCACGTGGGCCCGGTGTTAGCACACCATCATGTGCTTTGTTCAAGGCCTTATCAAGAATGTCAGATCTATAACCTCGCTTAATAAATCGAGCGTACTTCTCTGACAGCTGCTGTGTACATGTAGAAGGATCCGAGTTGTTGCGCATAACGTGCAAAAACTGGGAAATAGGTAACGATTCTTTGAGTTTGCGTGGATGGAAACTAGAAGCGTGTAATAAAGTATTCCTATCCGTCGGTTTCCTAAATAGTGAATATCGCAGTCTACCATCCTCAACTGTGACATTGAGGTCTAAGAAATTAACACTTACAGGATCCGAATGGAATGTTAGCCTAACCGACGTTGGTAATTTGTTCAGATTGGTCATAATGGTTTGCAATTCACCAGGTGTCCCCTGCCACATCAACAAAATATCGTCAATATAACGAACGTAAAATTGCAATCCACGAGAGAAAGCAGGCAAAATATATGTAGATTCGTATATGTACATAAAGGCGTTGGCATACATGGGACCCATTGCCGCTCCCATGGATGTGCCTGTACATTGTAAGTAGTATTTCTCCTAGAACCTAAAATAGTTCATAGTGAGAGTTTTACGCAAAATTTCCAAAATGAATTCTATAGGGTATGGCACAGCATTAATGTGGTTAGCTAGAATTGTGCGTACCGCCCCGATGCCCTCCTCCAAAGGGATGATGGTATAAAGACTATTAACATCTATAGTAACAAGGAGGGAATCGGGGAGGGGTGCCCCAAGTCGCTTCAATCAAGAAATAACGTCCGGGGTGTCCCTGACAATAGTGTCAAGGGACATCACTGGCTCCTGCAAGATACAATCCAACCAGATACACAATGGTTCCAACAGGCCGCCAATTGCCGAAACAATTGGACGGTCTGGTGGATGTCTAGCATTTTTGTGGATCTTAGGCAATGTATACAGAATAGGACTCCGAGGAAATGTCACAGACATATATTCAAATAGCTGAGATGAAATGACAGTTGATTCTAAGGCTTGTTTTAAAAAATTCCTTAATCTTTGTGCAAACTCCAACCCCGGGTCATACGACAAACAGCGATATACAGATTGGTCACTGAGTTGTAACAGTATTTCATCACGATAGTCCCAATAATTCATAATGACTATACCGCCCCCTTTATCAGCGGGGCGGATAGTAATGAATTCATCATTAGCAAGACTAGATATAATCTCACGATCTTTTTTAGAAACATTAGACACTGGCTTAACAGTATTGCATGCAATGGCTTTTGAAGTATCAGTTTTGACACATTGTAAAAATGCTCGAATCGCTGGATTAGTAGGAGGTGGATCAAATGTGGATCTAAGTTTCAGTGAGGTAGACCCACTGAAGGGCTGTTGCTCAAAAGATTGGAAAAAATCTAATAGATGTAATTGACGTCCAAACTGCTCCACCTCCCACCTAAAATTATCAGCGCCATTAGATGGAATAAAATTTAGACCTTTAGTGAGCAATGTCACTTCAGAGTCAGTCAGTGTTCTTGAAGACAAGTTGTATATAGGGATTACCTCTTCTTCTTGGGGGGGACGTCCCCTGGTGTTTCCCCGTGGGCCTTCCCTTCCCCCGACGAATCCGTCTCTGACGTCTCCTATACCGAGGCGCTGGCTTGCCACAGGCTCTCGTTGCAAGCCTAGACCCCGGTCCAAAAAAGGCGAGGAGGAGGGTAGGGTTGATCCGCCTGCACCGGTCACATTAGAGTTACTGGTCGATTCAATGTCGGAAGTAGAATCACCAGACGTAGTATCAACCGTGGGGCATGCTGGTCTTCTAATCCGCCCACGAGGGAGGAACGGTCGGCGAGGTTCTCCAGTCAGCCATCTGTAAACATGGTGTTCAGAATAATCGGCGTTTACCTTGTCAAGTTTCTCTCGCTTGAATCGCACCAGATCATTGCGGTAAGCTTCAAGGTCACCAGTTAATTTCACAATCAAATCACTGCAAGTTGAGGATTGTAGAGTGTCCTGGTATTTAGACTCCTAGTCAGCCATTTTGATTTTAACCACCTTGAGTTCCCGGCCCACCTCTTCAACTACAAGAAGTATTAGATCCAGTGAGCATCTGTTGAGGATTGCTATCCATCGGCGGCACATATCAGGATTGTTTCGGCCGATGGTAGGCATATTCTTAATGCGGAATCCACAAGGAATTTTTTTCAAGCGGTAGTAGTCTGACAAATAGACAGCGTGTAACTCCAGGTCAGTTGCTTTTTGTTTAAGTTGTTTCAGCCCCCGAGTAATCTCCTCCTGATTGATGGTACTTGGAAAGTCAGAATCTGATTGAGGCCATAAAATGTCTTGTGCTTGTTGTTCAGTAAACTGTAAAACTTGTTTAAAAAGCAGCGATATATGCAGTATTGGTCTTACAAACCCTCTCTGGGTGTCAAGTCCTCCTAGGCAATTGTTTTTAACCAATAAAAAAAAATATTTATTTATTTTCTCTATTTGGTCTTCCTAAATATGTGGTTTACATGGATCTCAATAAAGGGCAGTTCATTGTATGGCTGTAGTATAATACTATGTTTTTGCCATATATGGATTACTATTCCTAGCTATGTTAATTACACTGCTATATCTATACTAAGATGCTAATATGTTCTCTTTAAATGTAGCTGGAATATTGTATCACTGTATCCTACATGTTGACTTTCTCTTTTTTCTTAGACGCTCTTTGATGTGTCATTGTGATTTATGTTTCCTCCTTTTTTCTGCATTATTACTTTGGTTAATTGGCTTGCAGAGTATGTCCACGCCTGCTCTGTGATTGCAGAGTATGTCCACGCCTGCTCTGTGATTGCAGAGTATGTCCACGCCTGCTCTGTGATTGCAGAGTATGTCCACGCCTGCTCTGTGATTGCAGGGTAGACACATCTGTGGGAGCTTAATTGTTTGATGTATATATATGTCTTCCTTTGTATGTTGGCCATTCCTGAGGAAAGTCCCTCTGGGGACTGAAACGTTGAAATTTGATGCCAGAATAAAGTTTTATTTTATTTAAACTTTGAAAAGAAGTCTCCGTGCGCGTCTGGATTTTGGTCTCATATATATATATATCAGTCGATCACCCTTGCACTCCTCATCCAAAAGGTCCCAAGCCTGGTGCCCACTAGGCAAAGTACAGCGTGCAAAAACAGCGGCACTCAAGGTCTTCGTATTGGAAAGTTTAATGTAGAAAAATCAACGTTTCAGTCAGCTGTCCGCGGACTTTCATCAGGATACAAAAAATATCATACCAGGACATATATATAGCAAATAAATTAAATTGAACTCACCACTTAAGTGTATCCACCCTCCCTGAGCCGCACCGACGCCGTCTCAATCAGATGACGTCAGCACACCGGCTCCCCAATGTGACCCGCCCATCACCAAGGCAACTGAATGCCTTACACTCGGGTTGTTGTAAACATAGACTCTGTTTATATGTATGTGTGTGTGTGTGTATATATATATATATATATATATATATATAATTTTTTTATTTTTTACAAGGGTTGTGGTGGAGGAAAAAAAGAGAGATAAAAAGCCTCCATTAATTATGTTTATTATTGCAGAAGCAATTTGCACATCAGAACAATTCAAAGAACTGCATCCCAGAGCTCATGTGCCACTATATATTTATATATATATGTTTATTAATGCAGAAGTCATTTACATCCCAGAAATTCAAAAAATTGCATCACAGAGCTCATGTGCCACATTCCCCATATGCAGCACGGAACTCTGGGTAAGACATGCAAATGACGTCTGCAATTTCCCATTTTTTTATTATCCTGGGTCTGTTTTCACACAGATCCCTCCAATCAATGCCGTGCCACACTAGATGGCTTATTTAGCAGAGATCAATTGCATAAACCTGAGGCGCGTTCAATACCTCAGCCGCTGCAAGTGCTAAGTTAGCAACTTGCCATTGAACGCCGTTCAGCCACTCAGCGCTCAGCACTGCTAACTTAGCACTTGCAGCGACCCGAGGAGATGCTGCGAGTAGCTGAGTGTGACATATTAAAGATGGCCGCCGCCATGAAGCAAGTAACAATTCCGTACAGCAATGTTAATTTTGAGTTTTTTATTCACCAAAGCACAAAATATGTATTTATTATTTACCCCTGCACATAGACATATATTACAGTTCAATTTATATTTTGTTTCAGAAGTAAACATAACGTTTATTCAATAAAAACTATCATTTGTGGTGTGTGCATACAAAACGGAATTGTGCTGACTGCTTTTCTTTATTATAGTTTGTCCGCGTGATCCGAAAAACAATCCGAATCTTTCATTAAAAAATTGTCGGCCATTTTGGATTCAAAATTTGCATCCAAAGCGTTCAACGACACTGCTGCAGCAAACTGAATTGCTGCGCTGCAGCAATTCAGCAGCTGCTGAGGTATTAAATGGGGCTCTGATCTCTGCTAAAAAAAAAAAAGCCATCTAGTACGGCACGGCATTGATTGGAGGGATCTGTGTGAAAACAGACCCAGGATAAAAAAAAAACTGAGAAATTGCAGACATCATTTGCATGTCTCACCCAGAGTTCCGTGCTGCATATGGGGAATGTGGCACGTGAGCTCTGGGATGCAATGTTTTGTATTTCTGGGATGTGTAAATGACTTCTGCTATAATAAACTTTATTATTTTCAGTGTGGAGGCTTTTAAGCTCATTGTTTGCCCTCCACCACAACCTAAATGTGTGTGTGTGTGTGTGTATGAGTGTGTATATATATATTATATAATTAGTGTAGATTTGGTAAGCAGTGTTAGTCCAGATGCCAAAATTACCAGGGTATAGTAGTGCGTAGTGATACTCTTTTATTGGACTAACATTTAAAAGACAAGCTTTCGAGAGTTTAACCTCTTTTCTTCAGGTCTGTACGCTATACTGTGCAAAATCATAGAATAGAACAATAAAAAGCCAAGAAGAAGGGGGGGGGAGATAGGATGGGTGTCGTAAATACTAATAATTGAATAGTACGGTCAAGAAGGATGAACAAGCAGAGCGGACAGATTATAGGCCCATAAAACAACACAGATAAGCATCATGATGTGCTTCAATGATTGTGCCCATAGAGGAAAAAGTCTAGGACACAACATGTATTGTATATATGTGTGTATATATATATATATATATATAATACACCAGAAGGGCAGCACTCACCCTTTACTAAGCATAGAGGGCAGGTGTTTCTCGAGACAAAAAATACAACAAACCAAGAGGAGAGCACTGCATTTAATCTAGACTTTTAGGCTAGGGTCAGACGAGCGTGATTTCTACGGACTGTACGTTTGTGCACACGGACGTACGTCAGTACGGAAGACACAGTAGTGGCCACACAGTCCGTTTTTTCACTGACGTATAATTTGACGGATGTAGGAGGGAAAATAAATTAAAAAGCAAAACCATTTTGTCCGTGAAAAATGCTGGACGTATAAATGCAGCCCGTCTGACCACGTTCCATCACTCACACACAAAGCTATGCGGACGTTGTGGACGCAGCGCACTTTGTGCGGCCGTTCTAGGGGTTGTACATTCTTGCCTGCCTTGCGTCCGTGGGCCGCGGCCGTTGTGCGTCCGCAGTTCAGTGCGGACGTACTTCATGTGTCGGGCTCCAATGGGCTTTCTGTCATGCTATCACGGACGTACTTTTAGGCGCAGTCACGGACGTGAACACTACACTCGTCTGACCCCAGCCTTAAATGCGATGCGGAATATGCCGGCGCTTTATAAATAAAGAATAATAATAATATACAGTATATATATTTGTGCCTATGCAGGTGCTTTATTTTTGTCAGGTGCACATACAAATGATATTGTGCCTGTGACCAAGATTCATTTGATATTAAAATACATATATATATATAATCATCCGAAGATTCTGTACACGGAGGCTGGAAAGTAAGTTGAAGAAATTTTATTCAAGGGTTCGACGTTTCAGTCCAAATGGACTTTCATCAGGATACAGAAAGAAGAAGCAACAGGCATTAAATACATACAGAATGATTGGAAATCAAACACAGGTGCAAGGCAGGCGGGGCCACCAACAAGGTACCCGCCCAGCCTGAGGTAAGGTAAGCAGCAATATATCACACAGAGAAAAACAATTGAAACAAAACTAACACAAAGGACAAAAAATAGAAGCACTGGCCAAAGGAACAATAATCACAGTGCCATGTGCTAATGTGTGAGTATAAAAGGCTGGAGGACCAGTAAAAAAAGAGCTAACGGAGGCTGAGATGGCAGTGAAGGCTGTTCTGTTCATTCAGGCCTCCAGGAGATACAGTAGCTAGCGTGAAGATCCACAAGGATTCACGCTTAAGTAATTCTAAAGCCCTATCACCTCCGCGAGGAGACAAGGGGACATGGAAAATCCCCATGACGCGCAGGGTAGACAGAGGGTGATGGAGTTCCTGGAAATGACGGGCTACTGGTTGGGGATTTTCCATGTCCCCTTGTCTCCTCGCGGAGGTGATAGGGCTTTAGAATTACTTAAGCGTGAATCCTTCTGGATCTTCACGCTAGCTACTGTGTGATATATTGCTGCTTACCTTACCTCAGGCTGGGCGGGTACCTTGTTGGTGGCCCCGCCTGCCTTGCACCTGTGTTTGATTTCCAATCATTCTGTATGTATTTAATGCCTGTTGCTTCTTCTTTCTGTATCCTGATGAAAGTCCATTTGGACTGAAACGTCGAACCCTTGAATAAAATTTCTTCAACTTACTTTCCAGCCTCCGTGTACAGAATCTTCGGATGATTATTGTGCCATTTGACCACTTTCTGGCACCGGAGCACCTTTAATTCACGACTGGGTGTGCGGGGAGTTCGATATATATATATATATATATATATATATACATCCTGCTTCTTACATGATTTTCTCACTCTTGTTTCACAAACCTGTATGTGTGTGTATATACATATATGTATTTTTTTTTAAATATTTTTGTAATGGAAGAGTGTGAACATGTACGGAGGCCAAGCAAGGGAGAGATCTATACTATAGATAGAGCGTTTTTCCACCGCCATACTGTAGCCCACTAGCGTGCTGTGATCTGGCTGCATAACTGTGCTGGGAAGTCCACAGCCGAATCAGGAGCAGGGCCTGCACTCTCTTAGTGCACTGTGCAGCACCGTGAATCTCTGCCATGCTTCCGTTAACTGTCAGTATACCTCAGTCAAGAATTTATTTATTTGTTTGCCCACATTTTAAAAACGGGTGCCGGACAAAATCCCTACAGCCAGGTTCCCTATAGCCAACATACCGACGGCCAACTTCCAGACAGGACAAGTGCCGAACATCCCAACTTCCCTACACGGCCAACCTCCAGACATTCACAATCCTAGCGGCTAACCCTAATACTAACACCCTAACCCTAGGTTTAACCACTTGGCTGCTATGGACGCGCTCAGCGCGTCCAGCCAAGTGGTTCTCCTGTGTTATGGACGCGCTGAGCACGTCCATGCACAGGAGGCAGCAATCCGCCGGATTCCGGCGGAATGCTGCGCCCCCCGGTGCGGGCTGACATCTTGGATGTCAGCCCAGCACTTGGGACCCCGGCGGGGACATTAGATGTCATAGCGGCGACGCGATGACATCTAATTCAGGCGCCCCCCCCGCATGTGCGGAGGAGGCGCCTGAAAGGGAGGGGGGGAGGTCCTTAGGACCTCTCTCCCTCCCGATCGCCGGGGAGCAGGGAGTTAATACAGGCACCGCTTGGAAGGGCACAGCCTGCCTTTCCAAACGGTGGCTGTCATTAACCCCTGGGGAGCCGGATCACGAATCGGTGCTGAAAAGCGCCGGTTTGTGATCCTTTCCCGGAGCTGGCCGACAACTTGGATGTCGGCCAAGCCTCCGGGAACTCCCCCTGAGGACTGGCGTCATCGTGCATAGCATAGCACGATGACGCCAGTCCTGGAGTTAACCCTAGCTGCCACCAATGGTGGAGATAGGGGGTTCATTGGAACCCCCTATCTCCCGATCAATGGCAGCTAGGGGTTAAAGTTTGGTACTGTTGGATCGGCCAGAGCATGGCCGTTCCAACGATACCAAACATGACTATGAAAAAAGTTTTTTAAAAAAAAATTAAAAATAAAAAAATATTTTTTAAAAAAATTATATAAAAAAATAAACAAGTTTTTTTTCTTTTTTTTGGTTTGTTAATGCAGCAATATTGTTCCCATTTCAATTATAATGTGAACAATGATGCTGCACTAACGATTTTTGTATGCGGTGCGTGTGAAGGAACCGTTCCCTTCCGTCTGTCCTGGCTCTCCAGACACCCCTTCGTTGCGGTCAGCCCGGCTACTGGGAGCGCTGTCCTCAGCGTCTCGAGTGGCTTGACCTGCCTGCTTCTGTTCCTCTGCCCTGGAGCCGTTAGGAATCTCCAGAAGGCTGCCGTCTGAGGGTGATAGTGTAGTGTAGCGTCGCTGAATGAAACACCAGACGCGGCTGTATGTTCCAACAGGATCCTCTCTCTCTGAGCTCTGAGAGTTCTCTGACTTCTTTTAATGAACAACGCCACCATTTATGCTGAAGTACAACAGTCATAATTTGCATACCCATACTAATTACTAGCATACCCATACTAATTACATTGTCAGTTATTTACAAAAAACATTCTTTACATTCTCTTAGCCTTCAGCTCACACAACATTTGTATATCCATTGTTCTAACACATCAGATTAAACACACACTATCAGAGATCCCTTAAATTAAACATGCAGCTAGATAATGGGAAAAACCCTGATGCATAATTTACACAGCAGCAAAGCTTGTTTACTGGCTACACAAACACACATTTACCTACAGGAATATAGTATTTTTAAAACCAAAGCTATGTCATTTTTCACTAAACTAAATTAAACTAAAACCAAACGATGTAAAATATTTTAAAATCACACGATACAAATGAACATAAAGTCTCTTGAGGTTTGAAGCATGGAGCGTTACATCAGCTCCATGACAGTGCGTTTGTTAAAAATCGCGTAATTTTCCCCCCAAAAAAATGTAACGATACCCCATCTCTAATTTTTTTAACAAGCGCACCCCATACAAAATATAACCGCAATTGCTCGCATGTTAAAATGTGACAAAAGACCACTTTACACGTTGTAAATTATTGAAAATTCATATTTTATTGCATTTTTTGTTATAATATACAGACAGGACATGACGTATACATATAATAATGACATATTATGAATCTGCCGAGTCTGACGGAAAGAACGATATAGAATATGTCTGCGTCATATACTAAAATAAGCCTTCAAAACACGTTTAAACAAGATGAGCGAAACAGGTAAAAATGAGGATCAGCACAGAGGCGGGAAATGCCTCAGCAGCGAAAGGGTTTAGGGGGGTTAGGGCTAGGATTAGGTTTAGGGGGTTAGGGCTATGATTAGGTTTAGGGGGTTAGGGCTATGATTAGGTTTAAGGGGTTAGGGTTAGGATTAGGTTTAGGGGTTAGGGCTAGGATTAGGTTTAGGGGTTAGGGCTAGGATTAGGTTTAGGGGGTTAGGGCTAGATTTAGGGGGTTTAGATTTAGGGAGGTTATGGTTAGATTTAGGGGGGTAGGGTTAGTGTTAGATTTAGGGGGTTAGGGCTAGATTTAGGGGGGTTAGGGTTAGATTTAGGGGGTTAGGGCTAGGGTTAGGGTTAGTGTTAGATTTAGGGGGTTGGCTAGATTTAGGGGGGTTAGCGCTAGGGCTAGATTTAGGTGGGTTAGGGCTAGGTTTAGGGGTTTAGGGTTAGGGCTAGGTTTAGGGGGGTTAGTGCTAGGATTAGGTTTAGGGGGTTAGGGCTATGATTAGGTTTAGGGGGTTAGGGCTAGGATTAGGTTTAGGGGGTTAGGGCTAGGATTAGGTTTAGGGGGTTAGGATTAGGTTTAGGGGGTTAGGGCTAGGATTAGGTTTAGGGGGTTAGGGCTAGATTTAGGGGGGTTAGATTTAGGGAGGCTAAGGTTAGATTTAGGTGGTTAGGGCTAGATTTAGGGGGGTTAGGGTTAGATTTAGGGGGGTTAGGGCTAGGTTTAGGGGGTTAGGGTTAGTGTTAGATTTAGGGGGTTAGGGCTAGATTTAGGGGGGTTAGCGCTAGGGCTAGATTTAGGTGGGTTAGGGTTAGGGCTAGGATTAGGTTTAGGGGGTTAGGGCTATGATTAGGTTTAGGGGGTTAGGGCTAGGATTAGGGTTAGGATTAGGTTTAGGGGTTAGGGCTAGGATTAGGTTTAGGGGGTTAGGGCTAGATTTAGGGGGGTTAGATTTAGGGAGGTTATGGTTAGATTTAGGGGGTTAGGGTTAGTGTTAGATTTAGGGGGTTAGGGCTAGATTTAGGGGGGTTAGGGCTAGGTTTAGGGGGTTAGGGTTAGTGTTAGATTTAGGGGGTTAGGGCTAGATTTAGGGGGGTTAGGGCTAGGTTTGGGGGGTTAGGGCTAGGTTTAGGGGGTTAGGGAGTAGGGTTAGTGTTAGCCGCTGGGATTTTGGATGTCTGAAAGTTGGCCGTCAGGGAGTTGTCTATGTAGGGAAGTTGGCCGTCGGGATTTTGGCATTAGGGAACCTGGTTGTAGGGATTTTGACCCAAACCCTTTAAAAACATATACTTTTAACGAGAAATTTTGCATGAGGTTTTTGAGATCGAAATATTAAGTCCCCATGTACGAAATGTAACACTCCTATTGTGCTATATGGAGTATAATAGCAACATTGTATGCAAGATATGAGGTATTACCGCACTCCGTATCGATTTCTGAATCTGTCCGGAGTCGCCTCTTTTTATTTACACCTCAAATTATTACGTCAAATAATTTTTATTTTAAAATGAATGTATAAAGAACATAACTAAAATGCTGTATGTGTCCTTTGCAAAACGCTGTATAATATGTGGGGGTTTGCTAAATAAAAAAGTGGAAAATATCGGGTGAATATACCGTATAAACAGAATAAATGGCAGGTTTACTGCGGTTCTTAAGGCTTAACCAGCCGGCCCTAGTCCTTAAGGGGTTAACAACATGTTTAGTGAGAAAAAGAATCCTTTTTTTTTTTTTTTTTATCCGTCCCGCCCGTGTAAAAATTTAATTTATCATCTTATTTTCTCCCGTGTTGACACACCGGGCCGTCTCGCGTGCGTCTTTCATACACTTCATCTCTCAAGTGTCGCCGGTGTCAGTCGTTTTTCCACAATATCGGATCTAAGATTTTCTAGGAAACCCTTTTAACCCACATATATATCGTTCTAGTGCTTCCTTTTGTCAGCTGTAAAATGAGCCGCCGCCTCGCGAAAGTGACGCGTCCCCTTTACAGTGCGCACAAGATATTGATTTACAACGCTGGCCAGTAAATATGTAATTTGATCTGTCACGGCGCGAATGAAAGATGGCTGAAACGTCAGCTGTGGCGGTTTTCTTGCGTCCTTGGCGTCCGTCTTTCAGGATCTTCCTCTAAAAGGATCCATACCTGTGCTGTGTCCAGATTAATAAAGTTAACAAAAAATATATATATATTTTAAATAAAACTGTTCTCTTTGATTCCTGTCCCAAAAGCATTCTATTTATTTTTATACATATTACTTCAGACGAAGAAAAACACAAAAACAACTAGAATGTGTGTTGATAATGTGTTTTATAAGGTGGTTTTGTTTGTAATGCGCAAGTAATCTCATTATAGCTTATGTTAGCGCTAGTGTCCCTTTAAAGTTCACGTTTTTCAAAGATTTGACATTTTTACATTTTTATTCATTTTTTACATATTTTCCACAACATAAATGATGGGAGTTTAGTTCTCGAAATATGATCATATCTTGTTTAAGCCTGCCACAACGTCAATGTATCCCAACGCGACAGATCCTACACTGAAACACCTAACGATCGCCTTGCGTTAAAGGGTTAAGGATTGTTAAACTCTTTGAAGGGTTAAGGGTTGTTAGAATCTCTAAAGGGTTAAAAATGGCTATACTCTTTAAATGTATAAGCTACTGTTTTTCGAACTGGTCTATTCACTAGTGGTGAACCTCAGGAGAATGACTGGAGAAGTGAAAATTCTAGGTGAAAATGGCCGAACCAGAAAAATTCTCCCATTTATCTCACTTTCCAAATCGGCTATTTGGTCTAGATTGTTCTCTTCTCCTGCCAGTTCTCCTGGTTTTCACCTCTGAATAACCATGTAAATGTATGAGTTGGTGCGTTCTCCACCTGGTTTGTCATATATAATATATAACACACATCCCAATGGATTTATCAAAAATCAAAAAATGTTAAGTATCCATTTAAAAAATGCTAACGTTTCGACCCCTTTAGGCTGGGGTCAGACGAGCGCAGTATTAACGTGCGTTTAGCCGCACTTAATCACGGCCGTGCTAGCAGCAAATGCCGTCCAGTGCCGGACAGCATACAAAGAACGGCTGCACGAAAGTGGCAAACGAACGCATTTTTTCGAGAACGTCAAACCGCTAGTACTGACGTATAGAGTGCGCTGCGTCCGCTAGCGGCGTGTGTGCGTGATTAGGAGACGTCAGACGCTGCTAATGTCCGGCCAACATAACATCCAGACGCAAGAAGTGTTTTATTGATGATCCGTACAAAATCACGGACGTAAATGCGCATCGTATGACTGCTATTGCGTATTCCGTGAAAAAATACGTCCATTCGTTCAAAGGAACTTTTTCACGGACAACGTGAACAATGCGTTCGTCTGACCCAGCCTTAAACCTTTATCAGCCCTGAAATGCCAGCATCTTTTTAATGGATACTTATTAAAAATCAAAAAATATATATTCAGTCCTCGTGTGCCTCCCTTGGGATGTGTGATATACTGTATATGCACTGGATTGGCAACTTTATGTTAAACGCCATTTAATTTTTATATATATATATGATAGCAAAGGTCTACACATCCTGTTAAAATGTCGGGATTTTTTATGTAAAAAATTAGACCAAGATAAATCATTTCAGAACTTCTTCCACCTTTTAATGCGACCTATAAACTGTACAACCCAACTGAAAAACAAACTGAAATCTTTCAGGTGGAGGAAAAATAAAAAATTTAAATAATCTGGTTGCGTAAGTGACCACACCCTTAAACTGATACTGTGTTGAATCACCTTTTGGTTTTATTCCAGCGCTCAGTCTTTTTGGGTTTGAGTCTATCAGCATGGCACTTCTTGACTTGGCAATATTTGCCTACTCTTCTTTGCAAAAATACTCCAAATCTGTCAGATTGTGAGGGCATCTCCTGCGCCCAGCCCTCTTCAGATCACCCCACAGATTTTCCATGGGATTCAGGTCTGGGCTATGGCCGGGCCATTCCAAAACTTTAATCTTCTTCTGGTGAAGCCATTCCTTTGTTGATTTGGATGTGTGCTGTGGGTCGTTGTCATGCCGAAAGGTGAAGGTCCTCTTCATGTTCAGCTTTCTAGCAGAACCCTGAAGGTTTTGGGCCAATATTGACCATTATTTGGGACCGTTCATAATTTCCTCTACCTTGACTCGAAGACCTCCATCTGAAGAAAAACAGCCCCTTGGCATGATGCTGCCACCGCCATGCTTCACTATGGGTATGGTGTTCTTTTGGTGATGTGCGGTGTTGTTTTTGCGCCAAACATATCTTTTGGAATTATGGCCAAAAAAGTTCACCCTTGGCTTCATCAGACCATAACACATTTCCCTCATGCGTTTGGGAGACTTCAGATGTGTTTTTGCAAAATTTAGCCGGGCTTGAATGTTTTTGTTCGTAAGAAAAAGCTTCCATCTTTCCACTCTACCCCATAGCCCAGACATATGAAGAATACGGAGATTGTTGTCCCATGTGCCACACAGCCAGTACTTGCCAGATGTTCCTGCAGCTCCTTTAATGTTGCTGTAGTCCTCTTGGCAGCCTCCCTGACCAGGTTTCTTCTCGTCTTTTCATCACATTTGGAGGGACGTCCAGTTCTTGGTAATGTCACGGTTGCGCCATATTTTCTCCACTTGATGTTGACTGTCTTCACTGTGTTCCATGGTTTCTCTAATGCCTTGGAAATTCTTTTGTTTCTTCTCCTGACTGATACCTTGTAACAATGAGATCCTCTGATGCTTTGGAAGCTTCTCTGCAGTCCATGGCTTTTGCTGTAGGATGCGACTAAGAAAATGTCAGGAAAGACCTACTGGAACAGCTGAACTTTATTTGTGGTTAATCCGCGACACTTTAATGTGATTGCTTAACCCCTTCACTGCTGAGCCATTTCACATCTTAAAAAAACACATTTTTGTTTTTTTATTATTTTAATTTTTTTGTTCTTTACTTTAACCCTTTCGCTGCTGAGGCTTTTCCCGCCCCTGTGCTGAGGTCATTTTTACCGGTTTTGCTCATCATGTTTAAACGTGTTTTGAAGGCTTATTTTAGTATATGACCCAGACATATTATATATCGTTCTTTCCGTCAGACTCGGTAGATTCATAATATGTCATTATTATATGTATACGTTATGTCATGTCTGTATATTATAACAAAAAATGCAATAAAATATGTATTTTCAATAATTTACAATGTGTAAAGTGTTTTTTTTCACATTTTAACATGCGAGCAATTGCGGTTATATTTTGTATGGGGTGCGCTTGTTAAAAAAATTAGAGATGGGGTCTCGTTACATTTTTTTTTGGGGAAAATTACACTATTTTTACCAAACGCACCGCATACAAAAATCGTTAGTGCAGCATCATTGTTCACATTATAATTGAAATGGGAACAATATTGCTGCATTAACAAACCAAAAAAAAGAAAAAAAAAGTGTTTTTTTTTTTATTATTTTTTTTATTTTTATTTTTCTTTTACAAAATTTTTCACAGTAGTGTTTGGTATCGTTGGAACAGCCATGCTCTGGCCGATCCAACCATATCAAACTTTAACCCCTAGCTTCCACGGATCGGGAGATAGGGAGTTCCAATGAACTCCCTATCTCCACCGTTGGAGGCAGTTAGGGGTTAAGTCCAGGAATGGCGTCATCGTGCTACGCACGATGACGCCAGTCCTCAGGGGGAGTTCCCGGAGGCTTGGCCGACATCCAAGATGTCGGCCAGCTCCGGGAAAGGATCGCGAACCGGCGCTTTTCAGCGCCGATTCGCGATCCAGCTCCCCAGGGGTTAATGCCAGGCACCATTTGGAAGGGCAGGCTGTGCCCTTCCAAATGATGCCTGGGTTAACCCCCGCAGAGCCGCCGATCGGGAGGGAGAGAGGTCCGAAGGACCTCCCCCCTCCCTTTCAGGCGCCTCCTCCGCACATGCGGGGGGGGCGCCTGAATTAGGTGTCATCGCGCTGCCACGATGACACCTAATACCAGCGGCTGCGGTTCCGGATGCGCGGCTGACATCGAGGATGTCAGCCCGCACCGGAGGGGCCAGCAATCGGCCGGAACCCGGCCGAACGCTGACCCCAATGGGAGGACGCGCTCAGCGGTTAAACATGGTCATGTTTGGTATCATTGGAAAGGCCATGCTCTGGCCTTTCAAATGATTCCAAACATGATCCTGCTAGCTGCCAAACGTCGGGAGATATTGGGGTTCAAAGGAACCCCCTATCTCCACCCCATCTTTCCTTAGGAGTCAATGAGGACGTTCCCCACACGTCCTCAGCAGTGAAAGGGTTAATTCTGAGCACAACTCCATCACCAGTTATAAGAGGGTGTGCACACTTATGCGACCGTATTATATTTGTTTTTTTATTTCTCCTCCCTCCACCTAAAAGATTTCAGGTTGTTTTTCAGGTGAGTGGTACAGTTTATAGGTCACATTGAAAGATGGAAGAAGTTCTCAATACAGGGTTGTGCGTCCTGTCTCACGGTGGGGAAAGTGTTCGCGCCACTTGGCATGAACCTTCACAGGATTACATTGCAGGCTTGCCATTATTTGACCAGTCCGTGTCTGGGACCTGACCGTCGCCGTTATGCACGTTGCAAATTTCACCATTCTTTGATTTGACAGAACGTCCAGCTCTCCCTCCTGACTGAGCGAGGCATGGGAGAGGCGGTTCAGGAATTTGTGGACAAGGAGGAGAAGGACGCCATCGAGGAACTTGTGAAATTTCAGCTGGAGAAGACACAGAGGTTCTTGAAAGAACGGAATATCGACTGCGAAGAGGAGAAGATCGACGAGGAGGTGAATATCATTGCTTTTGCCATCACGACTGCATTCTGTTTCCTGTAAACGATCACAATGTGGACATAAAGCAAGAAAACAAATCGTAACAAAATCCTTTCTACTGTGCCTGATAAAGCAAACATATCACACTCAGGGCTCTATTACAATCTTCGCGCAAACGTTAACGCGTGCGCAAAAACACATTAACACGAGGGGTAAAACCCTTTGCGCTGAACGTCATATTACAATGTCCGTGCAAAAAATGCTCGTTAACGTCTAACGCGGGTGAACCTGCACGAACCCTGCGCGAGCTTACTGTACTTTGCGCGTCCTATACTTAACATTGTGAGCGCAAATGCGTTTGTGCGCTGGTACGCGGATGGTATTACAATCTCTGTGCAAACTTTAACGGACAATGTTTGCGCGCATAATTTTAACGTCTTTTAAAAGCTGGTGGTAACGGCAAATCTGAACGTTGTGGCCGAAACCAAATACACCAGCACGAAAAAAAAAAATACAGCAGAGTATAGTTACACATTCTACACATACCCAAACAATAAAATGGAGAAGTTGTGCGTGTTTTTATTATTGCTGCAGCATATATATTCAGATTGACTTTGGCAGGCGCAAAAACTTAACGTGAGATAATTGTGGTTCTTAATTCTGATTGGCTGAATTGCGTGAAAAAACTGTTCGCCCACCGATTTCTGCACGTAGCGTTAATGCGCGCGAGTTTTTGCGCATCTTTTCTACGCGTGTTATTTTTTGACGGATGAAAAAATGCACTCGGATTGTAATACACGTAAATTGTTAATTTACGCGCGATAACGTTTAACGCTTCGCGCGCAAATTAACGCGCTGCGCGAGCGTTTTTGCGCAAAGAATGTAATAGAGCCCTCAATGTCCAGCTCAATGTACTCGAATAACAACAAAATTTTATCGATACAGACAGACTCGGGGCAGGTTGTGGGTGCAAAATGCATGTGTTTTTGTGTGTTTTTTTTTTGTAATACTTAACCCTTTCAGTGCCAAGGCACATTTGAATTTTGTGCATGCTGGAGGCAGTGTCAATTCCTAGCATTTTGCAATGATATACTGTAGGTAATTTTACTATAATCTGTATTTTACAGCTGAGCTGTATAAACCTATGTACCTTTTATTTTTTAGGACAGTTCAGGCACTTATCTCCACAGCTTTGCCTATATTATTGTTAACACCACTGGTCACATTATAACGTTTAATTTTTCCAGTTGCAGGTCACATAAAACAAGGCGCACTTCATTATCCCAGCTGACATCTCCAAAATGCAGTATTGTAAGGCCCGTGTCAGACGAACGCAGTGATCACGTCCGTGTTGCCGCACAGTTTAACGTCCATCGTAGCTTAGAATCATGATCGATAGAGACCCACACACTAAGGGCTATATTACAATGTTGGTACTAACTTAACCAGAGCTGTTGTAAACTTAACAACCCCATTGATTTTTAATGGCTCTGGGAAGTTTACAACAGCTCTGGTTAAGTTAGCACCAACTTTGTAATACGGCAAGAACGTAAAACCGCTAACACGGACGCGCAGAGTGCACCACGTCCGCCTAGCGTTCTGTGTGCGTGATGAGGAGACGTCAGACGCAGCGCATTTGCGACGTCCAGCACCTTGACGCCCAAAATGCCTTTTCATATCCTTTTTCAAATTAATTTTGTTTCCCATATTTCTCTTTTTTTTTCTACGACCGTCATAAAAAAACGGACCATGTGGCGTCTACAGTATCTTCCGTCAGAACGCCCGTCCGTTGTGCACGCACGCAGAGTGCACTCAGGCTGCGTTCGTCTGACATTAGCCTAAGACTGCGCGTTCGTTGCCCGCTAACATTCAATTAGCAGACTAAAAGTGTTAAAACGGATTAGAGATTAGCTGTCGTACAATTAGGGCAATTTTATAGCGATTCAGGGTTTAGAACGTTGTTTTGGGTAGAGTTAGGGTATAGGAACATCAGATAAAAAAAAATATGTATAATCTGATGTTCTGCAGGATGCTTTGTTTGCTCGTTAGGCGTTGTCTAGCTTTGAAACAATTTACATAGTTACATAGTTACATAGTTACATAGTTACATAGTTATATAGGCTGAAAAAAGACATGCGTCCATCGTGTTCAGCCTCTCCCACATAACCTACTGCTGTTGATCCAAAAGAAGGCAAAAAACCCAGTCTGAAGCGCTCGCCAATATGCAACATACTGGGAAAAAATTCCTTCTTGACCCCAGAATGGCAGTCAGATTTCTCCTTGGATCAAGAAGCTTTTACCCACATATTAAATATTATAACCCTTAATATTCTGTGTCTGCAGGAAGTCATCCAGTCGTTTTTTAAAAGTCTGTACAGACTCTGACCCAACCACCTCAACAGGCAGAGAATTCCACAGCTTTATTGTTCTCACCGTAAAATAACCCTTCCTATGCTTTAAGCTAAATTTTCTTTCTTCCAGTCTAAATGGATGACCCCTTGTCCTATGTATAGACCTGTTAATGAATAGGTTATCAGACAATGGTTGATAATGGCCCCGTATATATTTATATAAGGTTATCAGATCCCCTCTAAGGCGCCTTTTCTCTAAACTAAACAGGTTTAAGCTTGTTAGTCTTTCCTCATAACTTAACCCTTCCATCCCCCTTATTAATTTAGTTGCCCGTCTCTGCACTTTTTCTAGCGATATAATATCTTTTTTTAAGACAGGTGCCCAAAATTGCACGGCATATTCAAGGTGCGGCCTGACCATTGATTTATACAGAGGAAAAATTATGTTTTCATCCCGTGAGTGAACTCCCCTTTTAATGCATGCCAGTACTTTGCTGGCCTTGGCGGCTGCTGTTTGACATTGCACATTGTTACTTAGTTTGAAGTCTATGATTATTCCCAAATCCTTCTCCTGCTTGGATTTCCCTAACTCCGTACCATTTAGGGTATTCGATGATTGTGTGTTCTTCACTCCAAAGTGCATAACTTTACATTTATCTAGATTAAATTTCATCTGCCATTTAAGTGCCCAGTCCCCCAATCTATCTAAATCCCTCTGCAGCGAAGTAACATCCTGCTCACATTGTATTACTTTTCCTAGCTTTGTGTCATCTGCAAACACTGATACATGACTTTCAATGCCTATCTCAAGGTCATTTATAAATAAATTGAATAGTATTGGTCCTATAACAGACCCCTGAGGGACACCACTTACCACTGGTGTCCATCTTGAAAATGTACCATTTATGACCACTCTCTGTACCCTATCTTTTAGCCAGTTTTCTATCCAAGAACAAGTATTTTCATCTAGACCATTTTTTCTTAATTTAAGTAGTAACCTTTTGTGTGGAACTGTGTCATTTCTAATTCCTTTGTTATTTAATCATATTTTTTAGCTTTTTTTTTTTTTGCAATGCATTTTTTTTTCTTGTTTATTTTCTACAAAAAAACAAACAACTATATAAAGTGCTTTTTTCTTTCAAGGTTCGAAAATTCAGAGAGACAAGAAGAATCAACACTAACGAGGAGGATGAAGAAGTCCGAGAAGTAAGTTCCTTTTTTAACGTAACATTTGGAATGGACACTGCGATCTGGCGTGCTTATACCTAAAGTATAAAGGATATCCGACTTGTCGATGAGATAACAGCAGCAGTCTGTAATACATCAGAAAAGTATTGTAAAGAGCGGAGGCCGCGGTTTACATGGGACATTCGAAAATATTCAGGGTGGTTTTTTATTATTTTTTTTGTTTTTGTGTAGATTTTAGATATAAATAAGATTGTAAGGAGGACTGTATAAAGATTGTGCTATGCATATATGTATGTACAGTTAGGTCCATATATATTTGGACACAGGCACAATTTTAGGGGTTTTTTTTCAGCTATTTAGCCAAACGTATTGAAGCTATAGTTATGTAATGGATATGGGGTGACAGTGCACACTCTCGGGTTTAATTTGAGGGTATGTAGGAGGAAGGGTTTAGAAATTACAGGTCTTAAGAGTAGCCAACCCCCTTTTTAAGGGACCAAAAGTAATTGGACATTTGAATCAAAAGCGTTTCATGGCCAGATGTGATCTACTCCTTCGTTATTTCTTCATCAATTAAGCAGCTAAAAGGTCTGGAGTTGATTCTAAGTGTGGTACTTGCATTTGGAATCTATTGCTGTGAACCTACATCAGGTGTTCGAAGGAGCTGTCCATGCAAGGGAAACAGACCATTGTAAGGCTTCAAAAACAAATCCATCAGAGAGATAGCAGCAACATTAGGAGCGGCCAAATCAATATTTTGGTACATTCTGAGTTAAGAAGAACGAACTGGTGAGCTCATCAACATAAAAAGGCCTGGATTTCCACAGAAGACAACAGTGGTGGATGATCCACAGCATACAACGTAATCTGTAAAACATGCTGGCGGAGGCAGTGTGATGGCATGGGCATGCATGGCTTTCAGTGGCACTGGGTCATTGGTGTTTATTGATGATGTGACAGAAAACAGAAGCAGCCGGATGAATTCAGCAGTGTTTAGAGATATACTGTCAGCCAAGATTCAGCCAAATGCAGCAAAGTTGATTGGACGGCGCTTCACAGTACAGACGGACAATGATCCAGAACACACTGCAAAAGCAACCCAAGAGTTTTTGAAGGAAAAGAATTGGAATATTCTGCAATGGCCGAGTTAATCACATGATCTCATCCCAATTGAGATGCATTTCACTTGCTGAAGGCAAAACTAAAGGCAGAAAAACCCACAAACAAAGAACTGAAGACAGCAGCAGGTAGAGCCGGGCAAAACATCAGAAAAGAGGAAACGAAGTCTTTGGTAATGTCCATGGGTTCCAGATTTCAGGCAGTCATTGCCAGTAAAGGATTCAACAAATTATTAAAAATGAACATTTTATTTAGGATTCTATTCATTTGTCCAATTACATTTGAGCCCCTGAAAATGGGGGGGGGGGGGCTGTGTATAAAAACGGTGGCAGTTCATAAAATTTGTACCTGATATATTTATGTTCAAAATATCCTCTTGAATTAAAGCTGAAAGTCTGCACTTCAAATTCATTTGGATCGTTACGTTTTAATTTTATTCTGGTTCAATACTGAGACAAAAGTATGAGAGTGTCTTTTTTCTGTAACAGACCTTTTTATTATACACTTTCAATCGTATTGTTTTTTACCCTGTTCGTCAGCTTGTTGGCTTTTTCCGGTGGCTGGTCTGCGCTATTTTCTTCGGCTCGTCTGCTTTTTCCGGCGTGTTTGGGTTGTTTTTTGCTGTGGTTCTGGCGGGTTTTCGGTTGGATTTTGGTGGGTTTGAGGCAGGTTTTCTCTGCACTCCGGGGACCCTGCGGTGAATGCTGATTGCAGGGTGGGGAACTTTATTCCCCGAAGTGGCCATTTCTGCGACATTTCCGTGCTCTCTGAATAACCCGCAATATGGACAAAAGTATCGGGACCCCTGACCATTACACATCGGGACCTTTATGACATAGCTTTGGAACATACATAGACATTAATATGGAGCTGATCCTCCCCCTTTGCAGCTATAATAGATTCCACTCTTCTGGGAAAGATTTCCAGAGTATTTTGGGGTGTTTCAGTGGGCATTTTTGCCCATTTATCCAGTAGAGCATTTGTGGGGTCAGGTTTGATGTTGGGTGAGGAGGCCTGGCTCTCAATCTACTTTCCAGTTCATCCCAAAGGTGTTGGATGGGGTTGAGGTCACGGCTCTGTACGGCAAGTCAAGTTCTTCCACACCAAACTCCTCTGGCCATGTCCATACGGACCTTGCTTTGTGCGCTGGGGCACAGTCATGACGGAATAGAAAAGGAGCTCATCAGAACGACCCATGTTTGTCACAAATGTCTGTAAATGCAGACTGCAGGGCTAGGAGTGCGATTGTAAACACCTGTGGCAATGGGTCTGAATGAAACACCTGAATTCAATCATTAAGAGCTGTATCCATAGAGCAGGGATCTCAAACTCTGGGTACAATTCCCAGAATTCCTTTAAATCAATAAATGGCCAGAGAATCTTGGGAGGTGTGGTTCAGAAACATCTGGGTCGGGTAGAGTTTGAGATCCCTCCCATAGAGTGTATCTATCACCAGTTTTGGGTTTTTTGTTTCTTTTTTTTGTGCAGGCTATGAACCGAGCAAAACAGAGATCCCAGACAGATGACGTTAACATGAGTGAGGGTGAGGAGCGCGAGATGAAGTGTCCAGATCCAACCTTCGATGATTCCGATGAACCCGACATGCCGGCTCCAACACGCGGACGAGGTCGCGGCCGGGCAAGAGGAAGCAGGGGTCAGAGCTCAAGCACTAGAGGAACGTCCAGACGTGGGAGAGGTGCGTAACCTCAGGAAGAAAATGCAATTTAATATAAAGTGATGCTGGTTACCTGGAGGATTGTTTAGTGTAATCCCAGGGGAGTGCCGGCATCGATCCCCTTACATGGATTCATTTATGTTCCATATCTCTGAGCTGTATAGGGCGAACGCAACAAATCAATATTCTCATGTTTTCTTTCAGCCCAGCTATTACCTGTGTTTAGTGACAGACCTGGCAAGGCATCTAGTATTGTATTAATGCGTGTCCTGGTATGAGGCTGCCGTATTATTATGAAGCAAAGTCCCCTATGAATGCCACTGAGCCTCGACTCGGCGTGCGGTGACTTGGCACACACGTCATCTCTCTCCCTGACGCTGTGACTATCAATATGTTTTGTACATGGAATCTGGTAAAGTTTGATGTTGGGTGAGGAGGCCTGGCTCGCAATCTCCTTTCCAGTTCATCCCAAAGGTGTTGGATGGGGTTGAGGTCAGGGCTCTGTACGGCAAGTCACATCCTTGCACACCAAACTCATCCAACCATGTAAATACAGACGTTGCTTATTTTTTCCTGGGAGTTGTAAATACTGACAAATCGACCCAGCAGATCACCAGAACAACACACTCCTCTGTCCAAACCAGAGCAAGTACAGACAGACAGACTGACCCAGCAGATCACCAGAACAACATGCTCCTCTGTCCGAACCAGAGCAAGTACAGACAGACAGACAGACCGACCCAGCAGAACAACATACTCCTCTGTCCGAACCAGAGCAAGTACAGACAGACAGACTGACCCAGTGGATCACCAGAACAACATGCTCCTCCGTGCCAATTAAAACAAGCACAGGCAGACAGACTGACGACCCAGCGGATAACCTGGACAACATACTACTCTCTGCAAACTAGAGCAAGCACCGACAGACAGACTGACCCAGCGGATAACCCGAACAACATACTCCTCCGCATATTAACCTTCCTGGCGCTATTTTCGAGTGTGGCTTGGGGTTAAATTTCAGTGACGGAAATGGTAACCCGGAGCCACACTCGAGCTGATACATACCTGTCCCTGCGTTCCCTCAATGTCCTCCCGCAGTCACCTCCGTCCATTCGCGGTGTCCTGCTTCCGGGTTCCAAAACTGGCGATCTGGGACATCCCTAGTTCGGATACTAAACGGTGAATTCATCAGGTCTGCGCTTGCAATAATTCTTCAATGTGCATAAAAGTAAAGCTCATGGTCCTATTGGACTTTCAGCTCATATCGCTAGTTTCTGTCTTTTTTCAATTTTTTTTGTAATTTTTACCTTCCCATTTTGTGTCTTCTAGGAAGTGCAGGCGGTGATCCTCCCTCTAGTGGAAGAGCAGCTAAAGCACCCGCCAAAAACATGTCCATCTTAGATGGTGAGTTCAATGTCCGTTTCCGTTAGAGCAGGGGATCCCATGCTTTGGGTTCTCCTGACCTGGTTGAACTACAACTCCCATAGTTCATCGCTGCAAAATATGTTGGCACTATCTGTTTCAGTCAGAGAATTCTGGGAATTGTAGGCCGCCAAATTCCGGCGGTCTGGAGTTTGAGATCCTTGGTTTTGAGCTTTATTAACCCTTTTGCTACCTTGGTCATGTTAACACTATTCTCTAAGGTGCCTGAAATAGATTTACCTCTATCCGGTCTAAATCTAGATAGTCACAAGCAAATTTCATTATGCAACCGATTTCATTTGCAACTTGCTTTACTAGAGACATAAGAGCCGATGTTCTGTATGCAACACATCTGTAGTGGCCGTGTCCAAGAACGAGAAGTCCCTGCACGATGTATTTATTTATTTATAAAGGATTTTACCAGGAAGGATACATTGAGATTTCTCTCGTTTTCAAGTATGTCCTGGGTTCAAGAACATTGAAGTGTTACAGTTACAGAAATACAAAGTAATACAATGCAAGAAATTAAAAACACAAATATACAGATTAACACAGAAAATAAATATGTAGGAAATATAGTCACTGTTACAGGTGCATTCTGTATATAGTCACTGTGTTACATGTTTACAGGTGCTGTATATAGTCACTGTTACATGTTTACAGGTGCATTCTGTATATAGTCACTATGTTACATGTTTATAGGTGCATTCTGTATATAGTCACTATGTTACATGTTTACAGGTGCATTCTGTATATAGTCACTATGTTACATGTTTACAGGTGCATTCTGTATATAGTCACTATGTTACATGTTTACAGGTGCATTCTGTATATAGTCACTATGTTACATGTTTACAGGTGCATTCTGTATATAGTCACTATGTTACATGTTTACAGGTGCATTCTGTATATAGTCACGATGTTACATGTTTACAGGTGCTGTATATAGTCACTATGTTACATGTTTACAGGCACATTCTGTGTATAGTCACTATGTTACATGTTTACAGGTGCATTCTGTATATAGTCACTATGTTACATGTTTACAGGTACATTCTGTATATAGTCACTGTGTTACATGTTTACAGGTGCTGTATATAGTCACTATGTTACATATTTACAGGTGCATTCTGTATATAGTCACTATGTTACATGTTTACAGGTACATTCTGTATATAGTCACTGTGTTACATGTTTACAGGTGCATTCTGTATATAGTCATTATGTTACATATTTACAGGTGCTGTATATAGTCACTATGTTACATATTTACAGGTGCATTCTTTATATAGTCACTGTGTTACATGTTTACAGGTGCATTCTGTATATAGTCACTGTGTTACATGTTTACAGGTACATTCTGTATATAGTCACTATGTTACATGTTTACAGGCGCATTCTGTATATATTCCCTATCAGGGTGATTCGAAAAGTCACCGCATGTTCGGTGATTTTTCGTTCTCTTCAATTCGGTGCGAATCGGCTTTCCCATTTCGGCGACCCTGTGGTGAATTCAGCAAGCACCACAGGGCTGTCGTAATGCAGGGAAAAGCTGCCGAAAACCCGGCGATTGCACGCCGAAAACCCGCAAAAACATCTGGATTAACCCGCCGAAGACGCCGGAAAAACCCGAGCAGGAGCCGATCACACGCAGAGCAACCGCCGGAAAAGCTGACACCGCAGACGAACGCAGTGAATAAATTAGCAAAACAGTTTGCTTGAATGTTTGAAAAGTGAAACGCTGTTTGCAAAGAAACTACTGAGCGAAAATGTCTGAAATTTACATATGAGGTCCAGGGAATGATAATAAAGAGGGCTGTTACAGAAAAAATAAGTAAAGTAAAAACAAACCCGGAATTTTTTTTAAAAAAAGCAAAATCCCGAAGAATGCTTAAAATATCCTTAAAAATCTATAAATAAACAGACTCTTTACTGCAGAATTTTATAATGAACGGTTTATTAGATGTTGAGTTAAAACGGGAATATTTTTAACATTGAAGCCTATGGGATTCGGCTGAATAAAGCTGCCGAATTAAACCACCGAATGGCAGGGCATTTCGGGAACCTTTCACTGCTGGTTTGTGTTCTCGGAATAGCCGAAGCAGTGCTTTTTTTATGGGGATTTCACTGCCCTCGAACAGGCACCGTATGTGCACGCAATTCGCCAGGATTTGGTGAATTGCCTGCTCTCTGGATAGCCGAATGTCCAAGACAGGTAACCGAATGCTGATTTTCAGCGTTCGGTTACCTTTCTCCAGCAATTCGGATCTCTTTGAATAACCCTGTATGTTACATGTTTACAGGTGCATTCTGTATATAATGAAAAAACAATAAGGTGGAAAAAATGGCGCAGATAATGTGTAGATGGTCGGTCTTGGGTAGCAGCAAGGGCACAAACGCACACTCCCAAGTGCGAATAGTCAATAGATAAAATAATGGGTAGAGTCCTCGCGCTTACGCCAAGTGTCCAGTGAGTAATACTTCAAGATAATCTAGAAAACATAATAGGAGACATACATTGCGCAGTACATCCTTATGACACCTGGTTTCCAGAGACAAAGTATTCAACTCACTTTTTTCTGAGCCCCATAAAGTCGGCTCTGGACTATATAGGTATATATCTGTGGATATGATCTCACCAGCCCATCCTACCAGCAACCATCCGTGGTGATAACCTGGTCCATAGATGAAATATTGGATCCCCGGGATATGTCACAGATGAAAAGTCGGCAGGATAAAATAAAGTAAAATTTATTGCAGCACTAACGCGTTTCGACCTAATTGGTCTTTATCAAAGTGCAAAAAAATATACATAATACAATGCAGTGTACAACGTTCATTTATACAAAAAAGATAAGGGAAATAGGCGGTGTCAAGCCACAACCTCATTAACTTAATTGGTACTAACACACCCTACTTCCAATCATTTAGAGGCGCAGCACCAGCAAACATTCAATATACAAACGGGCGCATAATGATTACGTCCATCTACCTCGACCCCGCCCCTCTGAGCCATCGATCGCCATTTTGGAAGAGGGAAAATGGTGTCCACAATATAGCTTGCCCTCGCAACATTGATGGGCATTTAAAACAAGCTTATTTCCGGACGTTTTGGGGTCCCGAACCAGTGATATCTTTCCCAGGTGTTCGTGGGCATAGCAGCGGCAGACATCCGGCATGTAGACAGGCGCATGGTGATTACATCACCATGTTCCAACTTCCGCCAGTCTGAACCGTCGAGCGCCATTTTTGAAGAGGGAAAGTGTTGTTGAAAGTACATCCTACCCTCACAATATCGCAGCTTATTAATTTCGACGGACGTTTAGCAATCTTGCTTGCGGCCGTTTTGAGTGCCAAGTCAGCAGGTCCCTACCGTCCGACAGACGCACGGGGACCATATCGACACGCATGCTCCCACATGAACTTCACTCTTCCGGGCGATATATCAAAAAAGAAGGAAAAAGAAAAATATATAAAAAAAATAAATAAAAAAAAAAAATAAAGAATAAAATAAAAATAAAAAAAAAAGAGAGAAAAACCCCCCACAAAATTACAGCATATATGCCGCAATGTCACAATTCGCCAGTCGATCAACATATAGCGCGCAATAAGCATATAGCATACATATGTCACGTCACTGATCGAGTTGGGGAATAGTGCATATACTATTCCACATAACATATAGTAGTGTCATGTAGAGTGGATAATAAAATATAAAATGTGAGTCATATAAAAAGCATAATGGTAATTGAATTATAATAGAGCATTAATTTCCATATCTATATTCAAGCCCTCAGGTGTTAGACATCCTATATCAAATATCCATTTGGCTTCTAAACGGTTTAAATTCTTTTCAATATCGCCCCCTCTCCAATGCTTTTTAACATGTTGAATACCAGCGAAGCCAAGAAGTTTAGGGTTACCATTATGATGTTTAGAAAAATGGGCTGATACGCTATGTTTATCATACTTCCTTTTGATGTTATATATATGTTCAGCTACTCTAGTTTTCAGCATCCTAGTAGTTCGTCCAATGTATTGTAGCCCGCACGGACACCGCAATAGATAAATCATATTAGTAAAATTACAGGTCAAAAATGTTTGAATAGAGAACACCTGGTTATTGGAATGTGATTTAAAATCCATTAAACATCTAGTGCTATCTATTGCGGTCCTACAGCAGATGCATAGTCCACATTTATGAAAACCTATCTTTTTAAACTTAGAAAGGAAGGTTCCTGGGCTTTTTCTTTATCCAAAACACTTTTGGTCAACAACATCTTTAGGTTTTTAGTCCCTCTGTAGATAACTTTAGGTTTATCACCTATGTACTTGATAATGTCTTTATTCTGGTGTAACAAACCCCAATTTTTCTTAAGAATTTTTAATATGCTATTATGGTTTGTGGAGTAATTCGTGATAAAAGGCACCTGTGAATCGAGTTTATCCCCATCGTTATTTCTCTTTTTGTAGCTAAGTAATTGGGACCTATCCATCTTTCTCACTTTCTCATGATCTTTATTTATCGCAGTTTCATCGTAACCTTTTTGTACAAACTGTTTTTTCAGAAGTTCCGCCTGTTCCTCAAAATCACTTAATTTCGAACAATTACGCCTAATTCTCAAAATTTGGCCTTTCGGGATATTAGTCAGCCATGGGGCATGATGGCAGCTTTCTATGTGAATGAAACTATTAATATCAACCTGTTTAAAATAGGTTTTGGTAATAAGAGTATTGCCTTCCCTTAAAATTTCTAAGTCCAAAAAGTGAACCTTAGCATCACTAATATCAGTGGTGAGTGATATTCCCCATGTATTGGAGTTTAGATGATTCAAAAAAGCGTTCAGAGATATAAGATCCCCCCTCCAAATGAAAAAGATATCATCTATGTAACGGCGATAGAGGACCAGGCTCGAACCCCAGTCATGTCCAGAATAAACAAACTGGCATTTCCCAATAGGACATAAATAAATTAGCATAACTGGGGGCGAACCTGGTCCCCATCGCCGTACCTCTATGTTGTAGGTAGAAGTCACCCTCAAACCAGAAAAAATTGTTGTTCAAAATTAAATTGATTCCATCTATCACATAGTCAATCTGTGTCAGTGGGAAAAGCTTGGTTAACTTCATGTAGTAGCGAACAGCCTCGCATCCTTTCGGATGCTCAATGATGGTATATAAACTACCAACATCGCAAGTCACCATATATGATCCCTTCATCCAAATCATACCATCCAGAATTTGGAGTAAACTAATTGAGTCCTTCAAATAAGCTGGTTGTGTGACCACTATTGGCTGTAAAATGTGGTTGATATGCTCCGAAAGGGGGGATAGGATAGATCCTATTCCCGAAACTATTGGTCTGCCTGGTGGGCAGATGGGATCTTTGTGCAATTTAGGCAGCACATAGATAACTGGAATGATAGGACAAAAACAAAAAAAAACAAAAGAAAAACAAACCCGGAAATTTTTTAAAAAAAGAAAAATCCCGAAGAATGCTTAAAATATCCTTAAAAATCTATAAATAAAGAGACTCTTTACTGCAGAATTTTATAATAAATGGTTTATTAGATGTTGAATTAAAACGGGAATATTTTTAACATTGAAGCCTATAGGATTCGGCTGAATAAAGCTGCCGAATTAAACCACCGAATGGCAGGGCATTTCGGGAACCTTTCACTGCTGGTTTGTGTTCTCGGAATAGCCGAAGCAGTGCTTTTTTTATGGAGATTTCACTGCCCTCGAACAGGCACCGTATGTGCACGCAATTCGCCAGGATTTGGTGAATTGCCTGCTCTCTGGATAGCCGAATGTCCAAGACAGGTAACCGAATGCTGATTTTCAGCGTTCGGTTACCTTTCTCCAGCAATTCGGATCTCTTTGAATAACCCTGTATGTTACATATTTACAGGTGCATTCTGTATATAGTCACTGTGTTACATGTTTACAGGTGCATTCTGTATATAGTCACTGTGTTACATGTTTACAGGTGCATTCTGTATATAGTCACTGTGTTACATGTTTACAGGTGCATTCTGTATATAGTCACTGTGTTACATGTTTACAGGTGCATTCTGTATATAGTCACTATGTTACATGTTTACAGGTGCATTCTGTATTGAGGTATGTTAGTAAGGAGCTTTTAAGTGACTTTAGACTGGGGGACGATTTGATGGTGTCTGGGAGGTTATTCCATAATTGCGTTGCTCTGTAGGAAAATGAGGATCGAGACACCTTCTTTTTGTATTGTGGTATTGCAAGTAAGGTTGCAGGTCCTGGATTGGAGGTTATAGGATGAGGGAACTGCTGGGGGAAGCAGCATATTCAGATAGGGTGGTAGCTTCCCAGAAAAGCTCTTAAACACCAGGTTGGAAAGGTGAAGGGTGCGTCTAGATTCCAGCGATGGCCAGTTTAGCTCTTTTAACATGTCACAATGGTGGGTCATGTAGTTACATTGTAATGCAAAGCGGCAGAATGAGTTATACAATGTATTAAGTTTCTGGAGGTGTGTTTGCGGGGCGGCTGCATACACTACATCTCCGTATTCAATAGCCGGCATAAGCATTTGTTGTACAATCAGCTTTCTTACCGCGGGGCTCAGGCAGGATTTGTTTCTGTACAGGGCACCTAGTTTGGGGTAAAGTTTAGATGAGTTTTTCAATGTGGGGGCCAAAGGATAAGTTTAGGTGGTCGATTCCATGCATAAACGGCAAAAGTGTTTTTTATGCGCAAATTGGCGCAGAGGTGGTATTGCCCTGTGTTACCAGGCTAGACAGCTTTCGGGTCTGTTACCATCTCCTCGTACCTGCACCGCCCACTCTCCCCAGAGCCGCCCCTTATCTATGGGACACCCTTCCTCTCAAACAAATGTCTATCCACACGTCTCCAGTCTTTTAAGATGCCCCTAAAAACCACCTTACTTTAGAGAGGTCTATCTCATGTAGCTTTGGAACATCTGGAGCGCCAAAGTCAGCCATGACAACTCCGCAACCTGGTTCTGACACGATAACCCCCAGCTATACCGACGCACCATAGTGTCCTGAAAACGTCTTTGCGTCTCGACCGAACGATGGCCTTAAATGTCTCTTTAACGTTGGACTGGGTGAGATGATAATTGCCTTTGTTATACAAGCAATTAACCACGTTACAGGACTCTGCGTACCGTGGAGAATCCCCCACAGAGCCGCCTTTGCCAAATCCGGGCTACGTTTAGCCTGCGATGGCAGCCGGGCTGGCCAGAATGATAAACCGTCTATTAGTCTTCTATCAGCAGGCATCGCTGTACATCTCATTTGTGAATCGCACCGAGCGTCTCGCAGCAAAATCATTTGCAATACACAATCAAACTGCGGTTTATACGGGCGAGGGATTTTTTTGTTTGTTTTTTTTTGTTTTTGTTGGCATGTTCTATCACACAGGTTTGCGTGGATGTCCTGGAACGTGTTAACCTCTTTGTACGTTTTGCTCTTTCTCTGTCTCCTTTAACACCTCGTCGGTTCAGATTAATGAAAGCTGGCGGGTTTGTGCGCACGTACAGTGCGGCATCTATAAAATTCCATTAAAGACAAAAGAATTGCCGGCCCCGGATCGCACACGCTCCTACTTACACCCACAGAAGCCGCCAGACTAGCTCCGGCGCAGGCAGGAAGGTTTGTATGGAAATCATGTATCAAGTGGCTCTCGACAAAGAGGTTCGACAGGAAGCCACATGGTCACAATGGATTTATCAAAGGCTCCTCTTGGGGAAAGAAATAATCAGCTTATAAGCGTGGAGTGTATTTTGTTTTCAACCTTGTTAATTTGAGTGACTTGAACTTGTTCTATAAAGGCTCCGTAACCCAAGGGAACGCAGAATGCGTAAAAAAATACAGCCGAATATCACATTTGCTTAGATTTTCAGTTAAATGTTACAAAAGAAAGCACGTTGTTTATTGAGGGCCCTATTCACTTGTTTTCGCTAATGGAAATCCTGCGCCTGCAGATAGACTGAACTTGTGGAAAATTCAAGGGGTTATTCAGAGAGGTCCGAGATGTCGCCGAAATATAACCAGACGGTGAAATTCAGCATAAGGTGATATTTCGGGGCCATTCAGAGAGCAGGCAGTTTGACAAATTTTGACGAATTGCCTCCACGTATGGTGCCTGTTCGAAGGCAGTGAAATCCCACATAGGGAAGCAATGGTTAATCTATTCACATCTGTTCCTTATGTGTTTTAGTATGTCTCATGTCTGCACTCTCCCATTGTGCAGCACTGCGGAATATGCTGGCGCTTTATAAATAAGGAATAATAATTCACAGACACCGAACAGCAGTGAAAAGTCGCCGAAATGCCCTGCTGTTCGGTGCTTTCATTCAGCAGGTTTATTGAGGCGAATCCCATAGGCTTCAAAGTTAAAAATATTCCCGTTTTCATTCAATATCTAATAAACTGTTTATTATAATAATCTGCAGCAAAAGGTCTCTTTTATTTATAGATTTTTTTAGGATCTTTTATGCTTTTTTTTTGTTGTTTCTTTTTGCAAAATATTTCTTCCGTTTTTTTATCTTTTATTTTTTAAATCGTTTTTTTCTTTTTTCTGTAACAGACCTTTTTATTCTCATTCATTGGATCTTGTATGTAAATTCCAGACAGTTTCATTTAGTATTTTTTTTTACAAACAGCGTTTCAATTTTGACACTTTCAAGCATATTGTTGTTTTTTTTTTGTTTACCCCGTCCGTCAGCTTGTCGGCTTTTTCCGGCGGCTGGTCTGCATTGTGGTCGCAGCTGGTCTGCTTTTTCCAGCGAGTTTTTTTTGCGGGTTTTTGTTGAGTTTTCGGCGGGTGTTTGTCGGGTTTGCGGTGGGTTTTCCCAGCACTCCGGGGACACTGCGGTGAATGCTGAATGCATGGTGGGGAACTTCGGGGAATCAAAGTGCAGCGAACAAGAAAGCACCGAAATGTCGGTGACATTTCAGTGCTTGCTGAATAACCCCTTTAGTTTCAAAACATCTTGAGGGCCATGATTCAGCAACCCCTGTCCAGGGACTGTGAACACTCATTGTAGTTGATTCAGGCTGGGGTCACACATGGGCACTAAATGCTTCCGTCGTAGCGCACATCGTGATGCCCGTCATAGAATTTTGGTGCCTCAGGTAGGGAACAACACACGACGTACAGGTGCGTACAGGTGACGTTTATTTCAAAGTCTATGCGCATTGCGTGGCGTTCAAGTACGTCCGAACAAAAGTATGTCCGTTACAACAGATGTACTTTCTGTGCCCATGTAGTTCCAACTTTGGCCATTCGAGCACTGAGAGCCATTGGATTGACTGTATGCTCGGTCAACCAGCCTCTCCAGTCATGTGGCTGCTGTGGCTTACAGGAAGCGGCAGCATGACGTGTCCAGAGGTTCGCCATCGGCGCTGGAAAAATGGTGAGTTTTAAAAAGATTAGATTCAAGGGTTAATGTAAGTGCAGATGACATGACACCCTTTTTTTCTTGTTATGTTTTATACATGTAGCTGGCTGGATACTTCTGGTCGACACAGCCGCCCTGGTAGGGAATAGGCGCGGAAGCGGTTCTTTCTGCATATATGTATATTTTGTTGTATCTCCAGCCGGGTCATTTTTGCTGCTGTCTCTTTCCGTGTTTTCTTTTTAATCCCAAAGTGGATTTGTTCCTGGCGAGGGTATAAATATAAACACCTAGTTTTGTCTCTTAGCTGCATGAGCATATGTGGTTGCGTAGAAAAGCAGCTCTTGGTATCATTAGGCAGGACCCACCTTAACCAGAAGTGCTATGGCGTTGCGGGTGAGCTTACACTTTAATGGCCATTCAAGTAAACCAAAACCTCTGATTGTGTTTTGCTTCACATGGAGCTGTAGGGGTTAGCGCGGTTGACACCTGTTCTGTGTGATACATGAAGCAGGCTGGATATATCTGGTTAATGCAGTCACTCTGGTAGGGAATAGGTGCAGAACCTTTTTATCTGTAAGGGTTAATGCTAGCCTTCCTTATTTCCCCCTCCCATTTAGTAGTAGCGTATCCCTTTAAGTTGACCTATAGATGCACCACAGTCCTAAATGTATCAGCCTGCGGGTTTGAATGCTATATAGAATAAATCCACGAGTAGATCCCTACTTTCTGTTGCTTTTTAATGTTTTCACCCATTATACATTTCACCCCCCCCCCCCACACTGATCTGCAGCGCACTTAAAATCCGTTTACTGAACTGGATAACCAGCGCCGCTGTTCTGTACAATCACCATTCAAATGTTCTAGCATTTTGCACAAATCAGCTTAAGTTTCCCCATGAAACCATATTCATGAGTCACTGGAGCACAAAGGCGGCTTATATGTTGTGCCAGCAGTTTTATGTTAAACCTTTCATCAGAGGTAAAACATTTCCAGCTCTGCAGCAAAACTGATAACACAACGTCCATATCCATGCATGAGACTGCACTTATTCCATCCGCCTGGAAATCTCTATGCTATCTCTCCTTCTTGGCCAAACAATGGACGTTCAAATTGGATGGGACCTGATCTATAAAAACACGGTGAACGCCCACCCCATCCCCAGACAGAGCCAGGACCGGTAAGTGGATTCTGATGTCTCTACTTAAAGAGTTAATGCAGATGCAGTATAGCCTTAATCCTTACATAACCAAAATGATGTATACACGATTGTGCATAGTACAATAAAAAAAAAATAATAAATGCATACCCTTTTAAATTCAGGATCAATGTGCCCCCCCTAGGGAGATACAGCATTCTGAGATCTCACTCCTGTTACCCTTTGTTACTGTAAAGCAGTGGTTCCCAACCGCAATCCTCAAGTCCCCCTAACAGGCCAGGTTTTAAGGATCACCTTGGAGAAAAGCAGACTGAATCCTGCAATCACTGAACCGCAAATCATATCACCTGTGCTGTGCTTCACATATCTGCAAACCTGGCCTGTTAGGGGTACTTGAGGACGGCGTTTGGGAAGCACTGCTGCAAAGAATGTATCCTAGCTGTAACAAAAAGCTCAACAAACTTGACTGCTGCATTACGACAGCCAGGGAGAGGGCAGAATACAGGGAGAACTCTGGGGTCACTCACTGCTGTACAGGCTATAATGACTGAAAATCCCTGTACAGTACAGATACAAGGTGTTACTGTCAAAAGTGAGTATACTAGATTCTGGTAGTGTAGGGGTTAATCCTCAACACTGACACCCCCCCCCCCCCATTTTCACATGGTCCAGTTCCGGCACACTTTCGAGATGTTGCAGCCACATTGCCCCTAAATCCCACTTATCACTACTTTCAGGCGCATCGCTTTTTGCCTAGATCTGGGGTGTCAAACTCTGCCCCCCCCCAATGATTCTGAACTACACGTCCAATGAATCTCTGGCCATTTATTGCATTCAATGAATTCTGGGCCATAAACATGTGGGGGCTAGATTTTGAGATGCCTGGCCTAGATATCGCAGACACATTGCTCCTGTGCTCTGGGAGGCACCTGATACAGGTCCTGCAGGCTCATTCCGGAGTTACCTTGGTTTTGCAGTGATGCAACAAATTTCTGTTTTTCTCCCTCATTTCCACGTCTTTGCCAAATGCCCAGCCCCCCCGCAGCATGTTTCGTCGTGCTGCCATGTCGCTCATTCATATCACTTAGCCTCTTCCCCCATACATTGCTGTTTTACAGTATAAGTCTGCAGCACCATTAAAGCTGGGATCACACGTGGCCACTAAACGCGCCCGTCCGTTGTAACGCGCATCGTGACGTCCGCCATAGAATTTTGATGGATCATATAGGGAATAACAATCACGAAGTACATGTGCAGTGTAGTGTTTCCAGTGTACAAGTACAACAGGGACAATCACCAGTTTATAGCAGGTTCGTGGAGCAGATCTTTGTTCTGCTTGAGTGCCATCAACAACCAACTGTAAGCAACTGCAACAGGAACTAGACTGGCCGCTGACCATAGAATTCTCAGATAGCAAAGCCAGAGTGTCTTAAAGTAACAGTACACCACATCTCCCCAACCAATTCCAAATCCCCCCCTTTAACCACTTCGATGCAGCGCGATGACACCCAATTCAGGCGCCCCCCCCGCATGTGCGGAGGAGGCGCCTGAAAGGGAGGGGGGGAGGTCCTTCGGACCTCTCTCCCTCCCGATCGGCGGCTCTGCGGGGGTTAACCCAGGCATCATTTGGCATTAACCCCTGGGGAGCTGGATCGCGAATCGGCGCTGAAAAGCGCCGGTTCGCAATCCTTTCCCGGAGCTGGCCGACATCTTGGAACTCCCCCCCTGAGGACTGGCGTCATCGTGCGTAGCACGATGACGCCAGTCCTGGACTTAACCCTTAACTGCCACCAACGGTGGAGATAGGGAGTTCCAATGAACTCCCTATCTCCCGATCCGTGGCAGTTAGGGGTTAAATTTTGGTATGGTTGGATCGGCCAGAGCATGGCCGTTCCAACGATACCAAACATGAAAGTGAAAAATGTTAAAAATTATAAAAAAAAAATAAACACTTTTTTTTTATTTTTTTTGGTTTGTTAATGCAGCAATATTGTTCCCATTTCAATTATAATGTGAACAATGATGCTGCACTAACGATTTTTGTATGCGGTGCGTTTGTTAAAAATAGTGTAATTTTCCCCAAAAAAAAATGTAACGAGACCCCATCTCTAATTTTTTTAACAAGTGCACCCCATACAAAATATAACCGCAATTGCTCGCATGTTAAAATGTGAAAAAAAACACTTTACACATTGTAAATTATTGAAAATACATATTTTATTGCATTTTTTGTTATAATATACAGACATGACATAACGTATACATATAATAATGACATATTATGAATCTACCGAGTCTGACGGAAAGAACGATATATAATATGTCTGGGTCATATACTAAAATAAGCCTTCAAAACACGTTTAAACATGATGCGCAAAACCGGTAAAAATGACCTCAGCACAGGGGCGGGAAAAGCCTCAGCAGCGAAAGGGTTAAACAAGCAACATTACTGAACAATAAACAAAACTATAAAAACGTGTTAGGAAAGCAAAGTATATATTATCCTATGACATAATCTTTCAGTCTCTCAGGAAGGTGTATGACTCTTCCAGCTCTCGTTGTGTTCTGCGCAGATTCTGTAGGATTTATAGGGACCAGGGCTCCTTGGTCTCCATCTGTACCTGACACGTCAGTCTCTGAGGCTGAACTTTCTGCAAACGTTGACTCTGCTTCACTTGCAGTTACAAGTAGCTGGGGCTCTGGGTGGTATTGACCCACTGTGCTATCCGTCCTGAGATTATGTTGATTTCTCCTGTACTTTCTGCCATCCGGACTTTCAACTACATAAGACCTTGGCTCAGGACCAACAGATGATACCTTTGCAGGCTGCCAACCTGCCGTGGTCTCCATATGGACTGCTTCCCCTTTTCGGAAAGGCGGTAGTGATTTGGCACCATGATCATAGTACACTTTCTGGCTGCGCTGTAATTCCCTCAGTTTTTTGTGTGCGTGCTTCGGGATCTGTGGCTGTAATGCAGAGGCCACAACAGGTAATTTGGTCCTTAGTACCCGGCCCATTAAAAGTTGTGCTGGAGAGTAGGCCATACCAGTGACAGGGGAGTTGCGCAGCTCCAGAAGCCCTATATGAGGATCTACCCCCGATTCCCATGCCTTTTGGAGCATTAGCTTTATTGTTTTTGCAGTTCGTTCTGCCAGTCCATTCGATTGGGGGTAGACAGTACTAGAATGACTAAACTTTATACCACATTGGGCAGCAAAGACCTTCACCTCAGCACTTGCAAAGGGTACATGGCCGCAGATGACTTCTGTTGGGATGCCATGTCTACTAAAGGTTGCTTTCATTTTACCAATCACTTGCATTGCAGATTTATCAGACTGTTTTAACACTTCGGGGTACTTGGAGAAATAGTCCACTATCACAAGGAACGAGCACACTTTCCACTCAAAAATGGCCATTGCCAGTTTTTGCCAAGGAAGGTGAGGAATTTTGTGTGAGAGTAATGGCTCCTTTTGATTCGCTGGTTGGTGACCAGCACAAATCTTGCAGGTCTCAACTATCTGTTGTATGTCCCTTGACATACCGGGCCAGAACAGGATCATCCGAGCCCGCATTTTGGTCCTCTGTATTCCTTGATGGCACTCATGCAAACTTTCCAGAATTTTTTTGCGAGCATTCTGAGGTACCACAATCTTGTCGCCGAGCAATAGGAGACCATCCTCCATGCGTAGCAAGCTCTTGCATTGCCAATAGGGGTGTAGATTAGGACGAAGTTGCTTTGTTCTCCGTGGCCAACTGTGAGATAAAACTTGTTTAATGGCAGATAAGGTTTCATCTTCTGCTGTGGAAGTTTGTAAATAAGATAACATATCAGCCCCAATAGATTCGGATGCTGACAGAGTGTAAACAACCCTCTCTTTTGATAGCATGTCCTCTTCTTGTTCCGGCGGATCCACAGTGGCCCTCGAAAGGGTATCCAATATATGCATGTCACGTCCAGGAGTGTATACGATCTGTAGGTCATATCGTTGCAGTTGTAAGCGCATACGTTGGAGTCTCGCTGGTGCTTTGCATAATGGTTTAGTCAGAATTGCTTCAAGAGGCTTGTGGTCAGACTGGACTGTGACTGGTTTGCCGAATATAAACTGGTGGAACTTTTTTGTTGCATATACAATGGCCAGTAGTTCTTTTTCTATCTGTGCATAATTCTGCTCTGTGGTAGTCATGGCTCTCGATGCATACGCAATGGGACAGTTATTCTGAAGTAAGCATGCTCCAAGACCTGACTTAGAGGCATCTGCGTGAATCACCACTGCCCTTGTGGGGTCAAAAAATCTCAATGCTGGAGGCTCAATCAGCGCCTGTTTTAAAGACTGTACTGCTTTAGCATGCTCTGGGCCCCACTGCCAAATTATATCCTTGCAAAGTAGCTTCCTCAATGGTGCTGTAATCTCTGCCTCCTCTGGTATGTATTGTGCAAGATACCGGATCATGCCCAGAAATCTCTGTAGCCCTTTTTTGTCCTCTGGGTCAGGCCTTTTGCTAATCGCATTGACCTTCTCCATATTGGGTTGAACTCCTACAGGGGTGATAACGTGTCCCATATACCGGACTTCTGATACTTTGAATTGGATTTTGTCTGGATTGAACTTGATGTTCTCCTCTAATGCTCGGTTCAATACCTGGATTAAAATCTGATCATGTTCCTCATGCGATGTTGCAGCAATAATCATGTCATCAGCTATGATATGCACACCTGGGATGTCCCCAAAAATCTCCATACTCTTCTTCTGAAACACTTCACTAGCTGACTTTATACCAAATGGCATCCTGCAAAATCTAGAGCGCCCCCATGGGGAGTTAAAAGTACACAGTTCTGACGACTATCTGTCTAATTTAACTTGCCAGTAACGGTCTTTTTCATCAAGGATGGTGAATATGGTTTTGCCAGCAAGTTGACTCTGTACATCCTCTGCAATGGGGATATTGAAGTGGTGACGCTTTATAGCCCTGTTGAGGTCACGGGGGTCCAAACATACCCTCAGAGTGCCATTCTTCTTTTCGGTAACCACAAGGCTGTTCACCCACTCAGTGGGACTATGTACTCTAGCAGTGATCTGATCTTTTTCTAATTGCACGAGAGTCTCTTTAAGTTTTCCCAGAATTGAAAATGGGATTTTCCTGCAGCCGTGTACAACACTCGGGTCCAAGTAGATGTAGTATGGTTCTTTAACCCCTTCACTGCTGAGCCATTTCACGGCTTAAAAAAAACACATTTTTCTTTTTTGTATTATTTTTTTCTGTACTTTAAACATGGTCATGTTTGGTATCATTGGAAAGGCCATGTTCTGGCCTTTCTAATGATACCAAACATAACCCTGCTAGCTGAAAACAGTCGGGAGATATCGGGTTTCAAAGGAACCCTTATCTCCACCCCTATCTTTCCTTAGGAGTCAATGAGGACGTTCCCCACACGTCCTCAGCAGTGAAAGGGTTAAATTGCCCAATTCCCTGAAATACCTCAGGGTAACACTGCAGCAGATCATCCTTTGTACTGATGGTTTGTGTAGACACTGTGTGGACTTTACGAAGTAAATCCAATTCCTGACATGCTGCTTTTCCTAGTAATGGAATTGAGGAACATCGTGTAATAAAGAATTCCAGCTCTGCCGTATGTGTGGGAGTAGCCGCAGTCAGACACAATCCCTTCTGGGCAGATTCTCGATCCTCCATAGGCGACTAGAGTAGCGTTAGTATTTCTGAGGCAGAGCTGTCCAGGAATCCGGTTGAAGACAGCGCGGGGTAATACGTTTGCCTCAGCACCAGTATTTAGCTTAAAGTTAATACATAGCTCCACCATTGATTTGCACCACAGAGAACCATGCAGAGTGTTTCGGTGCTTTATTGTGTTCACTGCTAGAAGGTATATCTCTCAGTATAGCTCCAATAAATAACGTATCTACAGTTTTCGCATGTTCACGCTCCTGCCTCCGTGATTTACAACATGTTGCAAAGTGATGTTTTTACTGGCAAATGTAGCAAACACATCCAAACGCTGGGCATCTTTGTGGTGGGTGTACTTTGCCACACTTAGGGCATACATTCCTTTTTTGTTCAGACCTTGTGGCATAATGAGTGTTCTTTGTGAATGCTTTAGTAGCTTCTCCTTGTTTACTGAGTGGAGCTTTGTATTCTAAGGCATGAGTAGTCTGGTGAGCGCTTCCTGACAGGTTTGCAGCCATAACTTGAACCTGAACTATAGTGACATCAGCAGCCTGACCTAGTGTATGTCTATTGCCGTTTGTAGGTTGAGTTCAGTCTCTCTCAGCAAATGTTCTTTAAGTCTGGTATCAGTAACCCATAAAACGAATTTGTCTCTTAACATGTCATCCAGCATTGTCGCAAATTCACAGTCTCTGGCTTTCTGCCGCAGCTCTGTCATATACCTTTCAATTCCTTGCTCCCTCAGATGTGGATGTGCCGAAACTGACGTCTCTCAAACACAACATTTTTCTTGGGATTGCAATGATCCCTGAACAACTTGAGCACTGAATCTAATGTCCTTTCAGCGGGCAGGGCTGATTCAAGTGTGTTATAAACTGCTTGCCCTTCCTCCCCCAGAACGTGCAGGGCTATGGCAATCTGGATTTTCTGCTCCTTTTTATATAATTCAACTGCTTCAGCATAAATTGAAAATCTTTGTTGCCATCTCCTCCAGTTTTCTCTTACATTTCCTGTGAACTGAAGGGCTTCTGATGGTCTGAAAATCTCCATGCTGCAGCTGGATAAACTGCAAAAAAGTCCTTGTCGCAATGGCTTTCCTCAGGCAAGAGACTCTTTCACTTCTGACACCATGTAGTGTTTCCAGTGTACAAATATAACCGGGACAATCACCAGTTTATAGCAGGTTCGTGGAGCAGCTCTTTATTCTGCTTGAGTGCCATCAACAACCAACTGTAAGCAACTGAAACAGGAACTAGACTGGCCGCTGACCATAGAGTTCTCAGATAGCAAAGCCAGAGTGTCTTAAAGTAACAGTACACCACATGCAGAACACTCAGAACGCAAGTCGGGACATGTCTACGTACGGGATGCTTTCTTTAGGTGGGAGTACAGGACATCAGATGAGCGCTCACTTGATCTCCGACACGTGTGTAGGAAACGGAGACTGAAAAATGCAACGGCTCCTTCAGCTTCCGTATTCCTCAAGGTTTTCTTATCTTAGCGTCAAAATCCATGTGCGTTATAGTGGCGTCCGCAGCTACATCCGAGCAAAAGTATAACAACGAGCTTACTGCGCTCGTGCGGCCACCAGTCTAAGGCCATAAACCTGTAGAAAAGTCAGTTGGAGTGTGCCTGAACTGAGTAGACCGTAGGCCGGAGGCGTGAGCCCACCCGAATTAACCTAGGAATAGAAGAAGAGAAAATCTAAAAGGAGCGATCGAAGAGCATCGCTGGCATTCTGTGCCTCCAGCACAACTTCTGCAAGAACCAGGTTTGACCTCTCCCACAACTGAAGACCTTACGGCTTTCTTAATATATGATGCATGGAAAGTGCTGCCCTGCAGTATGCGGAATCCATACACTGCACGTATGCTATCAATCAGTGATGGTGAACCTTGGCACCCCATTTGTTTTCGGACTACGTGTTCCATGATGCTCAGCCAGCCCGAAGTGTAACTAAGCAATGTCGGCCACGTAGTTCTGAAACATCTGGGGTGCCAAGGTCCACCAACACTGATATCAATACATTAGTGAAGCACACAAGTCGATTTGGTCTTGGTGCCAGCGGTGGGATCCAGCTGACCTGGTCACTGATTGGATGACCAGAGTGCGAGTGTGTTTTCTTCCCATTTTGCTGTTAGAATATCGCTTTTCTTCAGGATAAAGGAAGCGTACGCGATAGATGTTCAGGCAGAGCTTTAGGAAGTGTCTTCTCTATCGGTCCATCTATATGTACCTGACACAGAACATTTAAAAGGAGAAGTTTGTTACTTTTTCACCCAGACCCTCTACTTCATATTACAATACTCGCCTGATTGTCTTCCTTAAACGCATGTAGATCAGACGCCATTAAATCATAACGTCTTTGTCAGTCTGCTTAATGAAAACGCAGCGGACAAGTCTATCGAAAGGACGATCTTAAAAAAAGGATATTGCCGCGGGACGGAAATGCGTCATTTAGTGTTTGGTCAGAACCCTTTAATATCCGTCTCCTTATTTCGGCGCTCACATCTCCTATTGTTGTGGAATGCCTGTTATCAAGACTACGTCAGAGAAACACGACGCGATAAACAAATAGATGAATCTGAACGTTTTCGTATGCGTCCATGCACGGGTACATCTAGGAGGTGTCATGCAGTAGTTAAAGCCAAAGTCTATCCAACACGTCACTGAAAAAAACCACATTGTGACACACTTGAAATGATAATTTTTATGCTATATAATAGCCAAGATGCATTATGGGACATTTCCAGCCACAATTGAAGTTAAAGATCTTTTGTTGTTAAGGCATTCATTTACTATATTACGTTTTACTTGTGCTGTGACATTTTTAGAGATTTTTTTATATAAAAAGCATTTTAAACTGCAAAAGTTTGTAAAAATGTAAGGTGTATCCACAATTTTGGCCACCAGTGCAATAGGAGTATAGGGAGCGCTATAATGAAACATACAGGGTTATTCAGAGAGAGGTGACAACCAGGAGAATGACTGGAGAATGGAAAATTCTAGGTCAAAATAGCCAAACTAGAAAAATTCTCCCATTCATCTCACTTTCCAAATCGGCTATTTTGACCTAGAATTTTCCATTCTCCAGCCATTCTCCTGCTTTTCACCTCTCTCTGAATAACCCTGATAGTATTTTCATAGCGTTACATTGCATTCACTGTGTATAGAACACCCCTGCTAAAATATTTTGCTCACAGAATTTAAAATTCATATAAACCCTTAACATGAATACTCAGCCGTCGCTGCTCCGCCACTGGACTCTTTTTCCACTGCACCGCGGACAGGTATTCCTTCTGAAGGTTCCTTCCCAGGTATTCCCTATGGTTCTTCCTATGGTACCAACGGTTGCACTCAAAAGGCTGCACTCAAAGCGCTAAATATGGGGTAAAATTTATTAGGTCAATAAAACAAATACAAAATATAAGGACAAGGGGTCTCTGTACATACGAAGCGTTTCATTCCCTTGATAAAGTCCATGTACTAGACATGTGCATTTCACATCGTCAAAATTTCATTTCAGGCCGAGGGTGAGCCAGTCAAACCTGCATTTTTGAAAAGGGCGGGAGAGCCGTGAAAGTGGGCGGAGCGAGTTACCAAGGTTACCATTGTGTCCCCCACAACTAAGCATTTCAGTCGTCATGGAGCAGTGGTCTAAACAACAACGTTCATTCGCTGTGAAAGGGTTTTACCAAAGTGGTAGTTATGCAGCCGCTCAGCGTCGTTTCCGGAAGAATTTTCAAATTAATCGAAATAAGCCATTGCCGTCTGTTAATTCAATCAAATTGTGGGTGACAAACTTTGAAGCAATTGGTGAAACGAGAAGCAGAAGGGGTGGCAGTGCAAGATCAGTGCGAACTCCCGCGAATATTGACCGCGTGAGAGTTGCTGTGGAAAGAAGCCCTCGGAGATCGGCGCGTCGACAGAGTGCTGCGCTTGGCATGGCAAACACGAGCGTCCGAAGAATCTTGAGGTTAGATTTACACCATCACCCATACAAAATTCAGGTTGTTCAGGCTATGAATGAAAACGATTTTGCAGCCCGACGGCGTTTTTGTCAAACGTTGTTGGACATGTTTGATGAAAACGAGGACCTTGTTCACAACCTGTGGATGAGCGATGAGGCACATTTCCATCTCTCCGGTTTTGTGAATAAACAAACTTTCCGATATTGGAGTGATGAAAACCCTCAACAACTCCATCAAACACCACTCCATTCAAGCAAGGTAACAGTTTGGTGCGCAATGTCCTCCTTGGGAATCATAGGCCCGTATTTTTTTGAAAATGACAGGGAGCAAGCAGTTACTGTGAATGCACAACGCTATTCAGAAATGTTGCATTCGTTCTTCATTCCTCAGCTTCGTCAACATGGAATGAACAATGAAACCTTATTCCAGCAAGACGGTGCCACAAGTCATACAGCCCGTGTGAGCATGAATGTTCTCAACAGTGTTTTTCCAAATCGGGTGATATCCCGAAATGGAGCAATTTCTTGGCCTCCCCGATCGCCCGACCTCACAGTGTGCGATTTTTTTCTTGTGGGGGTACCTGAAGAGTAAAGTCTTTGAACAACGACCTCCAACGCTTGGGGAACTCAAGAGGAGAATCCGGTTGGAAATCGAGAGAATTCATCAGCGTATGCTCCGTGATGCGATGGGCTGTTTCAGAAATCACCAACAAGAATGTCTCAATCGGGAAGGACACCATCTTACTGGAGTTATTTTTAAACAGTGAATGTTGTGTCTTAAATGCTTTTTAATGTACATTAAGATAGTAACAATAAAATTTTGAAATATCCATCCGTTTATTTTTACAGTCATTTAAAAAATGCAGGTTTGACTGGCTCACCCTGTATTTTTGTTATTTTTATTTTTTTCCGTCTCCAAAAAACATAATGGCCCCTATTACACACTTCGTGCAGCGCATTTGCGCGAGGACCAAACCATTTGCGCGGAACGTCGTAGTATGTATGATTTGATTCTAGGGTTATGTCAGACCTAACCAGTTTGTTTTTATTCAAGTTACAAACTCTAGCACCGTTACAATGTTAACTAGCACAAGTTACAAACTCTCCCTCGCTCCGGTACGGTCTTTTTCCCAAACCCACTCCCTCCCACACTCGGGTCAAGTCGCTTGGCGCTTGCCCAAACTCACTCCCTTCCGCCAATGGACCCTCCTCTCACTCATTTTTATGAAAAAGTTTCTTTGTGAAATTATTGTAAAAGGACACTCTACTCACCCTGTGTCAGGAAGGTGCCTGCATTCCTGAATAAACATTACCTGCATGTGGGCAGGTACTTGTAAAGTGCTGCCCTCGGTCAAACTAGCACTGAAAGGGGTTAAATCAGTCAAGCATGTGCCAAACACAACACACACCCCTACCTGTGTCCATAAAGGACCTCTCCCTCCTATGTGCCTTACCTCAGTATTGGTCTATATCCTGATCTGTTCAGACGTATATCCTGCATGTTCTCTGATTCACCATGTACCAGACTCCTCTGCTTTACCCACCGACCACCGCCTTGTGATGATCCTCGGACCTCCTATTGACCACTCTCCTGTCTAAACCCATTGTACTGCACTCTGGTATCACCCAGTATCCACTTCCACCAAGGTACTGAGGTGTGGGTTTCCCTGCATACTGGGCCAGACCCCCCTGAACTTTAGGTCCCACCATGGCCCGCGCCAATATGACCCTGACACCCTGACTCCTTTAGCTTATTAAAATGGTCAGGCTGTGGGCAGCCCCCCCTTCTCACCATGATTTTTGTGTTGACATCATCATGTCTATATGAGCGCTCGTAGCAGCGTTCATTGGGAGGGGGAAACAGACATGGATGCAGCATCAATCCATCACTCTGACCAGGTGCTCATGTACTTTGTGTGCGACGAGTATGCAATTTGCGTATGTATGTACAAAAGTTCATATACACTACATAAATTTCATATGAAAAGAAAGAAGGGGGGACAGGGGTTGATTTTGAAATAAAAACAAAAAGGATTTTTCTTTTTATCCGATTAATCGAAAAAATAATCGGCCAACTAATCGATTTATGCAAATAACCGTTAGTTTCAGCCCTAGATTTATTATTTAGATCCAGCCCCTCCTTCCCCATTGATAATCCATCAACACGAAGAATCCCTTATGGAAAATCCATAAATGTTTTGAGTGCTGGCATATTGCCACAAATGGCAAATCCTCCCCACGGCCCGGGGACAAAACTATCAAAAATACTGTATAAAATGCCCTTCAGGCAGTGCTTATTAGTTGTGTATGGACCATAAATGGATTCTGTGCTAGACTTGGGTCCCACATCCAAGATATCTCGTTAAAACCTGTTGCATCTTTAATCAATGAATCACTGGCGACTGGATACATACCCAAACTCTGGAAGACTGTGAGAGTGGTACCTATCCATAAAAGTGGAGACAAAACTTTGGTATCCAACTACCGCCCAATATCATTGCTCCCTGTAATGTCAAAAATTCTGAAAAATGTGCCTACACTCAATTACGTGATTATTATCAGTATCGGTACTATTTAACCCCAGATCAATCAGGCTTTCATCCAAATCATTCAACTACCAACGCCCTTTTAAAAGTTTGCAATGATATTCAGGCTGGTATGGAACAAGGAGACCTAACTGGAGCCATCTTCCTTGATTTTGCCAAGGCCTTTGACACAGTAGACCATGGCATCCTATTACAAAAACTTAAAAACTCCGGTATTAGTGATCGCACGCTAACCTGTTTTCAATCATATGTATCTGATCGGCTGCAATATGTGTCAATTTCTGGCAGCTCCTCCCTCCCCTCCCAGTCACGTGCGGTGTACCCCAAGGCTCGATACTCGGCCCCCTGCTATTCACAATATTCATAAATGATCTGCCCAACGTCTGCAAAGCCTCAACTGTACACATGTACGCAGACAACACTAATCTATACCAGCAAACCAGATCTCCGGCAGCTGGAGGCCGTGCTGCAAGAGCAATTCACAGAGGTAGAAAAGTGGATCAGAGATAACAAACGTTTTCTAAATACTGACAAAACTGTTACAATGCTCTTTGGTACAGCACCTAAACTACACAAATTGCAAAATCCCCATCTAGGTGTCAGGACAAGATCAAACGACAGGTTGACCACAGTCACTTCTCTCAAATATCTAGGTATGTGGTTGGACCCAAATCTATCCTTTGGCCCCCACATCGAAAAACTCTCATCTAAACTTTACCCCAAACTAGGTGCCCTGTACAGAAACAAATCCTGCCTGAGCCCCACGGTAAGAAAATAGATTGTACAACAAATGCTTATGCCGGCCATTGAATACGGAGATGTAGTGTATGCAGCTGCCCCGCAAACACACCTCCAGAAACTTACTACATTGCATAACTCATTCTGCCGCTTTGTGCTACAATGTAACTACATGACCCACCATTGTGACATGTTAAAAGAGCTAAACTGGCCATCGCTGGAATTTAGACGCACCCTTCACCTTTCCAACCTGGTGTTTAAGAGCTTTTCTGGGAAGCTACCAGCCTACCTGAATAGGCTGCTTCCCCCAGCAGTTCCCTCATCCTATAACCTCCGATCCAGGACCTGCACCTTACTTGCAATACCACAATACAAAAAGAAAGTGTCTCGGTCCTCATTTTCCTACAGAGCACCACAATTATGGAATAACCTCCCAGACGCCATCAAATCTTCCCCCAGTCTAAAGTCCCTTAAGAGCTCCCTATTAACATACCTCGATACGGAATGCACCTGTAAACATGTAACATAGTGAATATATACAGAATGCACCTGTAAACATGTAACACAGTGACTATATTCAGAATGCACCTGTAAACATGTAACACAGTGACTATATTCAGAATGCACCTGTAAACATGTAACATAGTGACTATATACAGAATGCACCTGTAAACATGTAACATAGTGACTATATACAGAATGCACCTGTAAACATGTAACATACTGACTATATACAGAATGCGCCTGTAAACATGTAACATAGTGACTATATACAGAATGCGCCTGTAAACATGTAACACAGTGACTATATACAGAATGCACCTGTAAACATGTAACACAGTGACTATATACAGAATGCACCTGTAAACATGTAACATACTGACTATATACAGAATGCGCCTGTAAACATGTAACACAGTGACTATATACAGAATGCACCTGTAAACATGTAACACAGTGACTATATTCAGAATGCACCTGTAAACATGTAACATAATGACTATATACAGAATGCACCTGTAAACATGTAACATAGTGAATATATACAGAATGCGCCTGTAAACATGTAACATAATGACTATATACAGAATGCACCTGTAAACATGTAACACAGTGACTATATACAGAATGCACCTGTAAACATGTAACATACTGACTATATACAGAATGCGCCTGTAAACATGTAACACAGTGACTATATACAGAATGCACCTGTAAACATGTAACACAGTGACTATATACAGAATGCACCTGTAAACATGTAACATACTGACTATATACAGAATGCACCTGTAAACATGTAACATACTGACTATATACAGAATGCACCTGTAAACATGTAACATACTGACTATATACAGAATGCGCCTGTAAACATGTAACACAGTGACTATATACAGAATGCACCTGTAAACATGTAACACAGTGACTATGTACAGAATGCACCTGTAAATATGTAACATACTGACTATATACAGAATGCACCTGTAAACATGTAACATACTGACTATATACAGAATGCACCTGTAAACATGTAACATACTGACTATATACAGAATGCGCCTGTAAACATGTAACACAGTGACTATATACAGAATGCACCTGTAAACATGTAACACAGTGACTATATACAGAATGCACCTGTAAACATGTAACAGTGAATATATACAGAATGCGCCTTTAAACATGTAACACAGTGACTATATACAGAATGCACAGTGAATATATTTATTTTCTGTTAATCTGTATGTTTGTACAATTTTTTTATATTTTGTATTTTATTACTTTGTATTTCTGTAACACTGTAACAGTTTAATGTTGCTGAACCCGGGACATACTTGAAAACAAGAGAAATCTCAATGTATCCTTCCTGCTAAAATCCTTTATAAATAAATAAATATTGAAAAATCCCAAGCAATTCTACTCCCATGCATTTTCGATAATCTGATGTTCTACCTGTAGAACTTTTTAGATGTGAAAAACACAACAATAGAGTCTCTGAACATTTTGTTCTAACACTCTGAATGGGTCTTTAATTTCTGATGAGCGACGGCCTAGACCTCAGAGGTGCGTTCTCGCGTTTCGTAAAAGCTCGGTTATTGTTCATTTAAATTGCGGTAATTAAAGCCGGAATCTGTTCTAATGTGCCAATAATGGTATTTATTGCCACAATTTATGCGCTAATAACTTGGGAATGGCACACGCGGTGTCAGCGGCTAAAAGCTTCTTGTAAACACTCTACATACGGTTTATTATTTCATAGCGTTTTTATATCATATTCATTATTCTCAAGTGCATTTTATTTATTTTTCTTCTGTGTTTTAACTATAATGAGTCGGAAATCGTTTGAAGTAATGTTTGCCCGTGCCCTGCAAATGACTGCTTTTCTTTTCAATAGACTTGATGCTAATTAATGGTGATCTCTTCCTCGCAGGAGTGATTATTGTTTATTTTTTTTGTATTTTATTTATTTTTCTTTCTAAATGGAACAGTTGTCATCGTTGTTTTAAGATTTTATATACGTGTTTCTTTCCAGCATTCAAACCGTCTTCCTCGGCAAAACAGACGACGGCAAGAAATGTTCCGCCAAAGAATTATTCTGAGGTAACTTGTACTGATAATGTGTAATATATTGTATTGTTTTCCTCGGTTAAAAGAAACGCCGTACGTGTTCTGCACAGTGAAACGTATTCTGCTTGATTTCTGTAGAGAGGTTAATAACATATTTAAACCTGCTGGATGTTAATTCAGATATTAGCTCGTTTGAGCGCTACTTTGTCAATTTCATGGTAGAACCTCGCCTGCATTTTCATTATTTCCCTAGGCGGTTAGGGGCCTTTCATAATAATATGCCAGGGGCTGTGACATATGAAACCATTAAATAGAAGGCTGATTACAACACGTATTAATATTGTATCAAAAATCCAGGTGGGCGGCATCTAGACCAGAGATGTCTGTCTTTGGCCCCGATCTGTTGATTGCTATAATTCCCAGAAATCGTTGAATGCTATAGATGGCCAGAGAATCATGGGAGTTGTAGTTCTTGACTATCTGGGGGAGAGGGGCTGGAGTTTGACATCCGTACTCTAGACTAGTGGTCAATATCCTCTGCCCTCCAGATGGAGTTGGAACTACTTTTCCCTTTCATTCCCTTCCCTTCTTTTCATACATTTCCCTTTCATTCCTTTCCCTCCTTTTCATACATTCCCCTTTCATTCCCTTCCCTCCTTTTCATACTTTTCCCTTTCATTCCCTTCCCTCCTTTTCATACATTCCCCTTTCATTCCCTTCCCTCCTTTTCAGACATTCCCCTTTCATTCCCTTCCCTCCTTTTCATACATTCCCCTTTCATTCCCTTCCCTCCTTTTCATACATTTCCCTTTCATTCCTTTCCCTCCTTTTCAAACAATTCCCTTTCATTGCTTCTCGCCTTTTCATACATTTCCCTTTTATTCCCTTCCCTCCTTTTCATACATTTCCCTTTCATTCCTTTCCCTCCTTTTCATACATTCCCCTTTCATTCCTTTCCCTCCTTTTCATACATTCCCCTTTCATTCCCTTCCATCCTTTTCAAACAATTCCCTTTCATTGCTTCTATCCTTTTCATACATTTCACTTTCATCCCCTTGCCTCCTCTTCATACATTTCCCTTTCATTCCCTTCCCATCTTTTCATACATTTCCCTTTTATTCCCTTCCCTCCTTTTCATACATTTCCCTTTCATTCCTTTCCCTCCTTTTCATACATTCCCCTTTTATTCCCTTCCCTCCTCTTCATACATTTCCCTTTCATTCCCTTCCCATCTTTTCATACATTTCCCTTTCATTCCCTTCCCATCTTTTCATACATTTCCCTTTCATTCCCTTCCCTCCTTTTCAAACAATTCTCTTTCATTCCTTTCTCTCCTCTCCATATAGTTTTCTTGAGGATCTCTCAGAGGAGCAAAATTCAACAGCGGCAAACGACATTGCTGCAAACAATCACAGACAAAAATAACACTTGTTATTCTTCTGTAAAATGAGTAAACTGCAGGTATTCTCTAATCAGCGTTGTCACGCTGTTGTTTGTAACACGGGTGAATGTGCTTCGGTGATTTTAAAGCGGTGATCAATAGAACGAATGATGAAATTAACCACTTCACTGTGGATGACGAATCTTGTTGATTCATGGCTATGCGTGGAGGACACCCCCCCCCCATGTCATCCGCAGCGAAGGTGGATACCCCGGCCCCTCGGGACGGAGTCACGGTGAGGTCAGACTTCCTTAAAGTTAGACCATCCGAATAGACTCCTCCCAGCACACTGACTTGATCTTCAGGTGCATGTCGTCCACCCCTCCCAGCAGATACTGGAGTGTGCCTGAAGGGGAGCGGGTCTCCTCTGATCAGTAAGGGCCACAAAAATAAGAGCGACATCGCTGGAAATGTCACCGTCTGACCTTTCCATCAATGACTTTCTTAACCCCTTACTGCACGGGAGTGATGAAGTCAGTGAGGGAATTAACCCCTAGCTGCCCAAGGATTTCCCTATAGTAGCGGTAGGGGGACCTTTGGACCCCCGTATCTCCAAATCGGTGGCAGCTAGAAGTAAACAATCTAAATTAAAAGCTAAGGGGCGCTGAAGCGGCAGTGGATGGAAGTTTAAATCCCGCGGTAGGGAATAGGTACGGCCGCTATATCTCCCAAGGGCTTTCCCCACCAAACCCAAACAAAAGACAAAAATTCACAAAAGTGGAGAAAGCGCCAGTGCGAATCCCACAGCCACGGAAAATCACACACTATATATAATCACACCCAATAAAAAGTCACTTGTGTGACCATAAGAGGGATACGATTACCAATTCATATGGATATGGTGGGACCAGAATTCTGGTGGACATATGAAAGAAAAAGGACAAAAGGCACACATTGCGCAGTACATATATACAATTGGTATAACGGAATTCCTGATGTAGAAGTTCACTCACATGAGCCAGAGCCTGTACAATTCAAGGCTCTATAGTAAGGCGTTGGGTCCCTTCAGGGATGACCCCGTCCCTCTTCAAACGCCTTCCAAATGCAGAATGGATATCATGCGGAAAAGAGTACAGACAACGACCATAGCGTGACTCTATACCATAAGCAAATGATCTTTAAATTGCAGCAATACCAAACTCACGTGATATAGAGCCTGTGTTGTGTCCACTGGCTCCGTAACTGAACTTGGGCGTATTTAGGACACGCCAATCCCCTTTAGATCCAATAAGAAAAACTTTCTTGTATGGTCCATAAGAATTTAATAAACAACAATAAAACCAAAACGCGTTTCGCCGTAACAACGGCTTCATCAGTTGGTAAGAAATACATAAAATAAACCCCCTATATATACACACATTATACTCATAGTTCCAGGTGTTCTAAATCCCTCCAGGTTGATTGAACTCCACATGGTCCGCGGTTCATTCGGATGCTTCCGTCCGACGCACTCCTGTGACGTCAACGATCTACGGTTTCAACCGTGTTCTAGGGCGCATGCGCAAGGATGCATATCCACCAAGTCTCTTCCCTGTAGATCTCCGCTCGAAGCCGGAGCGGCCATTTTGAAAAATCCTTAGGGCATGATTGATGTCATAGGAAATGTCAGAGCATGTCCTTTCTAATGATATCAAACATGATCAGGTTATGTGTAAAAAAACAAAAACAAAATTATATATAATAAATGTCTTTTTTTTCTTTTCCTTTTTTAAATTATAACGCAGCACCATTGTTCACTTTTCAATTATATTGTGAACAATAATGCTGCAGTAACTCACCTTCTCATTTCCCACGATGAAAAAATATATATATTTTTTCAGTTTTGACTAAAATTGCATAGTTTCTCTGACAAATACAGTTAGCAGGTTCCCATTTCTAATTTTTTTTAACTAGACTAACCCATCGAATATATAACCACAAAGGTTCAGATGATAGAATGTGAAAAAAATTATTTTACGCCCTGTAATTGAATGGAATTACACTTTTTTTTAAACATTCTTTTGTTATTGCACTATGGCACCACATGACGTATACATGATATATTATGAATCTGCCGAAAAAAAGGCTATATAATATGTCTGGGTCCTACAATAAAATATGACTTAAAATCACATTTAAACATGATGCGCACAAATCGGTCTAAATGAGCTCAGCATACAGATCTAAAATCTACGGTAAATATCTTTCAGTGTAAACCCTATTGAAACCTAGAATACGTAAAGCCGTTGCTTCGCGTGAACCAAACTATTTTGCTTCACAAGATGGTATTTTAACCCCTGTAGATGGCTGCTAGTATGCAGACAAATCATGTAGCTACGGGCACTTTTACAAAAAGAAACTGACAGGATTCATGTGTTTTCCTTCCTCCTTAACCCATTCACTACTAAGGGATTTTCCAGAAAACTGCTGTCAGGAACCAGTGTTTCCTTTTGGGAAATCACTTTTTTAAATATTTATACAGTAAGTAATATTCAGGAATATTCCTAATGTAATTCTTACTATAATAACCTAGTTGGCAGGGAGATGTCGCCATCTGCTGGCCAAAAAGAGTTGCAGCCATTCTGAGCTTCGTGCGGGATCAGCTGAGGAGATGTCATTAAGAAACATTCCCCGACTGGTTTAAAAAGTGTTAGCACCTTGTGCATCATACTAGGGCTGTGCAATATTGACAAAATAATCATATTGCGATTTCTTGAATGAATATTGCGATTGCGATTTTATTTGCGATTTAGCCAATTGTTTTTGCTTTTTCAAACCTGCTATATACATTCTAAATGTATTCAGAACATGGATACTGCCCCAGCACACGGATATACTGCCCCAGCACACGGATATACTGCCCCAGCTCATCTCTTTGCTCCGCGTGTTCGGCTCCCTGTGAGCTTCCGGTGGCATGGAGCTTGGGCGCTCGTCTGGGGGAAACACGTGACGAGCCGCGAGAACGCGGCTGTACACGTGGTTCCCCCTGCAAGCGCCCAAAGCTCCATGCCGCCGGAAGCTCACAGGGAGCCAATAAAATGACTAGATAAAATTGCAGCCTTATGCAATTTAGAAATTGCATGTGCTAAAATCGCGATTGTTTTGCGATTACGATTAATTGCACAGCCCTACATCATACCCATTTTTTTTAATCGCATCCTTTTTTTTCTGTCATTTCCCCCTACAGGAAATTGAAGACAGTGATTCTGATATTGAAGAAATCTCCTTTACACCTTCACATCGGACTGACAAAAGGTATGTGTTCTGCTTTTAAATACATTTAAAAGTATGCAGGTGTAATTGCTCTCGTAAGCATTTTGCCCTTTCCTAAACCAGGGGTCAGCAACCTTGGCCTTCCAGGTGTTTTGGAACTACATCCCCTGTGATGCCAGTCATTAAGTTGACTGAGCATCATGGGAAATGTAGTTCCAAAACATCTAAGGGGGGGGGGCAAGGTTGCTGAATCTTGCCACATGGAAAGTACTAAGACAGCAACCTTGGCCCCTCCAAATATTTTGGAAGTACATCCCTCTTGATTGCAAATAAAAATTCCGTGGCGCACGAGACAAGGTGTGACTATAATGGCACGATCGCTATAATACCAAACAGGCGGTGTTCCCTTATTCACCCTCAATTCAACATATCAACCCAAATACTGGTAAAAGCGCCTTGTGTCCTGTATGGGATTCTTGGATATCAACTAAGGTCCTCTTGTATATATCACAGTCAGAAACCCCTACAATACATAAATGCAATACAGCAGGGCTCAAAATTTCCACTCGCCTACTAGCATTTGGCGAGTGGAAATTAAGTGAGGGCGAGTGGAAATACACACGGAGGCAGCACAATAAATTATTTCCCCCCCTTCCCCAGGGTTGCACGGTGGCAGGGATCAGCTGCCTAACCTGACCAAGCTCGTCTCTGTCACTGGCAGGGGAGTGGAGAGGAGCTTCCCTGCCTCCTTCCTCTGCTCACACTGGGGTCTGATGACTGGGTATACATGTATCTGGGCTGATGTCTGGGTATTAATGTTATTTTTGTAACTTTATTCTAAATAAAACCTTTAACAGTGTAATTTCATAAGATAATTTACAGGGGTGTGTTTAGGGCAGAGTAAAGGGCTAGGGGTTAGGTGGAGCAACTGGTAGCGAGTAACTCTTATGGCCTGGTTAGTAGCTTGGGACTTGAAATTTTGAGCCCTGCAATACAGTACATAAATGGATGTCAGTGATAGGTGGTTTTCTAATGCACGCACATGATCCAGAGCACACAGCTCTTAATGTCACGTCTGGGTTGTTATATAGGCCTACCTATCTGCCTTGATCCTCCTGATAGTAGACCTCAGTAGTCCTCAAAATATAAAGCAGGAGAGGAAACCAGCTCTTGGTGCAGTATGTTTTGTACCATAATGAACAGGTGAAATCAAGATGGAATGCACTCACCTATTAAAGGGATTATCACCTAGCCCGAGGTCATCAGCATGGACATTGTATTGAGAGCAGACACAACCTCTGAAAAACCTCCTTCGGAAACCTTCAGCAATTGTAGGAATTGAGCTGGACCACGAATCACCAGCTCAGAAATATTAACCAAGGCTAACATAGCCTTTAGGACACCCCCATCAGATATTCCTGCTTGGAATTATTAGCAACAAAGACAAAAGCATAAGGGAATATTCCGAGTTAAAAAAACGTATTGTCATTTATTTTACACACAATGCCGGTCACATGTAAAATCGCAAATAAAAACTGTTCTAAAATGGCCAGACACGTTTCACTTGATAAACAAGCTTCTTCAGTGGCAGAAAGTCAAATGATAGCTTTATGTGGACAAAAGAAAATCTTGGAACGCTCATTTGAATTATTGGATATGTAGGTAACACTAAGGGCAGTATTACATAGTTGGTGCTAACTTAACCAGAGCTGTTGTAAACTTCCCAGAGCCATTATAGCCTATGGAGGTTTTAAGTTTACCACAGCTCTGGTTAAGTTAGGGCCATATTACATAGTTGGTGCTAAGTATGGGACAAAATATAAATTTTGTGACTAGATAGGTATTAGACCACATATTGTATTATGTATAAAGTTTGAAATAATGTAATTTTTCATTTTTATCATTTTACAAAATACTGTTGGGTTGAAAAAGACTGGGTTTTAGATGACGTCCCTTATCTTGTAAAATTTCACATGGGACTTGCATTGTTAGCAAGCATGCAGAAATTACCTTTTGTGGCAAACACAGTACATGTGATGCAGACAGATAACGAAGTGTTCATATCTCCTGCTTATGGGTGTTTGTATTGATCATAATGGGATTATTAGCAATGCAGCTTCCAAAAATATCAATATCTGTATGTGCTGCATAATGCCTGTGTATGGTTATTACAGTAACACCTTGTATCTGTATGTGCTGCAGAATGCCTGTGTATGGTTATTACAGTAACACCTTGTATCTGTATGTGCTGCATAATGCCTGTGTATGGGAATTACAGTAACACCTTGTATCTGTATGTGCTGCATAATGCCTGTGTATGGGAATTACAGTAACACCTTGTATCTGTATGTGCTGCATAATGCCTGTGTATGGGAATTACAGTAACACCTTGTAGCTGTATGTGCTACATAATGCCTGTGTATGGGAATTACAGTAACACCTTGTATCTGTATGTGCTGCATAATGCCTGTGTATGGAAATTACAGTAACACCTTGTATCTGTATGTGCCGCATAATGCCTGTGTATGGGAATTACAGTAACACCTTGTATCTGTATGTGCTGCATAATGCCTGTGTATGGAAATTACAGTAACACCTTGTATCTGTATGTGCCGCATAATGCCTGTATGGGAATTACAGTAACACCTTGTATCTGTATGTGCCGCATAATGCCTGTGTATGGAAATTACAGTAACACCTTGTATCTGTATGTGCCGCATAATGCCTGTGTATGGGAATTACAGTAACACCTTGTATCTGTATGTGCCGCATAATGCCTGTGTATGGGAATTACAGTAACACCTTGTATCTGTATGTGCCGCATAATGCCTGTGTATGGGAATTACAGTAACACCTTGTATCTGTATGTGCCGCATAATGCCTGTGTATGGGAATTACAGTAACACCTTGTATCTGTATGTGCTGCATAATGCCTGTGTATGGAAATTACAGTAACACCTTGTATCTGTATGTGCCGCATAATGCCTGTGTATGGGAATTACAGTAACACCTTGTATCTGTATTTGCTGCATAATGCCTGTGTATGGGAATTACAGTAACACCTTGTATCTGTAAGTGCTGCATAATGCCTGTGTATGGAATTACAGTAACACCTTGTGTCTGTATGTGCTGCATAATGCCTGTGTATGGGAATTACAGTAACACCTTGTATCTGTATGTGCTGCATAATGCCGGTGAATGGAATTACAGTAACACCTTGTGTCTGTATGTGCTGCATAATGCCTGTGTATGGGAATTACAGTAACACCTTGTATCTGTATGTGCTGCATAATGCCTGTGTATGGAAATTACAGTAACACCTTGTATCTGTATGTGCCGCATAATGCCTGTGTATGGGAATTACAGTAACACCTTGTATCTGTATGTGCCGCATAATGCCTGTGTATGGGAATTACAGTAACACCTTGTATCTGTATGTGCTGCATAATGCCTGTGTATGGGAATTACAGTAACACCTTGTATCTGTATGTGCCGCATAATGCCTGTGTATGGGAATTACAGTAACACCTTGTATCTGTATGTGCTGCATAATGCCTGTGTATGGAAATTACAGTAACACCTTGTATCTGTATGTGCCGCATAATGCCTGTGTATGGGAATTACAGTAACACCTTGTATCTGTAAGTGCTGCATAATGCCTGTGTATGGAATTACAGTAACACCTTGTGTCTGTATGTGCTGCATAATGCCTGTGTATGGGAATTACAGTAACACCTTGTATCTGTATGTGCTGCATAATGCCGGTGAATGGAATTACAGTAACACCTTGTGTCTGTATGTGCTGCATAATGCCTGTGTATGGGAATTACAGTAACACCTTGTGTCTGTATGTGCTGCATAATGCCTGTGTATGGGAATTACAGTAACACCTTGTATCTGTATGTGCTGCATAATGCCGGTGAATGGAAATTACAGTAACACCTTGTATCTGTATGTGCTGCATAATGCCTGTGTATGGGAATTACAGTAACACCTTGTATCTGTATGTGCTGCATAATGCCTGTGTATGGAAATTACAGTAACACCTTGTATCTGTATGTGCTGCATAATGCCTGTGTATGGGAATTATAGTAACACCTTGTATCTGTGTGTGTTGCATAATGACTGTGTATGGAAATTACAGCAACACCTTGTATCTGTATGTGCTGCATAATGCCTGTGTATGGGAATTACAGTAACACCTTGTATCTGTGTGTGTTGCATAATGCCGGTGTATGGAAATTACAGTAACACCTTGTATCTGTATGTGCTGCATAATGCCTGTGTATGGGAATTACAGTAACACCTTGTATCTGTATGTGCTGCATAATGCCTGTGTATGGAAATTACAGTAACACCTTGTATCTGTATGTGCTGCATAATGCCTGTGTATGGAAATTACAGTAACACCTTGTATCTGTATGTGCTGCATAATGCCTGTGTATGGAAATTACAGTAACACCTTGTATCTGTATGTGCTGCATAATGCCTGTGTATGGGAATTACAGTAACACCTTGTATCTGTATGTGCTGCATAATGCCTGTGTGTGGAAATTTTCACTCATAACCCCCTGAATCTTATCACTGTACAGTAGTGAGTGACCCCGGAGCTCTCCCTGTATTATGCCTCTCCCCGGCTGTTGTAATTCAACAGCAAATGTTGTTGATCTGTTTGTTACTGGGAGGGTGCTGGCTGCTCCTTCCAACATCTGTGCAGTCATACCGGGTGACCGAAGTGATGTACCGGAGTGACGTCTAAATGACAATTTCACTTCTTCACAGCAAAATCTTTCAGACATAATTATCTAGTTTATTCCAAGTATCCAGGTTTTCTTGAATGTTCCGCCGGTTTTACGCAGCACTCCTCATGCAACTCCTTTCATTTTTCTTCCGCATATATCCGCTCGTGTGTTGCTCGTTAGCGAACCCACAGACAAAGGAAATAAGCCTGTTACTGTGTATTCGTTCTGATTTAGGCTTTGTCGATTTGATTACCTATTGATTCTGTGCAATCTGATTGCCGTCTTGGTAGAAATTGCTATTTTATATAGAGGCTACAGGTCGACATCTCTTTTCCTCTTTAACGGTGACAACTATGTTTCCTCCTTTGAGTATCGGGCTCTTAAATTAAATCATACAAGTATTTCCAGAAAATAGAGGACCTATCACACAGTCGCGCATCTCCGTATTGGATTTTTAAGTGCACTTCTTGTGTTGGTCCATGCAAGAGGCTGTTTCTGTATAGAGGAGCTGTACCTTGCATTGCTTTCATATAACAAGTAGTGGTAACATCACTGCTCTATAACCATGGAGACACAGGTTCGAATCCCGGCTAGAGCACCTCTCCAGTAAGTATCCTTGGGCAAGACACCTAACGGTACATACTTACCTACCACACAATGGGCCATATTGCATTCCTCGCGCATCGGTTTTGCGCGCACGCAAATGCGCATTTGCGCGAGGACAAAACCATTTGCGCAGAAAGTCGTATTTCAGCATTCGCACAAACGATGCGCATTATCGTTTGACACGGATGGACTTGCGCGATCGTGATGAACTGTACGCGTCCTATACTTAACATTGTGAGCGCAAATGCGTTAAGCGGATGGTATTTCAATAGATGCGCAACTTCCTACGAACGACGTTTGCGCGCATAATTTTAATGTCTTTGAAAAGCTGGTGGTAACGGCAAATCTGAACGTTCTGGCCGAAACCAAATACACCAGCACGAAAAAAAAAAATACAGCACAGTATAGTTACACATTCTACACATACCCAAACAATAAAATTGTGAATTTGTGCATTTTTTTTTTATTGCTGCAGCATGTATACTCAGATTTATTTTGACAGGTGCAAAAACGTTAGTGAGTCAATTAAGGTGAATTGATGTCAATTAAGGTTCTTAATTTTGATTGGCTGAATCCCGCAAAAAAAAACGGTCCGCAAATTGATTTACATGCGCAACGTTACTGTGCGCGTATTACACTTCGTTTTGCGCTTTTTTTTTTACTAACGTTATTTTTTGACGGATGAGAAAATGCATTCGGATCCGAATATCACGTTAATTTTAGCACGATAACGCTGGACACTGCGCGCAAAAAAAATTGCACTGCACGAGTGCATTTGCACAGAGAATGTAATCTAGCCCAATATCGGCTGTGGAGTCCAGTGGTAACGTCTCTGCCCTTCCACCATGGAGAAGCAAGTCAGATCCCGTTCAGCACATCCCTCCAATACAACTGTGGAGAAGTCTCGACTTTATGAGAATTAGGTTAAACCAAACCACCAGGTCACTGATCTACAATCATGGAAAGACGACTCGATCCCACTCAGGAGACGCCACCAGCACGTGTCATTGGGCAAGACACCTAATGCTATGGATGCGCCTACCTCACAGAATACTTGTACATCTCATAGAACAGGGTCCCCCTGAATCACGTCATCATCCATATGTGGTATTCCATTGTATCAACTCCATGTACACTGATCGTGTAAAGCGCTGCGGAATTTGTGGCGCTATAGAAATAAAGGATAATAATAAAAAATCATTATTTTTGGATTTAAACTGTGGGGATCAGCTTTAATACTGTTGCTGGCAGCCAATATTCTTGAGCTGCATGTTCTAGAGTTCATAGCATGTAAAGAAACCAACTTTTAGAGCCCCTGGCATGGATCATCCAGGTAAGCATGGTTTAATCGATGCACCTTGCTATGGACTACTGTATGCAGTGTATTGATCGTTAATGCGACTTATATCTCCATTAAAGCAGTATACCTGAAACACCTGAACAAGCCGACAAGCCGACCAACAGGGAAAAAAAAAACGATTGAAAATTTCAAGGTTATAAACGCTGTTTGCAAAAAAACTACTGGACGAAAATGTCTGGAATTTACATATAAGATCCTATAAACGATAATAAAAAGGTCTGTTACAGAAAAAAGAAAAAACAACACTTTTTAAAAAAATTGGGGGGAAAAAGTTGCCGAAAAATGCCTTAAAAAATTAAGAGACTTAAGAGCTGCAGATTAAAAGTATAAATGGTTAAACCCTTCCCGACCGCTGACCCTCCCTATACTCCCCTCTCTCGCTGGGCTCCTGCAGTGGTCTGGCAGGCTGGAAGCCTGCCCCGCCTTCTCAGGGGGCCCAGCAGGCGTGATGACGTCATCACCGTGCGTGATGACATCATCGCCAGGCCCCCCCCCCCCCGACGCCTGCGGTAAAAAATGAGGAAGGGGAGGGGTTATTATTATTATTCTTTATTTATAAAGCGCCAGCATATTCCGCAGCGCTGTACAATAAGCACAGTATAGACAGGGTTACAATACATTGAACAACATTTGACAAACAGTACAGGAGGAGATGAGGGCCCTATTCCCGTAGGAACTCACAATCTGAGAGGGTTGGGGTTGGAAACAGGAGGAGAGGGGTTGGCTCGTTTGGAGCCCTCTACCTCTCCAACCGTTCAAGATAGAAACACACAAATGGTACTGCTGGAAAGGGGAGAGTCTGCTCTTTTCAGTGATAGCAATCATTAACCCATTTGTTGCCGACTGGCACTGAATCACGATTCAAACCCGGAAGTGGCTGACATCTTGGATGTCAGCTAAGCCTCCGGGTCACCATCCACCCACTGACATCCTCACCATATGTGGAGGACGTCAGTGGGCCAGTTAACCCCCTAGCTGCCAAGTGGAGATAGGGGGATCCATTGGATCCCCCTATCTCCTGATACATGGCAGCTAGAAGGTCATGTTTTATCATTGGAAAGGCCTTTGCAATTATACCAAACAGGACCAGGTTTGTTGTAACAAAATTTTTTATAATAAAATAATAATTTAAAAAAAATGTTTTTTTTTAAATAAATTTTGTCTGGGCGGTTTAATAAAATAGGACTTATGGTGGCATCTAAAAATGATGGGCATAAATCGGTCAAAATGAGCTCAGCGCACAAAGTTGAAATGGCTCCGCAGTGAAGGGGTTAAAAAGCAAAAACATGTAAACATTGGGTATTCCTAATCTCAGGACAAAATTTCAAAACCATTTTAGGCTAATGTCAGACAAACGCAGTCTGAGCGCACTCTGCGTGCGTGCATAACGGACAGACGTACTGACGGAAGATACTGCAGACACAACACGGTCCGTTTTTTTGATGGACGTAGAAAAAAAAAGGGAATTATGGGAAATAAAATGAATATGAAAAATGCAAAAAATCGGAAAATGATCTGAAAAGCCATTTTGTGTCTGTCAAGGTACTGGACGTCGCAAATGCGCGCTTTCTGACTTCGTGGCATCACTCACACAGAAAGCTACGCGGACGTGGTGCACTCTATGCGTCCGTCTAGTAGTTTTACGTTTTTGCCTAACTTGCATCAGTTTGCCACGTGCGTTGTGCGTGCACAGTTCGGTGCGCACGTACTTCGTGTGTGGATCTCTATTGATCATGATTCTATGCTACAACTGACGTTAAACTGTGCAGCGACACGGACTTGATCACTGCGTTCGTCTAACGCCAGCCTTAGCCGGGGTCTTTTTTGGCGGTTATAGATTTTGGGAATTAAATTATGAAGAAGTGTTGTTTTTTTTTTCCTTTTTCATCATATTTCATTAGTAAACTATACGATATGATGGAAATAAATTATGGTATCTTTAGAAAATCCATTTAATGGCAAGGAGAAAACTGTATATAATATGTGTTGGTTCCATAAACTGGTAAGAGGAAAATTTGACCTAAACACAAACCGCGCAGAAACATAAAAACAGTAGCAGGCACTTTCGGACAGACTTTTGTAAAACCGGGAATATTTTTAACATTGAAGCCAATGGGATTCGCCTGATTAAACCTGTCGAATTAAACCACCGAACAGCAGGGCACTTCGGCAACTTTTCACTGCTGTTCGGTGTCTCTGAATAGATTAACCAATACTTCTCTATGGGGGATTTCACTGCCTTCGAACAGGCACCGTATTTCGCTGGCAGTTCGCCAAATGGCCACAAAATTGCACCTTACGGGGAAATTCACTGTGCGGCGTAGTTTTGGTGCCAGTTCGGCTCTTTCTGAATAACCCCTTACGTTCTATTAAATCCACCTATTAGAATAATGAGGAATGACCCCTTCAGATATTGGGATACACTATTAATCTCTGAGCGTTTATTTCTAATAGAAAGTAAATTATTTGATAGAAATTCTTTTAATTGATCTGATCAGTCCTGGTGATCAGCTGAAACTTTTAATCGTAATAAAATGCCAGTCACTTATCTGGTACATTGAAAATATCCCGCTCCGTTAGGAAATCCGTTGGAGACTGGCATACCTTTTATTCACCGTAGACTTGCAAATCCAGTGGTTTTTTTATTTTATTTCTTGATTTATTTACAACATTATAATATGTATCACTTTAAATTTACAAAACAAAAACAGAAGAATACCCGTTTATGCAAGAATTCCGTATGGCTGGCTGGTTGTCCTTGGCTTTTCCTAGGAGAGCAGCTTCTTCCGAACACTGCTTTTGAGGTGTTTTGTGATACATTCTTTGCACTATTTTAATTCTGTTTTTCCTCCATCAATACAGCATTTCAAGTTGTTTACATGGAAAAAAAAATAACATATCCACAGAGACCTTGCACACATCAAGGCCCTAGCATATTTACAGCCGCCTGTTACAAAGCGCAGAACCTACAACAGCAGTAGATCAGTCGCTTTGATTTCGGCTGGTTTGTGCATTTAGCCACTGACTGAATGTGTTGATTGTGCGACTGCTAAAAAATCATTTATAAAAAAAAAAAAACGAGGCTGCCACAAGTATCCTGTGCTCTGTTTTCCTTCTTTAGTATCTAGAAGGAAGAGTTGGGAGATGAGGAAATGATGTTAGTTACTTGTATCAAACTCTGAATGCTGCGCAATCTCCCTCGTAATCTGATGATTACAATCTAATTATGGCCAGCGCACTGTGACAGCTACCTTATCTATAACATTAATAACAGATTTGTAATCGGGCTGTGCCAAAGCCCAAACTGCCCATGGTGCTTGCACAAAGAGGTGCCGCCTTACACACAGCTCTAATAGCAGGGTTTTAGTCATCTTGTGCCAGAACGCACACTGCTCATTTCCCTCACAACAGAGAGCCCACCTTCAATGCAACACCAGTTACAGGGCTGTCAACGTGAGCTATGAAAGCCCGAGCAGCCGATTTCATGTGTACAGAAGAGATAGGTTTGCAAGTGGGCTATGATGTTCCTGAGACAAAACTGTATATTCCACATGCACAAAGAGGCAGCTCAGACGGTTGCAAAAAGAGTCAGCTCAGGCTCTCGCGCATAGAGGCAGCTCAGGCTCTCACGCAAAGAGGCAGCTCAGGCTCTCGCTCAAAGAGGCAGCTCATGTTTTCGCGCAAAGAGGCAGCTCAGGCTGTCACGCAAAGAGGCAGCCGATTTCATGTGTACAGAAGAGATAGGTTTGCAAGTGGGCTATGATGTTCCTGAAACAAAACTGTATATTCCACATGCACAAAGAGGCAGCTCAGGTTCTCACACAAAGAGGCAGCTCAGACGGTTGCAAAAACAGTCAGCTCAGGCTCTCGCGCAAAGAGGCAGCTCAGGCTCTCACGCAAAGAGGCAGCTTAGGCTCTCGCTCAAAGAGGCAGCTCATGTTTTCGCGCAAAGAGGCAGCTCAGGCTGTCACGCAAAGAGGCAGCCGATTTCATGTGTACAGAAGAGATAGGTTTGCAAGTGGGCTATGATGTTCCTGAAACAAAACTGTATATTCCACATGCACAAAGAGGCAGCTCAGGTTGTCACACAAAGAGGCAGCTCAGACGGTCGCACAAAGAGGCAACTCAGGCTCTCGCATAAAAGGGCAGCTCAGGCTCTCGCACAAAGAGGCAGCTCAGGCTCTCGCGCAAAGAGGCAGCGCATGCTCTCGCGCAAAGAGGCAGCTCATGCTCTCGCGCAAAGAGGCAGCTCATGCTCTCGCGCAAAGAGGCAGCTCAGGCTCTCGCACAAAGAGGCAGCTCAGGCTCTCGCGCAAAGAGGCAGCTCATGCTCTCGCGCAAAGAGGCAGCTCATGCTCTCGCGCAAAGAGGCAGCTCATGCTCTCGCGCAAAGAGGCAGCTCAGGCTCTCGCACAAAGAGGCAGCTCAGGCTCTCGCGCAAAGAGGCAGCTCAGGCTCTCGCGCAAAGAGGCAGCTCAGGCTGTCGCGCAAAGAGGCAGCTCAGGCTGTCGCGCAAAGAGGCAGCTCAGGCTGTCGCGCAAAGAGGCAGCTCAGGCTGTCGCGCAAAGAGGCAGCTCAGGCTGTCGCGCACAGAGCAGTGCATCTGTACATGAGTACAGAGTTGTGCATCAAGTTTACGGTTTATGGCATCTTCATGGTCTTTATCCAATACAATGTGTTGTTATGTTGCTTGGCGTGCTTCTTTTATTGGTGTAACACTGCGGAGGTTATATGCAGTGAACTTATTTTGTAATTTTAGCTTTTTATTCCTTTCTCGCATATAAAAACATACTTTAATGATGCAGCTGTTTTGCGCCTCTCCAGCAGCCCACGAATGGCGTTTTAGCTAATGACCACTTTGATGTTCTCCTAATAGCAGGGAAATGAAGACTCCTCTTTGTACTCTCATCTGATGTGAACAAAGACACAGAAAAGAGGTGTTATAATAGGGGTGGGGGGGGGCTCAGTGTGATATTTTTAACTTTGCATACAAATAAAATAAAACTTTGATGTTCGGCTGCTATTATTTCCCTTCCTTTTTTTTTTAATGCAGAGTGCTAAATTATGTTTGATTACATGTAATGATTGAGTCCCTTCAAATGAATTGTTCCGAGCGCGCAATAATTCCTACAGTACATTCTGCTAGAATGTGCGTGATTATCTTAATTGTAAAGCGTTTTCTCGGGGAGGCTGAATCGCCCATGTTTATTTTAAATGTCAACAAATTTGTGTTTTGCTAAAGAAATTGGTGGATCCCCCCCCCCCCCCGCTTCTGGCAATCTGTTCCCAAACCATCTTTCACAAAGAGAAGAGAAATCTGCCAACGTATCTCTTTAAGCAATTTCAACCAGGTGAAACAAGAGAATGGTCAGTAAGATAAGAAAAGTTTATGTATCAAGTTATTAAAGCCAGCCATTGACAACCTTCCCCATCCTCACCCTGGCAATCCAGGACTATTTTAACTTTAGCAACTCTAAGGGTCATCTGTCATGCCCAACTCTTCGCCTGGCCGGTCAAACTCCGGCTCCCCACATGTTTCTGCACTACAACTCCCATGATTTCCTGGGCATTGAAGGAATTCTGGGAATTTTAAGCATCATCATCGGGGGACATGAGTTTGACAGCACTGCTCTACACAGTGCGAGCGCTCGATCTTATCTGAGTGGTCACACTGCTGTGAGCTCTCTGCTTCCTCTCTGAGAAGTGGCTCAGAGGGCTGATTCAGCCTTCCAAATGCAGGGGCTTGGTCCTGTGAAGAACCTCACCTCAGGGAACCCTCAGTTCAGGTTTCAGTGCTTGGAGACCTTTGGGAACCAGCCTTATCCAATGTAAGCAAACCATACTTGCAAAGAGAACCACTGAATTGGCTGGAGAGCCCAATCTTCCTGCAGTCATGTGACTTGCTGACCTGGATGGAAACATGGTATATCTTACAGAGATGGGGGGGGGGGGAAATCGGTAATGGATTCAGGGGAGTTTTTACATTTAACCAAGGGGTTAAGACAGGAGTGGGCAATGTAGAGGGGGGTCTATGGGGGTTAATGTTTAAACACAATATACAAAAGTAAGGGCCGGGGTTCACTTTTTTCCAAAATAGGCAGGTAAGTACTTCTCCTGGACATATACCACTACTCACCCTCAACGGGTATGAACCCTGTGTAATACTTGACAGAAATGTGAAACAGTAGATGTCTACATCCCAAAGACCTCCTGGCGTGTTGTATATTGTACAGGATCCTAGTGTATATAAAACCAATAAACTTTATTAGAAGAACACAAATTAAAGGATAATTGTCGTTCAAACAATCAATACTAAGGGCTGGATGCCGTCTGCTGAATTCGCTGACTGCTAGAGCTCCGAAAATTGTATTATATGTCAATATCACAATAATGGTAGAAGCAAGAAAATGGGCCAAAATAGGGAAGATGAAGCTCTTTAGCCATGTCAGGCCATTCATCTAGGAGAAGGGCACACTTAACACCTACAGTTGTGTTCAAAATTATTCAACCCCCACTGAAATTGGGGTCTTTTGGCCAGTTTGACATCGATTTTGATCATTCAGAAATCTTGCTTGAATAATTTTGAACACAACTGTACAACCCAGGGACCTCACTTTCACTGTCCCAGCTTGCTGAGCCATGGCAGATGAACCTCAGGTGTAAAGGGTCAGGCCAGTACTGGACACACTGCCCACTCCACCTAAAAAATTCCACTGCGCAGGCTTAGTGGGCATACCCATGTCTATAATCAGAACATCATCAAGTCCTGCAGCGATGGGAGTGGGGCAAACCGACAGGTGGAAGATGACACTGGAAGCCGCAGTCCCTGTCCTGCATGTAGGCTGTCCATGTGTACGGGTCGTCTGATGTCGACACCGGAGATGACGACCTCATTTGGCAGCACCCCGGTCAACCAAGCAGCCTTATGTAGGGACCGCACTGCTTGCTCCAATGAGAAATGGGCCTAGAAAAAGTGTCCTATCCAAAGCTCATCTCCATTTCTCCTGAGTTGGCTAGCCGCGGTCAACGGGCATCCTCAAAGGCGGCCGTACAAAGAAACCCATGCAGCGCTGTGGGCAGATCTGCCTGTCCCGCCTTGGCCTTGTCAGCCACCAGTGAGCTTGCAGCAGACGTTGACAGCCCGCTACCTAAATCTTTGTTTGTGAAGTCAGGCCAGAGAGAGAGTTATAATTTATAGTTCACTTGGTATCTTTTTCAACCCCTCCCCTTGGCGACACCACCCCTTCATCAGCCCATGGTCTCTGCCGTGGCTCACTAAGCAAGTTGCTGATTCCTATCCTATCTCCCATCCCTCCACTCCGTTACCCATACGCTTCTTACTTTTTAATTTGTGATTGGTTTAATAAAAAGATGCAGTCCTCTTCTAATGGATCTGAGTGTAATGAAGCGTTGGACGCAGTGGATGGGAATACGGCCAGTGCAAGGGACGAGAAGAGTGGATGATTGCACGGACTAGATAAACTGAGCAATAAATCCTCTAAAATGTATTTCTTGCCTGCCAATGGCTACAAATGCGCTTCTGTGATGTGTATTGAAATGACCCTTATGGTTCTGGTGGTTTTATTGCATAATTGTCATTTCCTGACAATGAACAAGTACAGTGGACATTAGTCTACACTGGAACACGACTACACTGACTGATCCAGGGTACAGAAATGTGTAGAAATAAATTAAAATAAAAAAATAAAATAATAATGAAATAAAAAAAACCCTGTTAATTTGGGGAAAGGAGGACACTGTATACCTCTCTTCCTCTTACTGTAAGTGTCAATCTTGGTATTGGAAAATTATAATTGTTTTTATCATCATCATTAATATTAGGGATGCACCGATACCACTTTTTTAAGACCGAGTACGAGTACCGATACTTTTTAAAAGTACTCACCGATACCGAGTACCGATACTTTTCTTTAATGTCATGTGACGCTTTCCAATAAGAACAGACCATATAAAAATGCCCCCAGCTCACATTTATATAATCCCCCAGCTCATGGATATGCCCCCAGCTCATGGATATGCCCCCAGCTCACACATGGATATGCCCCAGCTCACACATGGATATGCCCCAGCTCACACATGGATATGCCCCAGCTCACACATGGATATGCCCCAGCTCACACATGGATTTGCCCCAGCTCACACATGGATTTGCCCCAGCTCACACATGGATATGCCCCAGCTCACACATGGATATGCCCCAGCTCACACATGGATTTGCCCCAGCTCACACATGGATTTGCCCCAGCTCACACATGGATATGCCCCAGCTCACACATGGATTTGCCCCAGCTCACACATGGATATGCCCCCCAGCTCACACATGGATATTGCCCCCCAGCTCACACATGGGTATGCCCCCCAGCTCATGGGTATGCCCCCCCAGCTCATGGATCCCCCCCGCGACGATACTTACCTTCCTGAGCGACGCCGGGAATGTCTCCGCGCGTGCCCTCGTTGGTAGGACCCCAGCCGCGACCACGTGGGACCATGTGATCGTGGCTGGGGTCCTTCCAACGAGCGCGCGCGGGGAAACTTTCCCAGCGTCGCCCAGGAAGGTAAGTATTATCGCGGAGAGCAGCTGCAGGGCCTGTCTGAATGCTCTATCTGCATTCGGACAGGCCCTGCAGCTGCTCACTGTGTTCATACTTACCTTCCTGGGCGCCGCCGGGAAAGTTTCTGCGCATGCGCTCGTTGAAAGGACCCCAGCCGTGATCACATGGTCCCACGTGGTCGCGGCTGGGGTCCTACCAACGAGCGCGCGCGCGGAGACATTCCGGCGTCGCTCAGGAAGGTAAGTATTGTGTGAGCAGCTCCAGGGGCGGCTGTCCGAATGCCGATAGAGCATTCGGACAGCCGCCGCAGCCCCTCGGATGCCGCAAGCCGGCTCAATGCCGGCTTCCGGTATCGGGAAAATTATCGGGGGGTACTGCACGAGTACCAAGTACTCCTGCAGTACCCAGTATCGGCCCGATACCGATACTAGTATCGGTATCGGTGCAACCCTAATTAATATAGCGCCAACCGTTTCCGCAGCGCTTTAGAATACACAAAGGGAGCGAGATGCAGATAAACGGACATGGGCCCTGCTCATAGGAGCTTATAGTCTAGAGGGATTGGGGTTGAGGAAGACCAAGGGAATTTTACTGGACAACAGGATCATTAGTGCCAGTGGTTTGGGAATAGTGGGGCCCACAGAAACCGGTTCAATCATGTGTGAGCAGAGGGATGAGTTGCATCAGTGATGTGGTACACTGGTCTGAAAAGATTTGAGGGATTTCTTGAAGGCCTGAAGATTAGGGGAGAGTTTGATGGGGCGAGGCAAATCATTCCACAGGACCGGAGCTGCCCTTGCAAAGTCTTGGAGGCGAAAGTTGGCAGCGCGGATGTAGACAGAAGACAGGAGGATGTCATCCGCTGACCGCAGTTGTCTAGACGTGCTTGCGGAGTAATGAAGACATGTAGGGAGGGGTCGAGTTATTGAGAGATTTGAACACGAGCATCAGTATTTTAAACTGTATCCTAAAATGTACAGGAAGCCAATGGAGGGACCGGCAGACGGGGGAGGTGCATCTGGTGAGAAAAATAAGCCTGGCCCCTACATTCATTACAGATTGCAAAGGGGCAATATGGGAGTTAGGGAGGCCAATAAGGAGCGAGTTGCAGTAGTCAAGCCGTGAAATGACAAGGTCATGAACCAGCACCTTCGTGGTATCTTGCGTCAGAAAGGGGTGAACGCAGACGATGTTCTTGAGTTGAAAATAACAGGATTTGGTCACTGTCTGGATGTGGGAAGAAAACGTTAGATCAGAGACAAAAGTGACACCAAGGCAGTGAGCTTGAGGTGTTGGGCTAACGAGCATTCCATTTACTCGTAGAGAGATAGGTGGTATTGGGTTTTTCTTGGAGGGAGGAACAACAACAATTTCAGTTTTGGCAAGATTGAGTTTAAGGAAGCGGGAAGACATCCAATTCAAGACAGCAGAGAGACAATGACTCGATCCAGGAGAGCAGGATAGAGGTCAGGGTAGGAGAGGTATATTTGAGTGTCATCAGCAATTAGCTGGTACTGGAATCCAAAGGAGCTGATCAGTTTGCCTAGAGATGCCGTGTAGATCGAAAGTAGAAGAGGGCCCAGTACTGAATCTTGGGGCACCCCAACAGAGACAGGCTGCCGGGAGGAGGTACTATTGTTATTGTACGTGTATCTGTTACGATCTTCTGGTAGGAGTACTGGGTGGGTTATCTTGGCCTTGTCCAACTCCCCCTATCTGGTAGGTGTTTGTACATGTTAGCAGTGTGAATGGATATTGTGCTTACTTGTGTGCCAAATGTTAAACATCACATTGCGGTGCTGGAATGTTTGGGTGGGTTGAGTTTGGTAATGGGATTAAATGTTTATCTGATTCTGTACCAAATAAAAGGATCCCTGCTGGAATGGACAGGCAGTCTGCTTAACCCAATATGATCATTGCTGTCTGCTTTACTTTGACTAATTCAGCACTGCCAGCTTTTAAAAGAATCCAGGTACTAGAGGAGGAAGGCGGATATGACTGCCAAGTGACAAACTGCGACCTTGGCTCCCGTGTATATATATATATATATAGATATATATATGTATGTAGAGTCCGCAATGGAGGAGGCACACGAGAACTTCATAAAATGTAAAAATTTATTCAAAGTTACATTAAAAATCCAACGTTTCGGCCCACTAAGGGCCTTTTTCAAGGTATGGCAAAGTAAGTAAAAAGCAGGTGTTTATATACTGCTAAAGAGAGAGAAGGAATAGCACTTACCCCCCCCCCCCGATCTGTGCCGGCGAGTGGATGTGGGCCGACGCCCAGGGACACCGAAGTCATCGGCGTCATCAGGCCGCGGTAATAAGACACATACACAAGGGTGTGCAGAGTAATCACTTCAATTTGATGATCCTTGGATTTGGCATTATATAGCATACATACAATGGAGTAACAGTGACCAATCAGTGTACAGATATATTTCCACGTCAGAGTTGACCAACACGGTCAGCCCACAGGCACGTCTTATTACCATATACGGTTTACATTGAACTCCTAAATTTAAACAAAAACATTCTTTATGCCCAGAATCACGTGTTGTAGAAAGTGGAGGATGAAGGGGGGAACTTGTCTAAACAGTAGCCAGTCTGTAGCTTAAAAGGAAGCATTTCAAACTAAAGGGGGCATATTACCTAAGGGAAGCTTTCATATACAGGAAATTAAAAGATATTGGAAAAAAGGGGAGGTTTCCAGCACCGCAAAATACCAATTAAATAAGAACAGTTGGTACGCGCTGTTGCCTAAAAGGGCTACGTTCTCTACTGTAGCCTATGACAAAGTGCAACTATAAAATAGTGCAAAAATACAATAAGTTCAATGGATGCAAAGTGCAATATGCATTAAGTGCATGCAGCAGAAGAATGAGGTTTCACAAGCGATATCACGAAAAAAATGGGGCGTTAAGTCCATATAAGTACAAATGGGACGGCATCCGGAAAGTGCATTAATGTGCAATAATGTGCAATAACCCGTGCCTAAGATTCCTAGAAGGGCAAAAAAAGTGCACATGAACATTATTCTGAAGAAGATCAGTGATAACCTTTATGTAAAAGTTTGTTGAGCACGTACTGACGGTTCGTATTTAATTGGTATTTTGTGCCGCTGGGAACCTCCCCTTTTTTCCCACTGTACCGCAGCACATTTTTTCGAGAGTCTGTGCTTTTCCTTGCTGGCAGCACAACACATAAAATCACACACCAACACACTAGTGCAGGGGTGTCAAACTCAAATGTCATCGGGGCCGCATCAGCAGTTTGGTCACCCTCAAAGGGCCAGTTGTATCTGTAGGACTATGTGTCCACTCTTTATTATCATAAATTATTGTCACTGCATTCAATTATTACTGTTTTTTGTTCACACATGGATTTGCCCCAGCTCACGCATGGATTTGCCCCAGCTCACACATGGATTTGCCCCAACTCATGGATTTGCCCCAGCTCACGCATGGATTTGCCCCCAGCTCATGGATTTGCCCCACCTCATGGATTTGCCCCACCTCATGGATTTGCCCCAGCTCACACATGGATTTGCCCCCAGCTCATGGATTTGCCCCAGCTCATGGATTTGCCCCAGCTCACACATGGATTTGCCCCCAGCTCATGGATTTGCCCCAGCTCATGGATTTGCCCGCTCACACATGGATTTGCCCCCTCATGGATTTTCCCCACCTCTCACATGGATTTGCCCCAGCTCATGGATTTGCCCCAGCTCACACATGGATTTGCCCCAGCTCATGGATTTGCCCCAGCTCATGGATTTGCCCCAGCTCATGGATTTGCCCCATCTCACACATGGATTTGCCCCAGCTCACACATGGATTTGCCCCAGCTCACACATGGATTTGCCCACACTCATGGATTTTCCCCACCTCTCATGGATTTGCCCCAGCTCACACATGGATTTGCCCCCAGCTCATGGATTTGCCCCAGCTCATGGATTTGCCCCAGCTCACACATGGATTTGCCCGCTCACGCATGGATTTGCCCCACCTCATGGATTTGCCCCCAGCTCACACATGGATTTGCCCCACCTCATGGATTTTCCCCACCTCTCACATGGATTTGCCCCAGCTCACACATAGATTTGCCCCCAGCTCATGGATTTGCCCCAGCTCATGGATTTGCCCCAGCTCACACATGGATTTGCCCCAGCTCACGCATGGATTTGCCCCACCTCATGGATTTGCCCCCAGCTCACACATGGATTTGCCCCAGCTCATGGAGTTGCCCCCAGCTCACACATGGATTTGCCCCCAGCTCATGGAGTTGCCCCCAGCTCACACATGGATTTGCCCCCAGCTCATGGATTTGCCCCCAGCTCATGGATTTGCCCCAGCTCATGGATTTGCCCCAGCTCACACATGGATTTGCCCCAGCTCACACATGGATTTGCCCCCAGCTCATGGATTTGCCCCCAGCTCATGGATTTGCCCCCAGCTCATGGATTTGTCCCAGCTCACACATGGATTTGCCCCCAACTCATGGATTTGCCCCAGCTCACACATGGATTTGCCCCACCTCATGGATTTTCCCCACCTCTCACATGGATTTGCCCCAGCTCACACATGGATTTGCCCCCAGCTCATGGATTTGCCCCCAGCTCATGGATTTGCCCCAGCTCATGGATTTGCCCCAGCTCACACATGGATTTGCCCCAGCTCACGCATGGATTTGCCCCACCTCATGGATTTGCCCCCAGCTCACACATGGATTTGCCCCACCTCATGGATTTTCCCCACCTCTCACATGGATTTGCCCCAGCTCACACATAGATTTGCCCCCAGCTCATGGATTTGCCCCAGCTCATGGATTTGCCCCAGCTCACACATGGATTTGCCCCAGCTCACGCATGGATTTGCCCCACCTCATGGATTTGCCCCCAGCTCACACATGGATTTGCCCCAGCTCATGGATTTGCCCCCAGCTCATGGATTTGCCCCAGCTCACACATGGATTTGCCCCAGCTCACACATGGATTTGCCCCAGCTCATGGATTTGCCCCCAGCTCATGGATTTGCCCCAGCTCATGGATTTGCCCCAGCTCACACATGGATTTGCCCCAGCTCACACATGGATTTGCCCCAGCTCATGGAGTTGCCCCCAGCTCACACATGGATTTGCCCCCAGCTCATGGAGTTGCCCCCAGCTCACACATGGATTTGCCCCCAGCTCATGGATTTGCCCCCAGCTCATGGATTTGCCCCAGCTCACACATGGATTTGCCCCAGCTCACACATGGATTTGCCCCAGCTCACACATGGATTTGCCCCCAGCTCATGGATTTGCCCCCAGCTCATGGATTTGCCCCCAGCTCATGGATTTGTCCCAGCTCACACATGGATTTGCCCCCAACTCATGGATTTGCCCCAGCTCTCACCTGGATATGCCCCAGAGGCAGCCAGCTCTCACCTGGATACTTGCCCCAGCTCCGGCAGGGGTTGAGTGGGCCCAGATGCCGGGCAGGCAGGAGTGCCTGCCCGGTACCTGAACAGTCCGTCCTGTTGAAGGGGATGCGGATGCGTGCGTGCGCGCGCAGGTTACGCGGTCCGGCCAGTCAGGTGGTACAGAGACTCAGTACCACCTGATTAGCCGGACCACGTGACCGGCTGCGCCTGCACGCAGCCGCATCCCCTTTAACAGGACGGACTGTTCAAGTCACCGGGCAGGCACTCCTGCCTGCCCGGCATCTGGGCCCACTCAACCCCCGGGCCAGTTTAAGGCTGGCTGGCCACATGACGAGGTCTGGCGGGCCGGATTTGGCCCGCGGGCCTTGTCTTTGACACCAGTGCTCTAGTGCCTTCACTGATTTCCTTTACCTACACAATTAAAAGATATTATTTTACAATATATATATAATATATATACACACACATATAAACAGCGAAAAATCTGGATGCACTCCGGGTATTCATAAAACAAAAAGTTTATTGGTAAATCATATTAAAAGACGACGTTTCGGCCTCACATCAGGCCTTCATCAAGTCCACGCACCAATTTTTTTCCTTAATGAAGGCCTGATGTGAGGCCGAAACGTCGTCTTTTAATATGATTTACCAATAAACGTTTTTGTTTTATTGAAGACCCGGAGTGCATCCAGATTTTTCGCTGTTTATATTATACAAGTTGGATTTTAGCACCCAGTCATCTTTTTTCGTTTAGTTGGAGTGCTGGTATTCTATATATATATATATATACACAGTTGTGTTCAAAATTATTCAACCCCCAATGCTGTAAAGGGTTTTAGGGAATTTAGTGTACATTTGTAATTGTATTCAGAATGAAATCCTACAAGGACTTTTTAAAGAACCATATGCAACTAAAATGACATCAATTGGTTTTGTAATACAGTAGTAAATGTTTCTTTTGTGAATTCTTCATTGACACAATTATTCAACCCCTTAAAGACTACCACTCTGAAGAACAGAGGTTCATTCAAGTGTTTTCAATCAGGTAATGAAAACACCTGTGGATGTCACGGATCAGCAATAAAGCATAATAAGCACCAATTAGGCAGCTTTAAAATGACTGTGATACTCAGCTCCAAACATGTTACAAACATGGTGAAGTCAAGAGAATGGTCCAGGAAGACAAGAGAAGAGGTGATTACTCTTCACAGGAAGGGCAATGGCTATAAGAAGATTGCAAAGATGTTAAACATACCAAGAGAGACCATAGGAAGCATCATTCGCAAATTCAAGGCAAAGGGCACTGTTGAAACGCTACCTGGTGGTGGCAGAAAGAAGATGCTGACTTCGACTGCTGTGCGCTACCTGAAGCGTAGAGTGGAGAAAAGTCCCCGTGTGACTGCTGAGGAACTGAGAAAAGATTTGTCAGATGTGGGTACTGAAGTTTCAGCTCAGACAATACGGCGCACACTGCGTAATGAAGGCCTCCATGCCAGAACTCCCAGGCGCACCCCCTTGCTGTCTCCAAAGAATAAGAAGAGTCGACTGCAGTATGCCAAAAGTCATGTGGACAAACCACAGAAGTTTTGGGATAGTGTTCTGTGGACTGATGAAACAAAATTAGAACTGTTTGGGCCCATGGATCAACGCTATGTTTGGAGGAGGAAGAACAAGGCCTATGAAGAAAAGAACACCTTGCCTACTGTGAAGCATGGCGGCGGGTCAATCATGTTTTGGGGCTGTTTTGCTTCTGCAGGTACAGGGAAGCTTCAGCGTGTGCAAGGTACCATGAATTCTCTTCAGTACCAGGAGATATTGGATGACAATGTGATGCAGTCCGTCACAAACCTGAGGCTTGGGAGACGTTGGACTTTTCAATAGGACAATGATCCCAAGCATACCTCCAAGTCCACTAGAGCATGGTTGCAGATTAAAGGCTGGAACATTTTGGAGTGGCCATCGCAGTCACCTGACTTAAATCCGATTGAGAACCTCTGGTGGGACTTAAAGAAAGCAGTTGCAGTGCGCAAGCCTAAGAATGTGACTGAACTGGAGGCTTTTGCCCATGACAAATGGGCGAAGATACTCGTAGATCGCTGCAAGACACTTGTGTCAAGCTATGCTTCACGTTTAAAAGCTGTTATAACTGTAAAAGGATGTTGTACTAAGTACTAAGATTGAATGTCACTTGGGGGTTGAATAAAACTGATAATGATGTGAGCACAGAAAAGACATTTGTGGTTATTTCATTATAAATGTTATGTTATATTTGTCTGACCTACACGTGCCTCTTTGATTTAATTGTAAGCAAGATGACTGAATGATCAAAATCAATGTCAAACTGGCCAAAACACTCAATTTCAGTGGGGGTTGAATAATTTTGAACACAACTGTGTATATCAACAGATGAGCCGGGCACTCATATCCTGTAGAGAGATGCTGTGGACCAACGATTCCAGCAGTCATATGTAGATTGCCTCGGTGTTTATCTCCCAATAGATAATATAGAGTCCGCAATGGAGGAGGCACACGAGGACTTCATAAAATGTAAAAATGTATTCAAAGTTACATTAAAAATCCGACGTTTCGGCCCACCAAGGGCCTTTTTCAAGGTATAGCAAAGTAATTAAAAAGCAGGTGTTTATATACTGCTAAAGAGAGAGAAGGAATAGCACTTACCCCCGCGGCCCCCCCCCGGTCTGTGCCGGCGAATGGATGCGGGCCGACGCCCAAGGATGCCGAAAGCATCGGCGTCGTAAGGCTCTACGTCATCAGGCCGCGGCTGTGGGGCCGCGTCGCCCCTGGCAACCGGCCAAACAGAGAGTGGGAAAACCCGTGCTTAGTTTAAAAGCATAGAAGGATCCTTACGTATTAGTGAGGATCCGAGTAATAACATTGGTATAATCATGGAGGAGAACAGGTGGGTGGAGAGCAGAGATGGATGATAAAGGTAGATATATAAGCAAATAGACACGAGAAACGGCAATATGGCACAAAGGATGGGAATATATGGAAGAAGAGATGAAAAAAGTAAGCAGTAGAGACAAAGTGTGACTGAAAGTGGTGTAGGTATGAGATAAGTGTGAATAATATGGCACAGATAATATGTGCAGTGTGAGTGTGGTGGTCCTCGTGCCAAAAAAAAGTGAAATGAATCATAAATCAATAAAACGTGCAGTGAAAAGGAAAATGATCTGAAAAAAGTGTGGAAAAAAAAAGGTGGAAAAAAAATGTGTGGTGATGTGTGTGTTAATGTACGTGAATGGTGGTGCGATGGGTGACTGGAAGGTCCCGCTAGGGGGCAGAAAAAAACTGTAGGGCGCGTGGAGGAGTGCATAAAAAAGAAATAGCGAAAATGGCGAGAAAAAAGAAATAGAAAGAGTGAAGAAAGTGAAAAGGATAGAAAGAATGAGAAGAAAAAAAAGAGTGGGAAAAAATAAAAATGGATAAATGAGGGTAAAGAGAGAAAAGAAAAAGATTGAAGAAAAAAATGGTAGAAAATAGAGGGTGGAAACGGAAAAGGAAGGAGAAAAAGCGGAGTTGAAGCGAAAGGAGAAACCAAATTTATTAAGGACAACACTTTAGGCATGATGTAATCCCGCTATCGTGCTGAAAGAAAGGGGGTATATGTGACATATTCATTTAAGCCCCTAGGAGCCACTCTATCAAGGGTGCGGGTCCAAAAAGTCTCTCTTCGAAGCAGGATTTGGAACCGATTTCCCCCTCGATCGCGATGAAGCGAAGCGGTGGAAGGCGGTGTTGCACTGCTGGGAAGTGCTTAGCGAGACGGTTTTTCGGTGTGTCCATCCCTAAAGGCGGTGTGACGTTTGGGGGCATTCGTGCACAATGTCTTTCACAAACGAAACAGCTTTATTCACCCTTTCAGGGTAGTCAAAAAGGCAACATAATAAGTACACGCTTGGGTTCAGCGAAATTAAAGCAAAGTCCTGATCTTCAGCACAAATAAACAGAAAAATAATGATGGCTCACCAACGCTTTAAACCGTCCCAAACCTGGGGAATCCTTTCCCCAGTATGTAGAAGCCTCTCCAGCAAGGCACAGCACGTCTCCTGCTTTTGGAAAACACACACACACAGCTCCCACTGATTACTTTCCTTTTTCCTAAACTCCCACAATCCTATCTGGGAATAGCTGGCTTTAAACCTCTTCCTGGACAAGAAGATTAACCCTGTGGTTGCACTTAAAGGGACCACAACCCAAATAGGGGTGAAACATATTGTCCATCCAGGACCCAGCCCTGCTGACCTCTACATATCCCTCCCCTCTGTCTCGACGCGGAGGTGTTTGAGGCAACAGTAGACAGCCCACAATGCATCCGGGACAGGGCATCAGCATTTTGGTGCTGTTTCCCAGGCCTGTGTTCCACCACAAAGTTAAACTCCTGGAGAGACCGGAACCACCTGGTTACCCTGGCATTAGCGTGGCGGTGCTGCCTCATCCAGGTCAATGGGGCATGGTCAGACACTAAACAGAACTTCCTGCCCAACAGGAAGTACCTCAAAGAATCCAAGGCCCACTTTATGGGCAAGCCCTCTCTTCCACCACAGCATAGTTTTTCTCCGCTGCCGTCAGTTTCCTACTAAGAAAAACCACGGTGTGCTCTTCCCCATTGACTTCTTGGGATAGCACAGCTCCCAAACCCTCACTTGAGGCATCCGTCTGTACAATGAACTCCCTCATGAAATCAGGGACTACCAGCACTGGGTGCTGACACAATGCATTTTTAAGCTGCTCGAAGGCTTCTTCAGCATTGGCATTCCATTGAATCATCACTGACTTCCTACCTTTCGTCAGGTCAGTCAGTGGTGCAGCAATAGAGGCAAAATTGGGCACAAACCGCCGGTAATACCCCACTATACCCAGAAAAGCACAAACCTGCTTTTTTGCGAGGGGGCGTTGCCAGTTCTGGATAGCCTCTACTTTGTTAAATTGTGGCTTTACCAGACCCCTGCCTGCGGCATATCCCAGGTACTTAGCTTCCTCCATCCCTACCGCACTTTTCTCAGGGTTAACAGTAAAGCCCGCTTTCCTCAAACTGTCCAAAACCGTCTGAACCCGGGGAAGATGGGACTCCCAATCTGGACTGAAGATGACAATGTCATCCAGGTAGACCGAGGTATATCTCAGGTAGGGGCGGAGCACCCTATCCATCGCTCGTTGGAAAGTGGCCGGGGCTGAGTGTAACCCAAAAGGCTTCCGCTTATAATGAAAATGACCCTCTGGAGTGAAAAAATCAGTCTTTTCCCTGGCTTCCTTAGTCAGGGGTATCTGCCAGTATCCCTTAGTAAGGTCCAGGGTGGTGATATATATTGGCCGGACCCAATTTCTCTATTAATTCATCCACCCTTGGCATGGGATACGCGTCAAATTTTGACACCTCGTTAAGTTTCCTGAAGTCATTGCAGAATCGCAGAGTGCCGTTGGGCTTCGGTACCAACACGATGGGGCTCGACCATTCACTCTGTGACTCCTCAATGACATCAAGCTGAAGCATTTTTTTAACCTCTTCAGAAACAGCCTTTCTATAGGCTTCTGGGATGCGGTACGGCTTTACCCGAACCTTTACATGGGGTTCCGTCACAATATCATGTTTAATCCCGGATGCGTGTCCCGGTAGTCCTGAAAACATGCCTTTGTTTCTTTGCAGAAACTCCTTAACTTCTTGGGTTTGGGGTTTGGACAGGGTGGCAGCAATGTGTACTGCGTCAACATCATCAGACTCTATACCCACCCCAACCATGGCGGACACCTCCTCTCGGTCTCTCCAGGGTTTTAACAAATTTATGTGGTAGATCTGGTATGGTTTTCTTTTCCCAGGCTGATGCACTCGGTAGTTTACTTCTCCTACTTTTCAAGCACCTCATATGGTCCCTGCCACTTGGCTAGGAACCGACTTTCCACCGTGGGTATAAGTACTGCTACCCGGTCCCCAACCTGAAATTGCCGCAGCTTGGCTGACCGGTTGTACACCCTTTTCTGGGCCTCCTGAGCTTTCTGCAAATGTTCCTGTACCAAAGGCATCACTTTAGAAATTCTCTCATCTGAGAGATATGTTCAATGAGTGTTTTGTGTGGAGAGGACTCACTTTCCCATGTCTCCTTCACCAAATCTAGCAATCCCCGGGGTCTGTGACCATACACCAGCTCAAAAGGTGAGAACCCTGTGGAGGCCTGAGGAACCTCTCGAATAGCAAACAGCAGTGCGGGAAGCAAATTATCCCAGTCTCTTCCATCTCTCTGCACAACCCTTTTAAGCATCATTTTCAGAGTCTTGTTGAATCTTTCTACCAGACCATCTGTCTGAGGGTGATAAACAGATGTTCGCAACTGCTTGATTTGGAACAACTTGCACACATCTGCCATCACCCGGGACATAAATGGGGTCCCCTGGTCCGTCAAAATTTCCCTTGGCAGGCCAGTTCTCGAAAACATAAAAAACAATTCCCGGGCAATGGCCTTTGATGTAGGGTTTCTTAAAGGAACCGCCTCTGGATACCTTATGGCATAATCAAGAACCACCAGGATATATCGTGTTCCCGAGCAGACTTCTCTAAGGGACCCACTATATCCATAGCGATGCGCTCAAAGGGCACCTCAATTATGGCAGAGGCACCAAGGGGCTCCTATAATGGGGTGCTGGGGCAGTTAACTGGCAAACGGGCAGGATGAACAGTACCTCTTAACCGCGGCACCGATCCCCGGCCAGTAAAACCGGTCCGTTATCCGGGCCTCGGTTTTCTCAGCTCCCAGGTGACCACCTAGAGCATCATTGTGAGCCAGATCCAGCACCATTCTCTGGTAGGGCTGGGGTACTAGTAATTGTTCCACAATTTCTCCCCGAATTTCTGATACCGGTAGAACAGATCATTATTGACCGCAAAGTGAGGTGATCTTTTCTCTGCATCTGGTGCTTGAGGTACCCCACTGACAACAGTTAACTGTTCGCGAGCATTTATCAACATCGGGTCACCCATTTGAGCCCTGCCAAATGCACCTCTGGACACATCTAAGTCAGGGTGTACTGGATAAGAAGAACCCTCCCCTCATCCACCCCAAGTGTAATATCTACAGGGGATAATTCCTCTTCATCCTCTCCTACCATAACCAGCACGGGAGAGGATTCCCCCTCCTTGGTGTCAACTCAGGTTGAGGAGCTAGGACACTCACATCAGTTACAACATTCTCATTTTGAACACATTTAGCAACTCCTCATCAACAGTGTCCACAGTCATGTTTGGTGGGGGTGACCCTGAATTGTTCCCCAGTTCGATGGGCAGTTTAGTTTGTGCCAAGCACCACAGTTCAGCAAACAAGGGGCAGTCCCGTCCCACAATCTCATCATGTATCAGAGTACTCACCACCCCGACCTCTTGGGTGACCAAAGTATTCCTGGCGGAAATGGTGACAGGGATCAGCGGATACTCCCGAGTATCCCCATGGATACAGCCAACCCGGAGGGTTCTTTGTACTGGACCGAGCCTTCCGACTAACCGGGCATGCACCAGGGTGACCATACTCCCAGAGTCCAGCAGAGCTTTGGCTGGGCGGTGATTCACCCACACAGTACATTCAAACTGACCCCCCTCTAGGTCAAGGTGGGTAGTGCACGTTGTGAGGGTGTAGAAGGACACTCTCCGAGCGGATCCACACTCCATGGGCTCCTCCTGTAGTGGACACTGCGCCCGGATATGGCCCCAGGCGTGACACCTCCAACACTGTATATCGCCAGCAGTTCGGGTAGCGACAGGCCTTTGCAGAACCGAGGAAGATGATTTTGGGGTGCTGGTTCCTGGGTCCACTGATGCTTCCCTCCGAGGAACTGAAGCAGGCCTCACAGGCGGTGGCAAGACTGGTCCTCGACGACTGGTTGGTCTGAGCAGGTCCTCCACCATGGTGTATCTCTCCACCATCTCAACTACCAGTGCTGCAGTCTTGGGGTCCCCATGGCTGACCCAGCGCTGTAGATCCTTTGGTAGAGACCTCAGGTAGTGGTCCATCACAACCCTTTCGACCATTTGCTCTCTAGTCAGGGTCTCTGGCTGCAACCACTTTTTAACCGGCTGTCCTAAGTCGTGCATCTGGAACCGGGGTGGCTGGTCAGGGCAGTACTTCCAGCAGTGAACACCTTGAGCCCGGACAGCAACAGTTACCCCAAGGCGGGCCAGAACCTCAGCTTTCAGCCGGTCATAATTCTTTGCATCTTCTAGGAGCAGGTCAAAATATGCCTTTTGAGGGTCTCCTGTCAGAAACGGGGCAATGAGACTGGCCCATTGGTCTTGGGGCCACCCCTCTCTCTCAGCAGTCCTTTCAAACGTGGTGAGAAATGCTTCCACATCATCACTGGGAGACAGCTTTTGCAGGAAGTGACTGGCCCTGATGGAGACATGGTTACCAGCAGCGACCACTGCTTGATCACGTCCAGGTGCAAGTTGCTGCATGGTCTCCCGCAGGGCAGTGATCTGCATCTGTGTGGCTACCTGCTGTGCTGTAAGTTGTGCAGCCAGCAAATGGGTGCTTTCTTGTTGGGCAGCAACAGCCTGTGCCAGGGCTTGTTGCTGCTGAGCCATCGCCTCTTCATGGCGAGTCTGGGCCTGCACATTGACAAAGACCATCTGCTTAACCAGCTCCTCCATAGCTGTTGACTTCAGTGCAGCCTTAGCGCAGGACATGCAATCAGAACACTGTCCTTTAAAAATGTCTTTTTTTTTCACAAAAATTCCTCTTCCTTGGCGTGTGAGGGGTAGCAAACTGCCCGCATTCTCCACCAGTTGTGACGTTTGGGGGCCCACAGAGCACGTGCACAATGTCTTTCACAAACAAAACAGCTTTATTCACCCTTTCAGGGCAGTCAAAAAGGCAACATAATAAGTACACGCTTGGGTTCAGCGAAATTAAAGCAAAGTCCTGATCTTCAGCACAAATAAACAGAGAAATAATAGTGGCTCACCAACGCTTTAAACTGTCCCAAACCTGGGGAATCCTTTCCCCAGTATGTAGAAGCCTCTCCAGCAAGGCACAGAACGTCTCCTGCTTTTGGAAAACACACACACACAGCTCCCACTGATTACTTTCCTTTTTCCTAAACTCCCACAATCCTATCTGGGAATGGCTGGCTTTAAACCTCTTCCTGGACAAGAAGATTAACCCTGTGGTTGCACTTAAAGGAACCACAACCCAAATAGTGGTGAAACATATTGTCCTTCCAGGACCCAGCCCTGCCGACCTCTACAGCGGTTATGATGGCCGAGCGATCCCCCCTAATGCGGTCCCGCAGGGTGAGATCCGTTTTCCCCACGTAAGCCAGACCACAAGGACACGTAATAAGATATACAGTTGTGTTCAAAATTATTCAACCCCCAATGCTGTAAAGGGTTTTAGGGAATTTAGTGTACATTTGTAATTGTATTCAGAAGGAAATCCTACAAGGACTTTTTAAAGAACCATATGCAACTAAAATGACATCAATTGGTTTTGTAATACAGTAGTAAATGTTTTTGTGAATTCTTCATTGACACAATTATTCAACCCCTTAAAGACTACCACTCTGAAGAACAGAGGTTCATTCAAGTGTTTTCAATCAGGTATTGAAACACCTGTGGATGTCACGGAGCAGCAATAAAGCATAATCAGCACCAATTAGGCAGCTTAAAATGACTGTGATACTCAGCTCCTTCTAGACATTTACTGGTGTGGTTACAAACATGGTGAAGTCAAGAGAATGGTCCAGGAAGACAAGAGAAGAGGTGATTACTCTTCACAGGAAGGGCAATGGCTATAAGAAGATTGCAAAGATGTTAAACATACCAAGAGAGACCATAGGAAGCATCATTCGCAAATTCAAGGCAAAGGGCACTGTTGAAACGCTACCTGGTCGTGGCAGAAAGAAGATGCTGACTTTGACTGCTGTGCGTTACCTGAAGCGTAGAGTGGAGAAAAGTCCCCGTGTGACTGCTGAGGAACTGAGAAAAGATTTGTCAGATGTGGGTACTGAAGTTTCAGCTCAGACAATACGGCGCACACTGCGTAATGAAGGCCTCCATGCCAGAACTCCCAGGCGCACCCCCTTGCTGTTTCCAAAGAATAAGAAGAGTCGACTGCAGTATGCCAAAAGTCATGTGGACAAACCACAGAGGTTTTGGGATAGTGTTCTGTGGACTGATGAAACAAAATTAGAACTGTTTGGGCGCATGGATCAACGCTATGTTTGGAGGAGGAAGAACAAGGCCTATGAAGAAAAGAACACCTTGCCTACTGTGAAGCATGGCGGGCGGGTCAATCATACTTTGGGGCTGTTTTGCTTCTGCAGGTACAGGGAAGCTTCAGCGTGTGCAAGGTACCATGAATTCTCTTCAGTACCAGGAGATATTGGATGACAATGTGATGCAGTCCGTCACAAACCTGAGGCTTGGGAGACGTTGGACCTTTCATAGGACAATGATCCCAAGCATACCTCCAAGTCCACTAGAGCATGGTTGCAGATTAAAGGCTGGAACATTTTGGAGTGGCCATCGCAGTCACCTGACTTAAATCCAATTGAGAACCTCGGTGGGACTTAAAGAAAGCAGTTGCAGTGCGCAAGCCTAAGAATGTGACTGAACTGGAGGCTTCTGCCCATGACGAATGGGCGAAGATACCCGTAGATCGCTGCAAGACACTTGTGTCAAGCTATGCTTCACGTTTAAAAGCTGTTATAACTGTAAAAGGATGTTTACTAAGTACTAAGATTGAATGTCACTTGGGGGTTGAATAAAACTGGTAATGATGTGAGCACAGAAAAGACATTTGTGGTTATTTCATTATAAATGTTATGTTATATTTGTCTGACCTACACGTGCCTCTTTGATTTAATTGTAAGCAAGATGACTGAATGATCAAAATCAATGTCAAACTGGCCAAAACACTCAATTTTAGTGGGGGTTGAATAATTTTGAACACAACGTGGGCGGTCATACATGTGATTCGATGGCGAATCGAAAACCTCCTGCCTGTGTGAGGATGGACGAAAGAAGGTTGCAACAGAGCTGAATCGCTTAATGGTGATTTGAGGAGTGGAGTATCTGCTTCTGGATGTATATTTATGTATCGGTTAGGTTGGGCACCCCTTATCCAAAATTCCTTTATTTTCTATTTCCCTGGTGGTCATCTCTCCCATGGTTTTATTTGTTGATCTTGCATACGGATAAAAGCAGAGTCTGGGTTGCTCCTTCAAACATTTAAATTCTCCTTGCGTTTAATCATCCTGGAAAGGTCCACGTCGTGTTACATAATCTAGATTTGAACAGCTGACACAGCTCGGCATAGATATGATGTTGACTCCGATCATTCCGGAAGAGGAGCCTTAAGGTGATGCTTTATTAATGGAAGCTTTCGCAGCAGACCATGACAGATGTCATCATTTCATTGAGTCGGCCTTTTATCACCACCGTCATATTATATTACATTTGCAACATGTTGAACTGCAGGTGAACTCACAGATTCCTCGTATTGGGTTCTCACCGAGCCCGTATCGTGGTGTTGTCGATAGCCAAGGGCCTTTAGTTTTCTATTTCGATGTTGAAGAAGTACATATTGATCTTTTTATTTTCATTTTTTTACCTTTTTAATAATTGAGTTTGCTTGTTGCGCCCTTGAAAATGCAATTTACAGAAAATGTAGACCCGCATGATAAACTGCAGAAACCTCTCTCTGATTTTCACCGTGAACGTTTACGTAGACCTCCACGATGGCAACGAGGCGGTTTATTTTTAGTATGCCTTCATGCAGGGCTGTCAAACTCACGCCCCCCTCCAGATGTTGATGCCTACTATTCCCAGAATTCTTTCAGTGCAGTAGATGTCCTGGGGATCATGGGAGTTGTAGTTTCTACTTAGAAACATCTAGAGGGATGGGAATTTGACAGCTGTGCCTTAGTGTGTCCTCCTTTTACGTCACAAATACCGGGGACTCTTTGTTCCCAGTCTCATTCTGCTGCCGGCGACAAAAGCAACGGATCGAGCCACCATTCTCTTTACGGATGAGAGGTGAGTATGGGATTTATTGGGCGGGGGCTTTAAGGGATGTTAAATGAGTTTGCAAATGTAGAATTATTTAGCACTAGCTTTTAGGAGTAGCTAAAATTTTGCCCAAGCGCGTTCCTGCGGTAATTCGCACTTTGTAATACCTGCGCAAACTTGTGCAGAAACCGATGCACTAGCAGGGTTATTCAAAGAGAATCGAAAAGTCTCCGCACGTTCGGTGACTGTTCGTTCTCCTCAATTCGGTTCAGTTTGGCGATCCCATTTCGGCGACCCTGCGGTGTATTCAGCAAGCACCACAGGGTCCCTGAATTGCAGGGAAAAGCTGCCGCAAACCCGACAAAATCTCCACGCAAAACCCGACGAAGGCACACCGAAACCCGCAAAAACATCTGGATTAACCCCACCGAAAACGCCGCAAAAACCTGAGCAGGAGCCGATCACACGCAGCGAAGCCGCCGGAAAAAGCCGACACCGCAGACGAATGGAGTGGGAAAAAAAAAGGAAAACCGTTCGCTTGAATGTTTGAAAAGTAAAACGCTGTTTGCAAAGAAACTACTGAGCAAAAATGTCTGAAATTTACATATAAGATCCAATGAATGATAATAAAAAGGGCTGTTACAGAAAAAATAAGTAACGTTTGGAAAAAGTTTTTTTAAAAAAATCCCGAAAAATGCTTAAAATATCCTACAAAATCTATAAATAAAGAGACTCTTTACTGCAGAAGTTTATAATCAACGGTTTATTAGATATTGAATTAAAACGGGAATATTTTTAACATTGAAGCCTATGGGATTCGCCTGAATAAACCTGACAAATGAAACCACCGAACAGCAGGGCAATTCGGCAACTTTTCACTGCTGGTTTTTGTTCTCTGAATAGACGAAGCATTGCTTCTCTATGGGGGTTTCACTGCCCTCGAACAGGCACCGAACAGGCACCGTATGTGCAGGCAATTCTGACAGCACTTCCCTTCCCCTCCTAGTTACGTGCGGTGTACTCCAAGGCTCGATACTCGCCCCCCTGCTATTCACAATATTCATAAATGATCTGCCCAATGTCTGCAAAGCCTCAACTGTACACATGTACGCAGACGACACTGTAATCTATACCAGCCAACCAAATCAACCGCAGCTGGAGGCCGTGCTGCGAGAACAATTCACAGGGGTAGAAAAGTGGATCAAACGCAACAAACTTTTTCTAAATACTGACAAAACTGTTACAATGCTCTTTGGAACCGCACCTAAACTACACAAATTGCAAAATCCCCATCTATGTGTCAGGACAAAATCAAATGGCACACTGACCACAGTCACTTCTCTCAAATATCTAGGTATGTGGTTGGACCCAAATCTATCTTTTGGCCCCCACATCGAAAAACTCTCATCTAAACTCTACCCCAAACTAGGTGCCCTGTACAGAAACAAATCCTGCCTGAGTCCCGCGGTAAGAAAGCAGATTGTACAACAAATGCTTATGCTGGCTATTGAATACGGAGATGTAGTGTATGCAGCTGCCCCGCAAACACACCTCCAGAAACTTACTACATTGTATAACTCATTCTGCCGCTTTGTGCTACAATGTAACTACATGACCCACCATTGTGACATGTTAAAAGAGCTAAACTGGCCATCGCTGGAATCTAGACGCACTCTTCACCTTTCCAACCTGGTGTTTAAGAGCTTTTCTGGGAAGCTACCACCCTACCTGAATAGACTGATTGCCTCAGCAGTTCTCTCATCCTATAACCTCCGATCCAGGACCAGCACCTTACTTGCAATACCACAATACAAATAGAAAGTGGCTCGATCCTCATTTTCCTACAGAGCACCGCAATTATGGAATAACCTCCCAGACGCCATCAAATCTTCCCCCAGTCTAAAGTCACTCGAGCTCCCTATTAACATACCTCAATAAGGAATGCACCTGCAAACATGTTACATAGTGACTATATACAGAATGCACCTGTAAACCTGTAACACAGTGACTATATACAGAATGCACCTGTAAATATGTAACATAATGACTTTATTTCCGACATTTTTATTTTTCTGTTAATCTGTATATTTGGTTTTGTTTTTAATATCTTGCATTTTACTATTTTGTATTTCTGTAACCACTCAATGTTCTTGAACCCAGGACATACTTGAAAACGAGAGAAATCTCAATGTATCCTTCCTGGTAAAATCTATATACTGTATATAAACGCGAAAGTCCTGACTGACTGACTGACTGACTCATCAACGCCCAGCTGAAACCGTTTATCCTAGGAATGTGAAATTTTGAAGGTGCACTGTTTTTATGATGTAGGCACCCACTAAGGAAGGATTTTTGGAGACTCCGCCCCTAAGGGGGTGAAAAAGGGGGTTGAATATTTTAAACCCGATACCTATAGCTCAAAAACAGAAGATGCTACAGATGTGAAAATCGGTATTTAGATTCTTCTTGAAAAATAAAAAAACACATATTTTAGCGTTTTTCAAAAATTCGACTGGGGGGGGACAAAGAAAGGGGGGTTGAATATTTTAAACAGGATACCTATATCTTAAAAACAGAAGATGGTACAGACGTGAAAAGTCCGCCCCTAAGGGGGTGAAAAAGGGGGTTGAATATTTTAAACACGATACCTATAGCTCAAAAACAGAAGATGTTACAGATGTGAAAATCAGTATTTAGACTCTTCTTGAAAAATAAAAAAACACATTTACCGTTTTTCAAAAATTAAACTGGGGGGGCGAAAAAAGGGGGTTGAATATTTAAAATGCTTTAAACAGGATACCTATATCTTAAAAACAGATGATGTTACAGACGTGAAAATCGGTATTTAGATTCTTCTTGAAAAATAAAAAAACACCTATTTACCGTTTTTCAAAAATTCAACTGGGGGGCAAAAAAGGGGGTTGAATATTTAAAATATTTTAAACAGGATACCTATATCTTAAAAATAGAAGGTGGTACAGACGTGAAAATCAGTATTTAGATTCATCTTGACAAATAAATAAACACATATTTTACCATTTTCTGAAAATTCCTTGGGGGGGCAAAAAGGGGGTTGAATACTTTTATCATAAATGCGAAAGTCCTGACTGACTCATCAATGCTCAGCTGAAACCGTTTAACCTAGGAACGTGAAATTTTGAAGGTGCACTGTTTTTATGATGTGGGCACCCACTAAGCAAGGATTTTTGGAAACTCCGCCCCTAGGGGGGTGAAAAAGGGGGTTGATTATTTTAAACAGGATAGCTATAGCTCAAAAACAGAAGATGCTACAGATGTGAAAATTGGTATTTAGATTCGTCTTGAAAAATATAAACAGGTGTTTTACCATTTTTTCCAAAAATCGCAGGTGGGGGGTTAAAAACAAAGGGGGCTGAATACTTTTAAACAGGATACCTATATCTCAAAAACAGAAGATGTTACATACGTGAAAATTGGTATTTAGATTCGTCTTGAGAAACAAAAAGCACCTATTTTACCATTTTCCAAAAATTCTGTAGGAGGGGGGCAAAAAGGGGGAGTTGAATACTTTTATTAGTATACCTATATTTCTAAAACCAAAGATGTCACAGGTGTGAAATTTGCAGGGTTATCCAAAGAGATTCGAAAAGTCACCGCACGTTCGGTGACTTTTCGTTCTCTTCAATTCGGTTCCTTTTGCCGATTGCATTTCGGTGACCCTGCGGTGTATTCAGCAAACAGCACAGGGTCCCCGAATTGCAGGGAAAAGCTGCCGAAAACCTGACGAAAACTAACCGAATGCACTATGAAAACAAGCAAAAACATCTGGATTAACCTTCGAAGAGGAGCCGAACAGGAGCCGAACATGAGCCGAATCACACAGAGCCGAAGCAGCTGTGACGTAGAGGAGGCAGTGAATAAATTAGAAAAACCATTTGTATGAATCTGGGAAAAAGAAACGCTGTTTGCAAAGAAACTACTGAGCGAAAATGTCTGAAATTTTCACAGGAGGTCCAGGGAATGATAATAAAGAGGGCTGTTACAAAAAAAATAAGCAAACTGGAAAAAAAAAAAAAAAAAATCGGACTTTTAATTTTTTTTTAAAAAATTCAGAAAAATGCTTAAAGTATCCTAAAAAATCTATAAATAAAGAGACTTTTTGCTGCAGAATTTTATAATGAACGGTTTATTAGATATTGGATTAAAACGGGAATATTTTTAACATTGAAGTCTATGGGATTCTCCTGAATAAATTTGCCGAATTAAACCACCGAATGGCAGGGCATTAGGGGAACCTTTCACTGCTGGTTTGTGTTCTCTGAATAGCCGAAGCAGTGCTTTTTGATGGGGATTTCACTGCCCTCGAACAGGGACCGAACAGGCACCGTATGTTCAGGCAATTCGACAGGATTTGGCGAATTGCCTGCTCTCTGGATAGCCGAATGGCCAGGAAAGGTAACCGAACCCTGATTTTCAGCGTTCGGTTACCTTTCTCAAGCAATTCGAATCTCTTTGGATAACCCTGTTGGTATTTACAATCTTCGTGAAAAAAAAAAAAAACATGTGTTTTGGCATTTTCCACAAATCCAAATAAGGGGGGGGTCGAGGGAAAGGGGTCTGAATACTTTTATCAGTAATATCTATAGTTCAAAAACCAAGATGTTACAGGTGTGAAGTTTGGTAATTACAATCTTTTGAAAATAAAGAAACACGTGTGTTACTATTTTCCAAAAATCCAAGTGGGGGGGGGGTAAAAAAAAGGGGGGGTGAATACTTTTAAACAGAATACCTACATCTCAGAAACAGAAGATGTTACAGATGTGAAAATTGGTATTTAGATTCGTCTTGAAAATAAAACAACACATATTTTACCATTTTCCAAAAATCCAGTGGGGGTGGGGCAAAAAGGGAGATGAATACCTTTATCACTATACCTATATTTCAAAAACCAATGATGTTACATGTGTGAAATTTGATATTTACAATCTTCGTGCAAAAAAAAAAAAAACATGTTTTACTATTTTCCGAAAATCCAGTTAAGGGGGGTGGGGGGAAAGGGATGTGAATACTTTTATCAGTATACCTATATTTCAAAAACCAAAGATGTTACAGGTGTGAAATTTGGCACTTACTGTAACGTTGGGGGCTTCCAGCCTTTCCGGTGTGCTTAAGGGCAGCATGTCTGATGCTGCTCGCTCACCAACACCCGGTTTAAATTGAAACAGGCAGGGAGGTGGCTGCATGAAGTGCGGCTTGAGAGGGGGGCGCGGTCTGGTGAAGGTCTTTTAAAAACCAACAGTTCCTTCTAAGCAGTGCCAGATCGTGGTTATCCATACCTGAGCTCCTTGTACCTGAATTCTCTCGTGATTTAACCTGTTATTGATAAATACAGAAAAAATGGCGTCGCGCCCATACTCACTTATTTTCGGAGCGGCAGCAACTGCCAGGAGTAACAGCCCAGTCAATGTATAAAACATAACAAGGAAAAAGAGTGTCATCTGCGCTCGTTTCTATGTGTTCCATGTACAACAAAAATTAGGTTTTTGTTTGTTTCAATGTCCATTGCAACGTAAGCCCACTCGCCACTTCAAGGCACCTCTTTAGAGTGGGTACTAGGGCTGTGCAATATTGACAAAATAATCATATTGCGAGTTCTTGAATGAATATTGCGATTGCGATTTTATTTGCGATTTAGCCAATTGTTTTTGCTTTTTCAAACATGCTACATACATTCTAAATGAATTCTGCCCTCATATAGCGATGCAGGCCAGGTGTGAGCAGCTCTTGAAAAAGTTGCTTTACTTCTAAAGACAAAATGCGTTGAGCGTATCCAGGCTAGTGCCATCCTGGTTGGGCGACGCTGGTGTTGCTGTGGTCGCCATTCTGTGATCCAGAGGTCTGAAAGTTGCGGTATGAGAATTCCACAGGAAAACGGATGGTAACCTGATGACTGTTACTTGGCGGCGGCTGCTGATATTGTTCATGCTTGTTTGCACACATATAATGCTATGTGATAATGTGCCACTTGGCTTGTGAGTGGGACAACTATAACTTTTAATCTGTTATTAAATGTGTATGGTTTTACGCTCTGCCTTCTTATGTATTCTGTTTATTACAGGCTACCAAAGAAGTTCTGTGTCACCCACACCTGGCCTGTATTGCTATAAGAGGGCGGTATTTTTATGCTGGCAGTATTGTTATCACTTTCAGCTCTGTGTTGTGTATTTCCGTTTGTATTTTTCCCAGACCAGCTGGTGATCTACAGTTGCAAGAAAAAGTATGTGAACCCTTTCGGATTACGTGTAGTTTTGCATGAATTGGTCATAAAATGTGCTCTGATTTTCATCTAAGTCACGACAATTTGAAAAACACAGTCTGCTTAAAATAATACAACACAAACATTATATGTTTTCATGTTTTTCTTGAACATAACATGTAAACATTCACAGTGCAGGGTGAAAAAAGTATGTGAACCCCTAGCGTAATGACTTCTCCAAGAGCTAATTGGAGCCAGGAGTCAGCCAACCTTGAGTCCAATCAGTGTGATATTATTGGATGTGATGCTGAAAGCTGTCTTGCCTTTTAAAAACACACACCAGTTTTGGGTTTACTGGTTTCAAGAAGCACTGCCTGATGTGAACCATGCCTTGCAGAAAAGAGCTCTCAGAGGACCTATGATCAAGAATTGTTGACTGTTCATGTGTCCACGGTAAGAAGACTGTCTACAAATGGAGAAAGTTCAGGACTGTTGCTACTCTCCCTAGGTGTGGTCATCATGTAAAGATGACTGCAAGAGCACAGCGCAGAATGCTTAATGAGGTAAAGAAGAATCCTAGAGTGTCAGCTAAAGACTTACAGAAATCTCTGGCACATGCTAACATTTTTGTTGACGCATCTACAATAAGGAAAACATTAAACAAGAATGGAGTACATGGGAGGACACCATGGAGGAAGCCATTGCTGTCCAAAAAGAATATTGCAGCACGTTTGAAGTTTGTAAAAGAGCAGCTGGATGTTCCACAGCACTACTGGCAAAATATTCTGTGGACAGATGAAACCAAAATTGAGTTGTTTGGAAAAAACACACAACACTATGTGTGGAGAAAAAAGGCACAGCACACCAACATCAAAACCTCATCCCCACTGTAAAACATGGCGGAGGGAACATCATGGTTTGGGGCTGCTTTGCTGCCTCAGGGCCTGGACGGATTGTTGTCATTGATGGAAAAATGAATTCCAGAGTTTATCAAGATATTTTGCAGGAAAACGTAAGACCATCTGTCCGCCAACTGAAGCTCCGCAGAGGATGGGTGATGCAACAGGACAATGACCCAAAGCCTACAAGTAATTCATCAAAAGAATGGCTTCAAAAAAACAAAATACGCCTTCTGGAGTGGCCCAGTCAGAGTCCTGACCTCAACCCGATTGAAATGCTGTGGCATGACCTTAAGAGAGCGATTCTCACCAGACATTCCAAGAATATTGCTACTCTGAAACAGTTTTGTGAAGAGGAGTGGTCCAAAATTACTCCAGATCGTTGTGCAGGTCTGATCCTCAACTACAGGAAACGTTTGGTTGAGGTTATTGCTGCCAAAGGAGGGTCAACCAGCTATTAAGTCTAAAGGTTCACATACTTTTTCCACCCTGCACTGTGAATGTTTACATGTTCTGTTCAATAAAAACATGAAAACCTATAGGGCCATATTACATAGTTGGTGCTAACTTAACCAGAGCTGTTGTAAACTGAAAACCTCCATAGACTATAATGGCTCTGGGAAGTTTACAACTGCTCTGGTTAAGTTAGCACCAAGTATGTAATATGGCCCATAATGTTTGTGTTGTATTATTTTAAGCAGACTGTGTTTTTCAAATTGTTGTGACTTAGATGAAGATCAGAGCACATTTTATGACCAATTCATGCAAAACTCCACGTAATCCCAAAGGGTTCACATTTTTTCTTGCAACTATATACATCCTTTTGCACATAAAAGTTGTTTTTGTGTAAACTGCCACATTGACCATGTGAAATAAAATTTTGAAATTGATATTTTTTTATCAAATCCCATGAAACCATGGACTATTTTTTTGTTACATATAAATATTTTCATTTTCGACCATTTGTTTAATGTAAGGCTTCTGCTGCCTTTTGGTTTTGTGTTTTTCGTTGTAGTCTGTTCCCAGTGTCTGTCAGGGTTATTCAGAGAGAGCCGATCTGGCCCCGAAATGTCAACGAACAGTGAATTTCCCCGTACAGTGACATTTCGGGGGCATTCGGCTATTCAGAGAACCGGCAGTTCGCCAAATTTTAGCGAACTGCAAGCGACTACGGTGCTGTTTGACGGCAGTGAAACCCCCATAGAGAAGCAATGGTTAATATATTCAGAGACCCAGGTTGCTGAAGTGCCCTGCTGTTCGGTGTTTTCATACGGCAGGTTTATTCAGGCGAATCACATAGGCTTCAATGTTAAAAACATTCCCTTTTTATTCCAATATCTATTAAACCGTTTATTATTTTAATCTGCAATAAAAAGTCTCTTTTATTTATAGATTTTTATAGGATCTTTTAGGCATTTTTTTTTTTTTTTTTACAACATATTTTTCGGCATTTTCTTTTTAGCTTTTTTTCTGTAACAGACCTTTTTATTATCATTCATAGGATCTTATATGTGAATTCCAGGTGTTTTGTTCAGTAGTTTTTTTTGCAAACAGCACTTCAATGTTGTCACTTTTCAAGCGTATGGGGGTTCTTATTTCTTTTTTTTACCCCTTTCGTCAGCAGGTTGGCTTTTTCCAGCGGGTGGTCTACGCTACGATCGTCGGCTTTTTCCGGCGTGGTTTTTGCGTTGTTTTAGGCAGGTATTCAGTGTGTTTGCGGCAGGTTTTCCTTGCACTCTGGGGACCCTGCAGTGAATGCTGAATTCACCGCAGGATGGGGAACTTTAATTCCCCAAAGTGCGGGGAACGAGAACGCACCGAAATTTCGGTGCTCTCAGAATAACCCCCGTATGTACGGTTTTCATTCTTTTATGATAAAATACGCATTTAAAAATCCTATAACCCACTTGTTACATGCTGCTTAAACAAATCCGGCCAGCACACCAAACAAACTGATTTTTCTCAGATAATGACCACCGAGCCTCGCTTTACTTGGCTCACACATTGTGCGGTGGTCTGAGGAGACGGTCATAATGACCTAAAACACAGGCTGCAAACAGATCCGTGCGGCACGCTCCACGAAAATCATAGTCTGATACCAAGCTGTGATATAGCAAAAGCCAAAACAACACTCATAACAATGTATCCGCGTACGAGTCAGAAGCTCCCAGTGTTTACTCCTACACCAAATTGCCTCCGCTAGATGCTATCGTAAATTGTCCAGGAGATATTTGGCATGAACATTTCGGCCAACATGCATTTATCTGCAGGAAAGTAGCTTTTATAAAGGAGGACAAAACATCTGAAAAGCAAAGATTCTACAGAATGTATGACAAAGCACACAAACCTATTTTATTTAGGGGAGGGAGTCCTTTTCTTTGTTTTTTGTTTGTTTTCTTTTCTCCGTTGTTTAGCATTCTGTAGCATATAATACAGTACAGGGAGATTGCGCTATATTTCTAAACACTGCCCCATCTTTAGATTTCTATCAGAAAGAAACTAAACATAAAACTCACAAAACAATACATCAAACGCATCTGTTTGAAAGCGAAGAAAACCAGAATAATCTCCAAGGAGACTAGTCATCATGTGGGAGTTTTTATTTTTTTGTATTGTGTAATTTCCTTTTTTTTTGTGCTTTTATATTTAAACCTCAACTGAAGTGTCGGGATAAAACAGACTTACTTTAGAATAAATTCTTAGGGTGCTATTCCTTGTGCGCTCTCACAAGGGGACGCAAACAGGGGAAATCTGCGCCTGCAGGCTGCCACGTATCATCCCTGTTTTACTGCAATATTCCAAGGCAGGTGCTGTCTCAGTATCTTGCCCTAGAACGCAGCGATTAACCTCTAGGATACTTGCGGTAACACTTCCGCGCTACTGCGCATATCACCTTCTGGAGTCCATAGGACTCCATGGGGGTTTGCACTTCTGGGCCGCGAAATCGTCAGCGCCGCAGAATGAGACTGGGAACCATTTGTTTTCTTCCCAGTCTCACTCTGCTCCCGGTGACAAGAAGCGGCGGATCGGGCCACCGTACTCGTCGCAGGATGAGGGGGTGTTAAATAATTTTGCAAATCCGAATCATTTAGCTCCAGCTTTCAGGCGTGGTTAAAATATTAGCTTACTTATCGAAACGCTAATTACTGATTGCATCCCCCATGTTAAGTATAGGATGCGCTAAGTACAGTATGCTTGCGCAAGATAGTGCATCAATGATTGCGCTAAGCGATTTCTTACGGGTTTAGCGTTAGGAAGGTAATATGGGCAAAAAAAATAAACGTTTGAATTATATAATGAAAACAATAATAATTTTCAGATTGAATCCTATGGGCTTCGCACACGGCAGGTTTTCCTATACAATGCATCTTCTCACGTTTCCCTGAAGCACGCCAGTTTAGGCTGGGGTCAGATGAACGCAGTGCGAACGTGCGTTCAGCCACACTTTATTACGGCCGTAGTAGCAGCAAATAACAGCCAATATACGAAGTAGACATGTGCATTCGTTTTAGTACTAAAACGATTTAGTCAGAATTTTGGGATAATTTAGTTTTAGTATGACTCAAGAGAAACGAAACTGCTCAGTACAGAAAATGAAAGAAACTAAAATAAAATGCACTACATTTTAGTTTCAGTCCTTTTTGTGATATTACATTGAGTAAAGGAGACCAGCAATGAAGAGCGCAACATCCGAAGTTCTGCACCCTCCACATGCCAATGCAGTAGGATGTTCTATACAGAGAGGGGCATTAATTAATGCAGGAGGATGTTCTATACATTATACAGAGAGGGGTATTAATGCAGGAGGATGTTATATACATTATACAGAGAAAGGTATAAATTGAGGAGGATGTTCTATACAGAGAGGGACATTAATTAATTAATTCAGGAGGATGTTCTATATATTATACAGAGAGGGGTATTAATTAATGCAGGAGGAGGTTCTAAACATTATACAGAGAGGATCCTTTTTTTTCAGCCCTTTAAATCCAGTGGCTGTGAGCACTGAGATCGCTGCTTGTTACATTATCTCTCAGTACAATGTATCAGGCTCAGTTCTTACAGTAACTGACTGTAACAGCGCTCAGAGTTTCAGTAAAACAAGGAAATAATATTGTTCTAACCTCTTATATATAAAAATATTATTTACTAGTTTTACTGAAACTCTGAGCGCTGTGATGAGCAGCAGTCAGTTACTGTAACAGCTTTGCCTGACACGGGGCAGTATTACAATGTTGGTGCTAACTTAACCAGAGCTGTTGTAAACTGAAAACCTCCATAGGCTATAATGGCTCTGGGAAGTTTACAACAGCTCTGGTTAAGTTAGCACCAACTATATAATATGGCCCACATTGTGCTGAGAGTGAGAGATACTGTAACAAGCAGCGATCTCAGCCCTCCGAGGAGCCACTACAATAGTAATTGTATCCATTGGTTTTCAGATGAATGAAATTAGTTTTCATACTAAAGAACTGAAAACGAATTTCTTTAGTAACTAAATAAATTGCATTTTAGGACTAATCCATTAGTTCAAAACGAAATTTTGTGCTGTGCACATGTCTAATACGAAGTACGGCCGTACGAAAGTTCGACCATGCAACGCATGCGGCAAACGAACGCATTTTTTCGCGCGTGATTAGGAGACATCAGATGCTGCACCATGTCCGGCCAACATAACGTCCAGAGACTCAAACTTTGGTTGCTCAGATTTCTCTTTTTTTTTCCTAGCTCCGTCAAAAATCATGGCCGTAATTGCACACCGTATGACCGCTATCGCGTCTTTATGAAAAAGTGCGTCCGGACGCATAGACGTACTTTTTGACGGTAGACGTGAAAAATGCGATCGTCTGACCCTAGCCTTAACCATACAATGCATCTTTTACACGTAAACTACATCCAGCGAACCAAGCGACACCTGCGCTGCATTCCTTTCAATCGCCTGTTAATTTTGGGCAAGGACTCTTGATGTTTTATTTCCTTTTCCTTTCCGTCAGTTAACACCACGGTTGAGCAGTTTGTAAATTTTTGCGATTAGCGTCGGCGTTAAAATTAGCGCCGGGACCAAACGATCTAGTGGTTAGAATAGCGCAAGTGCTCTGTAGCGCTGCCTGTGTTAAGTATAGGACGCGGTAAGTACAGTAAGCTTGCGCTATGAATCGTTAATTACCGCGCGCTGTTTTTCGCCGTTTGTAGCGAGAGGCAAACAATCTGTTGGTCCGGCGCTAGACTGAATTTACCTGGCACTAACACGAAAACAGGCTGACGCTAGGGTTACCTCACGCCGGCCGATTAACCTCCATATATTCTTACACGTGACGCTAGATCAGAAGGATAAAGAGAGGGAAAATGATTTTTTTATTACTATAGGAATGTTAATTGCATACTTGGCTCTACTTCACCTTCATAAAAATACATTTTAAATGGCCTGGTGCGTTTCAGTATATGGAGTCCTACTGGTGCCGATCCACTGATAATCACAGGCAGCACTCCTAAAACGACTTTCTCCATGACTCCCGCAGCTAATAATTGGCTTTTCGACCTGTGGTTTTACCCAGAGAGCCAGAAAACATTCTCTTTTTTCTCTCACGCATTTTAACTATCATTTTTTATTGCCGTGCTTTCAGAATTCGTGCAGAAGCCGTACATTAGCTATATTTTGATTTATAAAAGGATTTTCTGCATTGGTTCTATTTTTGCTTGATGAATCTCGTAGACCATGAAGTACAGGAGCATAGAGGTCCCGCCCTCCTCATTCTCTGATTGCGGGTATCAGATGCTAAAAGGTTCTGACAAATGAATTTTCTGACAGAAAAATTTCTCTAAACATCTGAATTTTCTAATACAGTTGTGTTCAAAATTATTCAACCCCCAATGCTGTAAAGGGTTTTAGGGAATTTAGTGTACATTTGTAATTGTATTCAGAATGAAATCCTACAAGGACTTTTTAAAGAACCATATGCAACTAAAATGACATCAATTGGTTTTGTAATTCAGTAGTAAATGTTTATTTTGTGAATTCTTCATTGACACAATTATTCAACCCCTTAAAGACTACCACTCTGAAGAACAGAGGTTCATTCAAGTGTTTTCAATCAGGTATTGAAAACACCTGTGGATGTCACGGAGCAGCAATAAAGCATAATAAGCACCAATTAGGCAGCTTTAAAATGACTGTGATACTCAGCTCCTTCTAGACATTTACTGGTGTGGTTACAAACATGGTGAAGTCAAGAGAATGGTCCAGGAAGACCAGAGAAGAGGTGATTACTCTTCACAGGAAGGGCAATGGCTATAAGAAGATTGCAAAGATGTTAAACATACCAAGAGAGACCATAGGAAGCATCATTCGCAAATTCAAGGCAAAGGGCACTGTTGAAACGCTACCTGGTCGTGGCAGAAAGAAGATGCTGACTTCGACTGCTGTGCGCTACCTGAAGCGTAGAGTGGAGAAAAGTCCCCGTGTGACTGCTGAGGAACCGAGAAAAGATTTGTCAGATGTGGGTACTGAAGTTTCAGCTCAGGCAATACGGCGCACACTGCGTAATGAAGGCCTCCATGCCAGAACTCCCAGGCGCACCCCCTTGCTGTCTCCAAAGAATAAGAAGAGTCGACTGCAGTATGCCAAAAGTCATGTGGACAAACCACAGAAGTTTTGGGATAGTGTTCTGTGGACTGATGAAACAAAATTAGAACTGTTTGGGCCCATGGATCAACGCTATATTTGGAGGAGGAAGAACAAGGCCTATGAAGAAAAGAACACCTTGCCTACTGTGAAGCATGGCGGGGGGTCAATCATGCTTTGGGGCTGTTTTGCTTCTGCAGGTACAAACCTCATCACATCACTGAGGCTTGGGAGACGTTGGACCTTTCAACAGGACAATGATCCCAAGCATACCTCCAAGTCCACTAGAGCATGGTTGCAGATTAAAGGCTGGAACATTTTGGAGTGGCCATCGCAGTCACCTGACTTAAATCCCATTGAGAACCTCTGGTGGGACTTAAAGAAAGCAGTTGCAGTGCGCAAGCCTAAGAATGTGACTGAACTGGAGGCTTTTGCCCATGACGAATGGGCGAAGATACCCGTAGATCGCTGCAAGACTTGTGTCAAGCTATGCTTCACGTTTAAAAGCTGTTATAACTGTAAAAGGATGTTGTACTAAGTACTAAGATTGAATGTCACTTGGGGGTTGAATAAAACTGATAATGATGTGAGCACAGAAAAGACATTTGTGGTTATTTCATTATAAATGTTATGTTATATTTGTCTGACCTACACGTGCCTCTTTGATTTAATTGTAAGCAAGATGACTGAATGATCAAAATCAATGTCAAACTGGCCAAAACACTCAATTTCAGTGGGGGTTGAATAATTTTGAACACAACTGTAGCTACATTTAAAGACACAAATCTGCACGTGCTGGCCTAAAATAAGCTTTTTTGGGTGTTTTACCGGCTGTCATTTTTTTAGGCCAGCAGCATTTTTCGAATATCTGCTCTGGACAAATTTTTTTTCAATTGAACCAGACGATATTTCCAAAAACAATGGGTCAGATCACAACTAGGATGCAAAGCACAGCGTTTACGCACTGTTTCATTTTTTTATTATTTTTTTACATATTCAAGTGTATTCTTTAAAAGAATAATCTTTTTTGTTTTATAAAAAAAACTATATATATATTTTTTTTACATTGAAACCTATGGGATTCGCCTTTTTAAACCTGTCGGACGGAATCACCGAAAGTCAGGGCATTTCACTATCTATTACATCTCTGTGGGACAATTTCACTGCTCCTAAACTGTACCGTATTTTTCTGTTAATTTTCCTGTATTTGGCGAATTGACAGATAAGGCTAGGGTCAGACGAGCGCATTTTCTACGGACTGTGCGTCCGTGCAGTACGGACGCACATTCTGACGCAGTAGTGGCCACACAATCCGTATTTGTGACTGACGTTATTTTTGACTGATGTAGATGGGAAATGAAAAAACATTTTGTCCGTCAAAAATGCTGGACGCATAAATGCAGTCCGTCTGACTTCGTCCCATCACTCACACACAAAGCTATGCGGACGTTGCAGATGCAAAGCTCACACACAAAGCTGTACGTCCGTTCTAGCGGATTTACGTTCTTGCCTAACTTGCGTCCGTTTGCCGCGTCCGTCATGCGTCCGCACTTCTCTGCAGACGTACTTCGTGTGGGGGACTCCATTGGTCAAAATGCTATGCTGCCACGGACGTACAAATGTGCAGCAACACGGACGTGATCAATGCGCTCGTTTGACACGAGCCTTAGTGAATAGACGAACTGCCACGAAATCTCAACGTATAGTGAAACTCACCGTTTGGTGAAATTCAGTGGCAAGTTTGCCGCTTAGTGAATAACCCCTTAAGTCTTGTTTAGGGAGACAGAAACACGAGACCTCCTTGTACCATAACCTGTGCCCTGGGCGTTTGCTCTTGGAGTGTCTCCATCAGCAATGTGTTTTTTATACATTTATTATATCCTATTAAAACCATTTGTGGATTTCTTATGTTGTGGTTTTCATTGCTAGAATAAAATAACCATATTCAATGGGTGTATCATGTGCTCATGCATCATGCAGATATTGTCAATAACAGAACATAGAAAAGAAAAAACACTTCCAGGCGCACCTTACTAAAATTTCCACTTTTTTTAAAACCAAAAATGGCCAATGTGCAAACATCTAATGAATTAATATTTAAACAAAACAGTGGTTATATTATGATAAATGTGTATAACTTAAGGAATACTTATATTTCAGTGGTGTTTCTTTTTTTCCCCTTCTCTCAGCATGGGGTCCTGCGATGTAGCTGTTCGGTATCCAAGAAAAAAGGAGGGGGGAGGGTATTTCTCCACTTGATGTAAAAAAAGGCAGCAGAGCGGCAGATAATTCAATTAAAATGCATTTATTAATCAATAAAAAGGTAGACCTTCAACTATAAAATCAATTGTTAAAATACTAATTAAGTAGGATCAACAATGCCGCTCTGCTGCCTTTTTTTACATCAAGTGGAGAAATACCCTCCCCCCTCCTTTTTTCTTGGGATACCGAACAGCTACATCGCAGGACCCCATGCTGAGAGGAGGGGAAAAAAAGAAACACCACTGAAATATAAGTATTCCTTAAGTTATACACATTTATCATAATATAACCACTGTTTTGTTTAAATATTAATTCATTTGATGTTTGCACATTGGCCATTTTTGGTTTTAAAAAAAGTGGAAATTTTAGTAAGGTGCGCCTGGAAGTGTTTTTTCTTTTCTATTATATTCGTGTTTTTGAGGTTGTAAACACATATCTTCTAGCTTGCAGCACCGACCTATATTGAGCACGCCTTAATAATCTCACAACCACTAAGAAAAGCGCCAGATTCACGCTGTCTTTTAATAACAGAACATAAGCAATTGAAAACGTGACCGTGTAAATCAATGTTCTAGTGTTTCAAAATCACGTTCATGTGAAACCAACATGAAATATTAGAGGCTACTTAACTCTGTGGTAAAAGAAGAAAATAATCCTTAGACAGAAGGTGTATAAAAAGATAAACGACAAAAAATTGCATAACTCTTTGTGTAGGAAATTTCAGTCACTTTCACCCCCTGAATCACATCCCTTAACAGTAGTGAGTGACCCCAATTTCTTCCTGTATTCTGCCCTATCCATGGCTGTTGTAATGCAGCAGTAAAGTTTGTTGAGCTTTTTTTTTTCTTTTTCAGTTAGGGGTGGGGCTGCTCCTTGCATTTTCTTACCAGTAGTACAGGGTGACAGGAATGAGCTCTCACAGAAAGAACTCTAATTTTGCATTAATGAGCTATGCGAATGGGGCGTTACAGTGATTTTCATTGCATTGCAATACAAAATCTAGGGCTGCAACTAACAATCATTTTCATAATCGATTGGTTGGCTACAGGGCCGGATTTGCATCTCAAGAGCCTGTAGGCACAGAAATGTGGAGCGCGCCCCCCCCCCCCAATCAGAAAAAGGAAACCTGTCACAATGACTTTTTACATTTTTGTTTTGAAGTAAAATAAAAAAAAAAACATTTTAAAAAAACTGAAGCCGTTTCTCTCTGCGCTCAAATCAAAAGAAGTGGCAGAATCTGTTGTCTAGGCTGGCGTCAGACGAGCGCACTGTGTGCTTGTACTGGCGTGCCTTCTGGCGTCTGTCGCAGCGTTGAGACACTGCGACGGGACCAGCCACATGCTGTTGCGCACGCACGAATTGTGCGCAACAGCGGCCGTGCAGCAACCTTCTCCGTCAAAGCGCTAGAATGTGCTTTGATGGAGCTGCAAAGCACGATCCTCCATAGGAGGATCGAGCCTTGCAGCGCTGAGCGCACTAAGTGCGCTCAGCGAGGTGGCCAGACGGGCGTCGAGTAGAAGGAACATCCACTCTCATGGACGTTCCTTCCGCTCTTCAAATACACTCGTCTGGCGCCAGTCTTAGTTGAGTTAGTGCAGCGGCATTGTTTGTTTTATATGTAAAAAGCATATATTGCCTCTGCCGTGGAACAGAGAAAAAAAATACTGTAGCGCTCACTCCCGGAGGAGCCGCTGAATTTGAACCTCGGGTCAGTCTCCCCACACTAGGGAATAAATATACTCCAGCACTGTTGTGGATTTTATAAATTATATAGTTTACTGAATAAACTGGCATATAAAGAGCAGCACGGTATACGTATATATATTTACAGTAGTTCGTAATGTGAGAAACGCGTAGTGGAAAATAAAAAGGAATTCTTAACCCCTTCGTGGTTGGATTGTGAGTCCCGTACAGGTTGTGTCCCAAGAAAGTGTACGTATATGCGTGTATTGATACCCGGGTACAATATTCAACTGGCCAGTGAATGATTTCCGGTGTATCTTCGACTAGTCACGTTGGGGCCCTGTAGGTTTTGACAAAACTGCAGCGTGCTTTATTATATTTACTGTTAGCCGGGAAGACCTCTCACCCATCCGCCAGATACTCTGCGCTCTGCTTGACCCAGGACGTCTTTCCGCTCAACTTGACTGGGACTCTGTGCCACCGGATCCGCTGTCTTGCTTGTCCGTTTCTGCCACAAGATGCTCAGCTCACCGCCTGCACTCCCATTAGATCATCTGCAGTCTCCTAACTCGGGGTCCTTCAGCATACTCTGTATCTGTGTAAAGTTACCAGCGGTGGATCGCTAGGTCTTTGGCAAGTAAAGGGGAAACCGATCTCCAGCTCCGCAAGGCCGCACCTGCGCTCCGGCCTGGTCGCGATCGTTATCTCTTTCACGTGCGTCTTGCTCTCTTCACTCCTCTGCACGCTCTGCTCGTTCTCTCCACGAGGCTGCGGATGTAAGTCTCTCTTTCCCACCCACTTCCTGTTCCCGCCCACAAAGCATGCTGGAAAATGTAGTCCCAATGTCCAGTGTCTTACATTGCGCTTGTCTCCCTCTGGTGGCCAAAAATAAGTACTACAACCACAGTGTTTTAAAACCAGCGCTACAATACATTTTGAATTTATTTATGTTTAATGTAGGCACATGCCTACTCTACCTAGTTATAAATTCAGCCCTGGTTGGCAGATTAATCTATTCATCGTATAAATGAAACCCACCATTTTTTTTGTTTACTTAAAGTAACCCTATATATTCAACCCCTTCCTCCTTTTTTCCTTACGCTATTTCATACATATAAATGCGAACTGCGTAACTTCCGTACTTTTTGCACACAAGGTACGATGGATTGATGCTAAATGCACAGCTCAAGCCCATGTCCACTTTCTACCCTAATGAATGCTGCTACAAGATCGTGGATGGACATGGAAATTATAGCACACAAAGTATGAGGGATGGCTGTTCTTGTCCGGAGGGAGGGAGGGTGGGGTGGTGGAACAGGACTCCATTTCCAAGTAAGGATAAAACCCAAACGGTACAGCTCCTCCACCATGGCAGCACCCCATGGTTCGTGCAATACTTCTGCCATTGCTGTAAACCATAGGCGACTCTACAGGGGGGCAAGGGGGGGTAATTGCCCCCCCTAGGTTATTCCTTGCCCCCCCATGTGCCCCCCCACCAAAAATCAGCTTCCAGCTTACCACACTTTTTCGGACCAGTGTATCTCCGTCCCTGTGCATCGTATATGGACGATCTAGGTGTCATTGGAAAGAGCAGATTCTGGCCTTTCCAATGATACCCAAAATGACCATATTCCGTTTGAAATAAAAGTCAAAAACATTAAATAATAACAGGCACTTAAACTTAAGCATTTTCACAGGGTTGAAATGTCTCAGCAGTGAAGTGGTTAATGTTCAGACTATACATTACATTGTGTATTACATTCGTTTTTACCTTGGTTTAGTTGTATATTAAGGGTTAATGGGTAGGCTTTATCCCTCACATTATACATTTTATTTTTTCCTTGATTAATGGCATTTTAGGGGTTAATGTGTTAGCTATATGCCTCACAGTGTATTCATTTCATGTTTTACCTTGATCAATGGCATTTTAGGGGTTAATGAGTAGGCTAAATGCCACATTGTTTATTATTTTTATTGTATTTCAGGGGTTATTATGGAAGTTAGAATCTAAAGGGTCTAATCATCTTTAGATCCTCTGCTTTTTGTCACATTTCGGGGAATTTATTTCGCCGAAAATAAAGTGAATTCCCTATTTGGTCACTGTAATTTGCTAAAAGTGGAGTCGCTGAAGGACCAATCAGACATTCAGCGAAAACTGCCGAACTGCAGCAAATAAAGTATCATGTTAGTACAATTAAAAAGGCATCATTGCATCACATTACTCTGAGGTTTTGGAATCTTATTTATATATACTTATTTAGGGCACTATTACCTGGTGTGAGTTAACCCTTGCGTCGGCATGGTTTTGCGTTAGCGCCAGGTTAATTCAGTCTAGTGCCGGACCAACAGATCTTTTGCCTCTTGCTACAAACGGGAAAAATCACTTGGCGCGTTGCTATTAGCGATTTGTAGCTCGAGCTTACTGTACTTTCCGCGTCCTTTACTTAACATGGGGAGCGCTAGAGATCTCTAGCACTTTTGCAGCTAGCAGATCAGTTGGTGACAGCGCTAATTTTTTGAGGGGCGCTAATTGCACCATTTTACCTACTGCTTAACCCTGGTGCTAACTCCAAAAAACCCAGATCTTCGCCCAAAATTAACAGACAATTGAAAGGAATGCAGCACAGGTGTTCTCTTGGCCCCATACACTATAGCAATGGATCTGGTCCGCATTGTCGTTGCTGTTGCAGTCAGCTCTATTATAAAAGTATCCTTTATCCACATATATCCTAATTCTAATATATTGCCTAATTTTAAACATTTTATGCTGGGGGTTATTCATAGTATGGAAGCGGTTGATTATTAGGGTGACTGTGTGGACCATGTTTAAAGGGACATGTGAATAAGTCTTGCCCTGAAACATAATTATTTATATGCTGCAGCAGGGAAATTTTGTCGCTCACCTGGCCTTCCTTTTGGATCTATTAAATGCAGTGTAATGATTCTACATGCTGTTGGGTGGCATTTATCATGCAATGCCCATCAGCCTTAATATATGTGTGCATCAAACCATGGATGATACGGCCACCTTGGATGATTTTAATAATGCAGGGGTGTGAGGTTATTCACTGGATGTGTTCATATTCAAGCTTGTGAGGGTGGGGGATAGGTATGGCCCGGCACTGGAAAAAAAAACGTTCTATCCTGTACACAACCGCATTAGCGCTGGGTCTCAGCCCGGGTCTTAGAGTTTTCCTAGCGTGCGCTAAACAACCTTGTTCATGGACTACTACAGACAAGGTGATCTGTTCGTGGGTCGTCAGGCACTATGTTTTAGCAACTCGCGCTAAATGTTTCCTTTAGCGATGGTGTTTTAGCTCACACCAGGTGATAGGGCCCTTAGTTTTATTCAGTGATATGATTTAGTGGTGAAAATTATTAGTGCCCCCCCCAGTTTTGACTGCGGTATCTTCTGTGCCCCCCCTAAATATTGTTCCTAGAGTCGCCACTGCTGTAAACTAAATAGAAACAAACTGGTTATGTCTAACATAACCCTATAACTAGACCATACAATCAACTCCAAAGAAGAATCTAAGGTTATTAATGTTTAACTCAGACTGATTCTAGACATTGTGTGCTGTACACATACCGATTAATCGATAATGAAAATAGTTGTCAGCTATTCTCATTATTGAAAATTATTTGTTTTTTCATCCCTAACAAAATCCTGTATCTCAGAAAGAATTTTGTTTCTCTCCATGGAGAACACTAATCTTGCATTAAAATGTTGGGAATACGTGGTTTATATGCTAGTTTTAATCATGTGTTTCAGTAAAAAATATTGTAAGCACATATTTTTGGTATTCGAAGGGTTTACATTTGCTTTTCTGGTTTATTAGTATTTCAGTTTTCTACAGAATGCATCTCCGCATCTGTGCAGTTTTATAACTTTGTATTTTCTTATTGTTTAGTCCAAAGATAAACCCACATGTAATTATTCTAACACAATCCTTATGATGCAAATGAACTGTTGTTGTATCATTTTTTTTTATATATATACTAAATGAAATATATATACTAGGGATGCACCGAAATTTCGGCCGCCGAAACATATTGTCCAAAAATGGTATTTTCGGCTGGAAAAAAAAACTGGCCAAAAATGAAAACTGAAAATGCAGGATGCAATGATTACAGGTGCCTCCAGGTGGTGCTCTGACAGTACAAGAGCTTGGTGCTGCCTCTGCATGGGAGGAAGCAAAGAAGTGTGCTCAGAGTTTTTTCTTCTGTCAAGACAGCAAGAGGTTGAATCATCTGTCAATGTTTAGTCTCCCCACAACAGGTAAAAGTGAGTTTCTGCGCTGTGCTCCTCATCTGTCCACAGATAAGAGTGCACTTGGTCGTTGCCGAGATGAGGAAGGGGCTGAGTGCCCAAACCACCAAACCAAAGCCATTTAACTAGAGATGTGCATTTGTTTCAGAAAAAATCTGAATTTGGAACGAAATTTGATAATTCGTGGTTCGGAAGTACTTCCGTATAACGAATCAATACGATACAAATTTGAAACTAAATGAAACGGTATATAACGAATTTATTTCGTTTTACACTGTGTCATCATCATAAAAGATGAATAATTGATAACTATCGAATTTGAAATGAACTATCAAATTGATATCAACTATCGAATTGATCTTAACTTACAATACAGGTAATAGTCAGCAAAGGACTTTATGAAACAAATAAATTTTTTTTCACTGTTTAATTTGACTCAAATACTAAATCTGTGACACAGCTTAAAATTTAACCCTAGCTTTTCTTTTAACAGAAAAATGTGATTAATGGGGGTTTTATCTGGTGATCCAAAATTCTAATTGATATCAATTATTGAATTGATATATGAAATTCAAATCGATTCGAAATTTCAAATCGATTCGAAACGAAATTGGTTACGAAATTCCGAAAACTAAATTATTTAAAAACAAAACAAATTTTTCAGCAATGCACATCCCTACATTTAACCACTTCACCTCCAGCTTAGATGGAGAGACTGGGAAAAAAGAGACAGAGAGGACAAGAAAAATAAATCAAGAGTGACAGAGAGAGACTAAGCGACTCTCTACAGCAATAATACAAATTAAATTGCAGGAAGTTAATTTACTTTTGCCTTTGTGTGTATTAACCCATTACTATACAGCCTGTAATAACTTGCTGAATTGCAGCATGTACATTACATGGACTTTATTAATACATTACTATACGAAATGTAATAACATGTATATACTTATTTGGGTTGTGGTGGAGGGCAAAAAATTAGATAAAAAGCCTCCGCGCATTAACCAATAAGGTTAACATGCAAATGACATCTGTGTCACTTCTATGCATCCTGGGTCTGTATTCAGACAGAACCCTTAAATAAATGCCACGGCATACTAGATGGCTTATTTAGCAAAGATCAGTTTTATGCTACTGGTCAAAGCCACTCCTGGACAGCGCTGTTTCGGGTTTATTGGGCCATCATCAGCAGGAGCTAGGCATGACCAGTTGCAGTTGGATGCTTGGACCTGTAGCGCAAATCAGTACTTATTTGGGTTGTGGTAGAGGACAAAAAATTAGATAAAAAGCCTCCACGCAATAACCAATAAGGTTACCAATTGGTTATTGTGTGGAGGCTTTTTATCAAATTTTTTGCCCTCCACTACAACCCAAATAAAGTGGGGGGGGGGGTCATTTTCGTTTTTTTGTCTCTGTTTTCAGCCAAGTGCATCCTGAATTTTCGGTATCAGTTTCGGTTCAGAAATCTCATTGCAGTGCATCACTAATATATAAATATATATATATCATGAAGCAGTGCAGCATTTTGTCTTTTGTTCCCTTTTTTTCCCCGCCTCTTGATATATCATGCATTTAATCCGTCCCATAGCGGGGCTTCGTTCCGATGAAATCACCGGCTTACCGTCAAGCATCAGTCTTATCCTCCCTGCTGTCATTTTGTGTATATGCGGGATAAAGGGCAGGTAGCCAGGCACTTTGGAGAGGATTCCTAAGTCGTTTTACTCTCGAATAGAGATGACAAGAAATGTGTAGGAGGAATCCATAAAGATTCTAAGTCACAGGATATGACACGTGTAGGAGCCTCAGTGAGGTATTATGATTTCCCGTGGCTTGGTTATGATGATGGCTTCAGAGGGTCCTTCAAGTGCTTTCAATAACATTTTGCGTAAGTTGCTTCTTTTTCTCGTTTGAAATGTCAACACTCTTCAGGATTTACTTTCATTGGAAAGGTAAAGGGTATAAATCTATATTCTGATATATATTGTGGATCGAGCCTTCCTATATGGAAAGGAGCTTTTGAGACTCAAGTCGTTGTGCTAGGGTGCAGTGGGTTAAACCCCTTCAGTTCCTCTTTTTTCCTTCAAACCACATGAAGTTTATACGTGGAGAGGTTCAGACTTTAAAAGCAGTGAAGCAATGCCGCTAACGCATTTGTATTCCCAAAATAAGCCGAATCCATCTAATTCTTGTAAAAACTGATATATTTGCCGTCTTGGAGACGCAAGGTGACTCAAAAATTGGTGGTGGTGGACGCGTAGAATTGGAATTCTCAAAGGAGCAAAAACGACATCCTCATCTGCCAATTTCTTTGTGGTTTCTCTGCAACACAATGCAATGAAGATCTCAAAACCCATTTCGATGAAGAACTCCCCAAGTCTCTAGAAGGACCACAAGTGGTGTAGCAGATTGAAGTCTGGGCATTTTGAAGTCCGTGATGAAGCGTGAGAAGGTGGTGTCTATCAAAAGTTTTCCAAAAATTCGCTAGAAATCACTCCCAGAGGAAACTGTCATTCTGGTTCTTTCACCATGACAATGCATCTGCGAATCAGCCAAGTGGATGGAGTGCATCGGTGCTTCTGGAATCAATTTGGACGCTTTCCCTTACTCCCTAGACCTGTTCTCTTGTGACTTTTGGTTGTTCCCCCAAATCTTGAAATCCATGAGAGGACAGAGCCTTGAAGACGTCATTCAAGCTGTCCAGGAGCAGTTGGATTCGTTGACAAAAGATTATTTTCAGGGGTGTTTTGGGAAGTGGTGCACCCACTTCCCAAAGCACCCTGAAAAATCATCTTTTGTCAACGAAACCAACTGCTCCTGGAGAGCTCTAATTGTATGGGGATTGGATGCGGTTTTGTGGAGAAATACTAAAGGGTTTATTCAAAGAGCACCGACATTTCACCTGACGAATGCATCCGATTAAACCTCCGAACGCCACCGATAAACCTCCGAACCCATCTGATGAACCACCGAACACATGCGATAAACTGACAATCCGCTGAATGCTTCCGCCACGCCGTCGAAAAAAGCCAACCAGCCGCCAAAAAAAAAGCCGACCAGCCGCCGAACAGGCGTAAAATAAAAAAAGAGGATAAACCACAATTTCCAAGAGGCGTTTTAAACAAAAATAATGTATGGAAATAATGTATAAGGGTCTATAAAAAAAAATAAAAAAAGGTCTGTTTCAGAATTTAAAAAAAAAAAAAGACATTTAAAAAAAATTGGGAATAAAAAATTTCCTCAAAAAAATCCAGAAAAATACCTGAAAAATAAATTACTAAAGACTTTTTGCTGCAAATGAAAAGAATAAAAGGTTGAATAAAAAAATGAATGAGAATGGGAATTTATTTTTACTGTAAAGGCTAGGGACAGATGAGCGCATTTTCTGCGGCCACCGTCAAAATGTACGTCGATGCGTGCGCACGCATTTTTTCACGGAATACGCTTAAGTGGTCAGACGATGCGCAATTCTGGACGTATTTCATGACGATGGGGTGAAAAGAAGTCTAGGGAAATCCGGCTGTTTGAACGTTATGTTGGCCGCACACTAGCAGCGTCTGACGTCTCCTAATCACGCACACACGCTGCTATGCGGCCGCAGCGCACTCTGTACGTCAGTACCAGCGGTTTAACGTTCTCGAAAAAATGCGTTCATTTTCCACTTGCGTTGCGCGGCCGGACTTTTGTGCGACCGTACTTCGTATATTGGCTGTCATTGCCCGGCATCTGCTGCTAGTGCGGCCGTGATTATGTGCGCCAGAACGCGCGTTCGCACTGCCTCAGTCTGACCCTAGCCTTAAGGCTAATGTCAGACGAACGCAGTCTGAGCGCACTCTGCGTGCGTGCATATGGACAGAAGTACTGACGGAAGATACTGTAGATACCACACAGTCCGTTTTTCTTGACGGACGTAGAAATAAAATTAATATGAAAAATGATAAAAATTTGAAAAGGATATGAAAATCCATTGTGTGCGTCAAGGTGCTGGACGTCGCAAATGTGCTGCGTCTGACATCTCATCACACACACAGAACGCTACGTGGACATGGCGCACTCTGCGCGTCCAGCTAGCGGTTTTACGTTCTTGTCTAACTTGCGTCCGTTTGCCACATGCGTTGTGCGTGCACAGTTTGGTGCACACGTACTTCATGTGTGGGTCTCTATTGATCATGATTCTATGTTACGACGGACGTTAAACTGTGCGGCAACACGGACATGATCACTGCGTTCGTCTGACGCCGGCCTAAACCTTTGGGATTCGCCTGTTTAAACCTGTAGAAGCGAAGCACCAAAAATCTGGGCATTTTTCCCACTTTTCGGGTCTGTTCGGTGTTCTCTGAATAGATTAACCATTACTTCTATATGGGGAGTACACTACCGACAAATTGCACTGTATTTCGCTGACAATTCGCCAATATTTGGCGAATCGCTAGCTTTCTGTTTAGCCGAATTGCCACGAAATTGCACCGTACGGGGAAAATCACAGTTTGGTGCAATTTGGTGGCATATTCGGCTCTCTTTGAGTACCCCTTAAATAAGCTTTCTTTGAAAAACTGAATTTTGAGTTGGCATCATTATTTCTTTGATATTTAACCTCACATTTATACCTCCTCTCGTATTCGTTTAATAATAACCAGAGAGTTTTTTATCTTTGATTGACGCTCTGGTTCGCTCCCTTTTGAGTTTGTCATAGGTCAGTAGTCTGTGCCCCAACTGTAGAGCCTTGAGTCATCCGTGTTCTAGTAAATACAGTCTTTCATCCATCCGTGGTGAACACGATGAAATCAGGGGATTTATTTATATCAATGCTGGACTTACAGGATGTGCTTGAAGACTTTCAAAAGCTAAACTGCCGCGGACACATAACTTACTGATTTTTATTTATACAGTATTTTAGCAGGAAGGATACATTGAGATTTCTCTCATTTTCAGTATGTCCTGGGTTCAAGAACATTGAATTTTTACAGTTGTTACAGAAATACAAAGTAATAAAATGCAAGATATTAAAAACAAAACACAGATATACAGATTAACACAGAAAATAAATATGTAGGAAATATAGTCACTATGTTACATGTTTACAGGGGCATTCTGCATATAGTCACTATGTTACATGTTTACAGGTGCATTCTGTATATAGTCACTGTGTTACATGTTTACAGGTGCATTCTGTATATAGTCACAATGTTACATGTTTACAGGTGCATTCTGTATATAGTCACTATGTTACATGTTTACAGGTACATTCTGTATATGGTCACTGTGTTACATGTTTACAGGTGCATTCTGTATATAGTCACAATGTTACATGTTTACAGGTGCATTCTGTATATAGTCACTATGTTACATGTTTACAGGTACATTCTGTATATAGTCACTGTGTTACATGTTTACAGGTGCATTCTGTATATAGTCACAATGTTACATGTTTACAGGTGCATTCTGTATATAGTCACTATGTTACATGTTTACAGGTGCATTCTGTATATAGTCACTATGTTACATGTTTACAGGTGCATTCTGTATATAGTCACCGTGTTACATGTTTACAGGTGCATTCTGTATATAGTCACCGTGTTACATGTTTACAGGTGCATTCTGTATATAGTCACTATGTTACATGTTTACAGGTGCATTCTGTATATTGTCACTGTTACATGTTTACAGGTGCATTCTGTATATAGTCACTATGCTACATGTTTACAGACACATTCTGTATCGAGGTATGTTAATAGGGAACTCTTAAGTGACTTTAGACTGGGGGAAGATTTGATGGTGTCTGGGAGGTTATTCCATAATTGCGGTGCTCTGTAGGAAAATGAGGATCGAGACACTTTCTTTTTGTATTGTGGTATTGCAAGTAAGGTGCAGGTCCTGGATCGGAGTTTATAGGATGAGGGAACTGTTGGGTGAAGCAGTCTATTCAGGTAGGGTGGAAGCTTCCCAGAAAAGCTCTTAAAGGAACACTCTACTCAAAAAATCACCCCCCCCCCGTTTTTTTATCCTAACCTATCCCTATTCCCTTAATAAATCTTTCGTTGTTGTTTTTTTTCTTGTAACTGTAATACTTACCCTAAAATCCTCCTGTTTCCAGCGGCGTTTTTTTTTTTTTTATACTCACCTCCCTCCTCTTCCGCTCCCATCCTTCTTCTTGCTTCTTGGCTTCTGGTTTACGTGAGAAGCGCGCATGCGCGCCTCTCACATAAGCCAGCCAATCGGCAGGCTTCCTCCCGGCTCCCTCTGAGGATTAGTGTTGCGCGCAAGAGGATGCGCGCAACACTAACCCTCAGAGGGAGGCGCCAGCTTCTGCGGTGAGTTGGAGACGTCATCGCGCTGAAAGCGCGTTGACGTCTCCTACTCGGCAAAAGTCGGCAGAAGCGGGAAATATGATTCCCGCTCTGCTGACTGACAGCTGGGAGGGCGGAGTAAACTTCTCCGCCTCTCTCAGCTGTTTTCAGCATTTTCTGCTGAACCACTGAGCGGAGGGAGGGGAGACAGAGGGCAGGATACTCCGGGCATCATGACCACCTAAAATAGCTTAGGTGGTCATGTTGCTTAGAGTATCCCTTTAAACACCAGGTTGGAAAGGTGAAGGGTGCATCTAGGTTCCAGCGATGGCCAGTTTAGCTTTTAACATGTCACAATGTTGGGTCATGTAGTTACATTGTAGCACAAAGCGACAGAATGAGTTATACAATGTAGTAAGTTTATGAAGGTGTGTTTGCGGGGCAGCTGCATACATTACATCTCCGTATTCAATAGCCGGCATAAGCATTTGTTGTACAATCTTCTTTCTTATCGCAGGGTTCAGGCAGGATTTGCTTCTGTACAGGGCACCTAGTTTTGGGTAAAGTTTAGATGAGAGTTTTTTGATGTGGGGCCAAAGGATAGATTTGGGTCTAACCACATACCTAGATATTTTAGAGCAGTGACTGTGGTCAGCGTGCCATTTGATTTTCTCCCAACACATAGACAAATTTATGTAGTTTAGGTGCTGTACCAAAGAGCACGGTAACAGTTTTGTCAGTATTTAATTTTTTTTTGTTATCTTTGATCCACTTTTCTTCCTCTGTGAATTGGTCTTGCAGCACGGCCTCCAGCTGCGGGAGATTTGGTTTGTTTCATTATTTTAATGTTTTTATTGGTAGCAATATTTGGAAATGTGAAGAAACCTCTAGAAAGCGAAAAATGGGGCTGTTATGGGATTACACCCTTTATAAATCAAATTGTAATTTCTTCGGTAAATAATGCCCAGTCAAGCGCCACTAATGTCAAATACATTGTTTTATGTCTTTTGTAGGTCTTCCAGCGTCTCGTCTTCTATCGCCAAGAAAAGCTCACAAAGCCAGGGAAGCAGAGGATTCTTCTTTGACGACGATGATGATGAGGTCAGTTAATGGGGTTTTGGGGAAATAGTTTTCTTCCCGATTATACATACATACATTTAAAAGGGCACTACCACTTATATAAACTGTGACTAGATTACTTGTGTATTACAAACAAAACCACCTTATAAAACACATACTGCTGTTTTTTTTTCTTTTTCTGAAGTAATTGCATGTAAAAAGAAAAATTCGTTTTTTATCTCCTGTTTCCATCTTGTGTACTTTTCCTATATTGCATATATATCATTTGTCAAAATCTTATGGTGAGTTTTACTTTGTGGCTGTGGTTTATCCAATACAGTATTTAACAGTTAATGAGGTGGAGGAGGGAATGTTTTAGATAAGGCTGCAGGAGGTTTATTGTCTTGCCTCTGCTACCTGAGATAAAAGCTGGCAGCGTAGATAAGACATGGAGCCTAAAAGACTTCTAATCAACCCCACCACCCCCGGTGATGTCCTTTGAATACATCCCACACAATACAATGACGTGAGTCAATGACTGACCCATTCACTCCATTCTATGTCCAAAGCCACACAGTGAGGAGCAAGTGATGTGAAGATACTGTGTGTGTGTGTTTGGGGGGGGGGCAGTTTACAACATAAAATATCACACAATGAATGCACCCAGTGACACATATAGAGGAAAATATTTTCTTAACTAAACAAACAAGAGAAAAACAAAGCACATGTAAGATATCAGCAACATCAAATAAACACAGTAAGGACATTTCCTTTTTTGGTGGTAGTGGCCCTTTAAATCCTGAAACCTCCCACATTACAGCCTAGCATTATTCAAATACAATATGTTATTACTCCAGGACATATTGTAGTAAACTATCACACATTCTGTAAAGTATATAACCTGAATTGGCACAAATATTGCTTTCTGGGATCCTGGAGTACCTCGTATATATGGAAAAAAATAATAGACAATAATAGTGTAGTACAGCAGATATTGTTTCAGAATTATTAAGTAGTGCTAGGATTATCCCACTCACAGTGTAGAGCCTAGTCACTGGCTCTGAGTGGGTCCAGGCCTGCGGGTATATTGTCTTCAAATACTTCTCAGGTGACCCCCACCTTGTAAAAAGTGCTTTTGTCCGGAATCATGTAATAAAGAGAAGGAAGACAGAGAACTCCTTGTGCAGGTCTACAAAAATTCTCAATATGGTGTTCCAGAGATTTTGTACTCACATTTTGTTCAAAGGGTACATGCTCGTGGGTTAATTCTGGTGTAGGGAAACCCAAAGGAAGACCGTCATAAATCCAAAGAATGAAGGCAGCAACAACAGGAACAGGGATTGTAAAATAAAATAAAATTTATTTAAAACATAAAAACATGCTCCAGAACGCGTTTCGCCGCATGGAGTAGCGGCTTCATCAGCTGGTAGCAAATGCATGGACCTATAGGTCTTTATATAGTGTCCATTAATCATTAAACGAGTGTCCCCATGTGTCCTGTTGATGTTTAATTGTTGCTTCCGGTTTTCTTTCAGTTTCTCTGCGTTGTGCGCCGCCATCTTGCGCATGCGCGGTTCATTTCCGCGTTCCATTTGCGTTCCAATCGCTGTTACATTACTTCCGGTTTGCGTTTCTTCAACTCACGGATGTCAGTTCATGTTTTAAAACTCAATTTTGGTATTCTCTTCCTCTCAACGTATCTCAGATTAAAGGGACACACATATTAAAAATACATATAGGTGTGTGTCTAATGCTCATCGCAATACATCTCTCAATATCATCAATAAATACATGATGGTGTATGTATATATATATTCAAATCATTTTATTTAAATGGGTAAAACTTTTCCTTTTCCCTCCCTTTAATTTATATGTTCCCTTGATTGTATCAGTTAACATGTTCGTCATATATAGGCAAAATAGAATACACCTACATAGTAATCAACCAATTCAAGTAAATTATGCACTTCTATTTAAATCACATAAAACTACTATATAAACTGCACGTAACCAGCACTTTAATAAAAATAGAGGATGGATAGAAAGCTAAAGAAAAATACATTAATAAAAAATAGGACAAAAAATAAATAAATAAAATAAAATTCATTATTATTAAAACCAGCACTGTATTTTCAACATTTATCTATATTTATATATAAACACGCACTTTATGGTCATACACTATGGATATAGTCACTAAACCATTTATGTACATTGGTTTAGGGGAAACCACTATATCCTGAATTTTGGCTATCTGGGGTGCCGTGGTGGTAGATACATGTTGTGTGGCGCTGTACCATCTTGTATCTGTATCTATGGTCTGCGTTCACGGATCACGTAGCTTGCCTATTATTGCTCATCCATTTACCCATATTACGTAACGTTATTTTCCAAAAGGCTGGGTTCGGTGCATGCTGTGTTCGGTGCTTGCTGTGTCTGGTGCTTGCTGTTTCCGGTGCTTGCTGTGTTCAGTGCTTGCTCTGTTCGGTGTTTGCTGCGTTCGGTGCCGTGTTCAGTCACTGTTTTATATATTTGCATAGCATCTTTTTTACTTTATGCGCATGGGATAGGATATATTGTAGGGTAGAAAGAAAAAGCTCTGTAAAACTTCTATAATCTTGAAATCACGGAGGTTCTTCAGTAAGTGCTGGTGTTTGCCGTAATTACAAACAACAGCGACAAAATAGAAATGCAAACAGTGGCAGAAGAAGCTTCTTTAAAGGGATTTTCTACATATCCTGACCACCAGGGTGTGTGGAGTATCCTCCCCCGTCCTCCCAAGTGCCCTGAACTCATTAAAATGCGGGTTGAAATGGAGAGACCATGTTGACCTCATCAGTGACCGATTTGATGACCAGCAGCAAGAAAATTGAAAATTTCAAGGCCTTTTCTGTTCCTCGGCAGCTGCTGAATTTCTCTATTGCGGCAGTTCAGTTTGCTGCAGCCACTGGCGTCGCTAGGTGGGGGTGGGGGGTGCGGCCTGCATCGGATGACACGGTGACAACACCCCCTAGGATGACACCCTAAAAAAAATTGTTTAGGAGATATTCACAGAGCACCGAAATGACGCAGACATTTCAGTGTTCTGTTGTTCCCTGCACTTCAGGGAATCAAATTTCCCTGGTGAATTCATCGCAGGGTCCCTGAAGTGCAGGGAATCAGCCACCGAATGCCACCACTAACCCATCCCCCGCTGGTTTCAAAAAACTACTGAACGAAAATGTCTGGAATTAACATATAAGATACTAATAAAAAGGGCTGTTACAGAAAGAAAACGCTGTTAGAAAGAAAAAATAAATATATTTTTTTGGAAAAATGCCTAATAGATGCTAAGAAAAAAAAAATCAACAAATAAGGAGACTAGGGATGTGCACCAATTTATTTTTTGTCTCGGCTCGTTTCGTTCGTAATTCGACAATTTTCATTTCTGATCGTTTCGATCGATTTCCGATTCGAATTCGAATTTCGACCGATTCGTGAAATCGGAAATTTTCGTATTTTCGGATCAGCACGTTTTTCGTATTGACTTTTTTTCGTGATTTCAGACATTTTCGTGTATTCAGTGTGGGAAATGTTTTGCCCCATAGACTTCAATGTTAAAATATTCCCGTTTTAATTCAGTATCTAATAAACCGTTTATTATTATATTCTGTAGTAAAGAGTCTCTTTATTTTTAGATTTTTTTAGGATCTTTTAAGCATTTTTTGAAAATTACCGAAGTGGAACCGAAATTATGAATTGAACGAAAATGATTTCCAATTCCTAATTTTTTTTCGTTTCGGATCGGAAATCGTTTAGTTTCAGACGTTTTCGGATATGATCCGATTCGGAAAATCGTTCGAATCCGAATCGGGCCGATTCGTGATAAAAACGAATCGGTCTGAAACGAAACGCACATCCCTAAAAGAGAATTTTTACTACAGATTAATCGAATAAACGTTTTATTAGATATTGGGTAAAAAACGGAATATTTTTAACATTGAAACCTATGCAGGATTATTCAGAGAAGGGTAAAACCTTGAGAATGACTGTAGAATTGAAAATTCTAGGGCAAAATAGTCAAACTAGAAAAATTCTCCCATTGGCTATTTGGTCTAGATTCTCCTTGCAATTCTCAAGGTTTTCACCTCTCTCTGAATAGCCCTGATGGTGTTCGCCTGAATAAACCTGTCTAATGAAACCACTGAACATCAGGACATTTTTTTGCTGTTCGGTGTCTCTGAACAGATTTACCATTACTTCTCTATGGGGACTTTCACTGCCGTCAAACTGGCACCGTACTTGCTGGCAGTTCACCAAAATTTGTGTGGGAGTATATGAGAGAGCTGCACAGCAATAAACCTCACAGTAATGTGCGCCGTGTATTATGAGCATTCAGTATTATATGGGAGTACTGCTTTATGAGTAAGAGTAGTTTAAAAAAAATAAAATAAACGTAGAACTCAGGGGGGGGTGACACCATGAGTTACCGCACCGGGTGACACCAACCCTAGTGATGCCACTGACTGCAGCCGTCTCACTGAACGCTTTGGCTGTGAATATGGAAGCGACAGGGCAGAGGATTGCTTAATGAAAGCTGCGGTTTCTACAAAATCCACTTTTGTACATTTTATTATCACTTTAGTGTTAATGTTTACCACGTTCCAATAAATATTTGTTGTTTCGCTCCTCCAAAACCTTCAAATTGAACATTTCCTTATTGGATTATTTGCTGCGTGGAGGCGGCCATCTTTCCCACGTCACACTCAGCTAACCCGCAGCACCCCTCTACTTAGCTGCAAGTGCTAAGTGAGCAGTGCTGAGTGCTGAACTGCAGCGTTCAGTGGCAAGTTGCTAAGTTAGCACTTGCTGAGGAAGTGAACGCGCCTTTGACTTGTGTGTAGGCGGAGGAAACTTCTCCATTTCACACAACGATCTTTGGCCAGCGGCACCAGAGGGAAGGGAGCACTCCACACAGCCTAAAGTGATGAGGACCTGTACTGTGGCCCTTTCTGCCTGTATGCTAGTAATGCAGACCCCATTTGTAATTGTACAAAATAAGGGACACCATCTAGAGTATAAAACTTTTCATCCCAATAACCTATCTGTAAATGATAACTGAATGAATTAAAATGTGCACATTTGCATCATTTTAATCAGGTAACTATCTCAGTGTAAATAAATATATATACACACTTAAAATTGCTACTTCACCATATGCATCAAATAAATGTTATATGCCCGCCCCCTCCAAAATGTTATTGGTAGTGAAAGGGCCAGTAACGGTAATATAAAAATAATAAACAAGGTGTTAAATCAAGACGGTTACTGGCAGAAGTAAAACATAGTGTGTTGTTTTTACTTGTTCTTTCACTTCTCTCATCTCTTGTTTATCAGCCTGTTTAATACCTTGTATAGCGATTTCTTTTGCTTTAATGCCTCTGTCTCCCGGGCTCCATTTCTTTTTTGCAGAAATTCTTCATTTGTTGATTAATATCCGTACCTCTTATTGCTCTGTACAGACATAAAACAAACCTTTTATTGCTTCGATTCTTCTAGTCATGGAGAAATACAATTATTAGAAAGTTACAAAGTTGTTTTGAGGCAAAATAGTACAATTAAAAAAGCCTGTTGTAAGTGTAATAAAGTTTATTAATTTGTGTCTGTTTAGAAGTTTAAAAGTGTGTTTTGGAGGAATGGAGTTATTAACCCAAAATCACTTAGAATCATCATCATCATAGAGGAAAATAAGATTTGGGAAGCAAAATTCAGAATATACATTTACTGGAAATAATGCTGCTAAAATTACCTAAATTTATAGAAAATAAACAAGAGGATCGTGCTCATTTCTACTGCACGGACACCCCCCCCCCCCAATTAAATAAATAAATAACTCAAGATTTCGTGTAGGGGAGTGAAGCGCCCACCAGAAATTGTACACACAACCCACTCGCTTAACGTCGCATATGGGGGTTCCTCTAAACCAGTGGTTCTCAACCTGTGGACCCTCAGGACCCACAATTGTCCTTGGTCATTAAGTCACGACCCAAAAATAATTGAATTTCTGAAACATTATAATTTATTTTACAAAACAACGTGTGCAATATTCTACAAAGTACAGTATGCACTTTTTAAACAATTTTGTAAACAAACAGGGATTCTTTCCAAAATGGATAGTGCAGTAATCACAGAACTAGTGAAAACGAGAAGCGCTGTTGTGGCAAAAAATCCCAATAAAATAAACTGTAATTGAATCATATGAAATTAATTCGAACTTCTGGGGAAGCTTCTTGCTCTTAATAAGTGTCTCAAAGTTTGGGGTGATGGTAGACAAAGCAACTCTAATTTAAATTATTACTGAATGAATAATAAAATATTATAAAAAACTTAAACTCACCTGCTCTGCATTCTTCTGCCACTGCGCACATTATTTCTTCACAGCAGCGGCATCTGCCCTCCCTGAGCCTACGCAATTTGTGTAGCTGAACGCTATGCTAATCTCGTAAACCCAAGCTGGCCAAGAGATTGAGAAGTCTGCAGCACGTGTCTGGTGCTGCCTACGTCCTGAACCTACACTCTTCAGTGCCTCAGAGAGGCACTGAGAGCAATGGAATAGCTTGGACCAATGGGAAAGCAGCCATATCCTGGGGAGCACTGAGAGCAGCCAGATCCTGGGGGAGCACTGAGAGCAGCCAGATCCTGGGGAGCACTGAGAGCAGCCAGATCCTGGGGGAGCACGGGGAGCAGACAGATCCTGGGGGAGCACTGAGAGCAGACAGATCCTGGGGGAGCACTGAGAGCAAACAGATCCTGGGGAGCACTGAGAGCAGACAGATCCTGGGGGAGCACTGAGAGCAGACAGATCCTGGGGGAGCACTGAACCTGAACCTACGTAACCTGTGTATATCTGGCTCTGTTACTAGCCAGTGCCTCACCAGCCACTGACCTCACTGCACCTCCCTGGTATGCAGGGAAGCTGGGATCGAGGACCAGTGTGTGATTCAGTTGAGAATTCTCAGTGTACATTCTATTTTTCTGCAGGAATTATCATATCAGGAGGAAGGCAGGAAAGAAATAGAAGTGAGAGAGTGATAGAGGGAGAAAGGAGAGAGATGAGGAGAAATCGAGAAAAGGAGAGGAAGACATACATACATGGAAAAATACACAGAAGGACACACAGATATAAATGTACAGACAGAATAACAGATATTCAGAAAGAAGGATGCATAAATAGGTAAAAGGACAGATTAACAAAAGGACAGACAAACAAAGGGAAAAACACAATCAAATATATATAGGGAGCCCCCCCCCTTACCCAACAGCCTTTTGCTTCACTGAGATGTGCATTGTGCACAGTGTCTCCTGGTGATGGCAGCCAGAAGTAGAACGCTCTGGACACATGTCAGTCCCTGTTGGGAGTACAGAGCTGCTGCCAGTCACTGAGTCCCCCCCCCCACCATGCCATTACAGAGTATCTTACCTGATGCAGCGGGTCCCAGGCGGCGTGTGGCAGCTGGACCTGTAGCTGAGGGGACGGGGCATCCCTGCTTCCCTCACTAACAATTGTGCACCAGAACGTCTTTCAAGCAGGGAAGTTCTGGCATGCGGTTGCTAGTGAGGGAGGCAGAGGTAACCTTGCGTCTGGGACCCGCTGCTGCAGGCAAGATGCATCAGTGGGTCCCATGCATTCGAGGGGCCTGGGATCACTTGCCCCACGACCCAGTCTGCCCCTGTTCGCGACCCACTACTTGAGAAACAATGCTCTAAACAACAACCACAAATTGAAAAATAACAACGTAGCGCCGGTGAACAAAGTCCACTGGTAAGCAAGATTGTGTGCACTACATGTCCATAAATAGGATGTTCTTTTTCTTCAGGGGTTCTTTTCCTTTGAAGAGAATTTTTGAAGAACTATAGGAAAAAGGAGAAGAGACCAGGATTGCGCAGTATATACAGTAGCTCCAAATTTGGAAATATAAATACAAGTATCCAACTCACATTTAAATGAGCCCACACCCAGCTCTAGGATAGATGACTTTATGGGTCTTTTAAATTCTTCAGGTGCCCATTTACCCTTTGGGGGTCCTGTAGATTATCGATAGGGTTCCCATGTCCCTGAGCCTCAAATGGCTACGTAAAGTGCACATAGGGGATTTATAAGGAATCCCCAAAAACCTTCTTCGACAGGATTCAGGCAGTTAGCAGTAATTTAAAAACATTTATTCAGAATACCCTCCAATCAATGCCGTGCCACACTAGATGGCTTATTTAGCAGAGATCAATTGCATAAACCTGATCTCTGCTAAAAAACCCCAAAAAAAAACATCTAGTATGTCATGGCATTGATTGGAGGGATCTGTGTGAAGGCAGATCCAGGATAGAAAAAATGGGAAATAGCAGACGTCATTTGCATGTCTTACCCAGAGTTCTGTGCTGCATATGGGGAATGTAGCACATGAGCTCTGTGATGCAGTTCTTTGAATTGCTGGGATGTGTAAATGACTTCTGCTATAATAAACTTTATTATTAACTGGTTTCTCCAACATGTTCATTTGCCGTTGGGTCTGCCTGTCAAATAAATCAGTCCATGGTGCCTATAAAATTGGGGTATACCACAGTGCTTCTTGAGGCGACTTCTTTGTGAAAAGAGGCAAACTCTAAGGCCCGCGTCAGACGAACGCAGTGACCACGTCCGTGTCGCCGCACAGTTTAACGTCCATCGTAGCATAGAATCATGAGCAATAGAGACCCACACACGAAGTACGTGCGCACCGAACTGCGCACACACAACGCACTTGGCAAACGGACGCAAGTTAGGCAAGAACGTAAAACCACTATGATGGACGCGCAGAGTGCGCCACGTCCGCGTAGCAGCCTGTGTGCGTGATAACGCGACGTCAGACGCAGCGTATATGCGACGTGCATCACGTTGACGTACAGAAGTTTTTTTGCTCTGGCTGACTGTACCTGTCTCTTAATTTTTATTAATTTTTCTTTTTTGTTCTACATCCGTTAAAAAAAAATAGACTGTGTGGTGTCTACAGTATCTTCCGTCAGTACGTCCGTCCGTTATGCATGCACGCACGCAGAGTGCACTCAGACTGCGTTCATCTGACATCAGCCTTAGAAAGTCCAGAAGATTTATAAAATGCCCGTAACTTTTTAACACTAAAGCAAAAATGGGAATATTGGGAAGAAAAAAAGAAGCAATTTTGCTTTTTCTTGCAATGCAGGTAGAATCTTAAATACTGTGACTTATTTTGTCCTTGTAATTGCACGACTGGCTCCATTTCTTCCCGTGTACCTGCTGGGAATCCATTAGGTAAAGGGCATCGATGTGTTGAAAGAACCCGTACCTGTCTGCAGGTCATAAAGCCTATTTTCTGCATGGGCAATCAAAGGCTACGATTTTACCAATGCAGTGCAGACCCCGTTAAAGGGATTTATGATATACAGTATTTGTTACAAAATAGAAGGAAAGACTGGTTCATGTTTAGTTATTTCTGTATGTGACATCTAAATGTCTATACATCATAGCCCCTTGAGGGATTTAATAAAAATGTGTACAAGTTAAATAGGTGAAAAACACAATGAATGACTTACAGTTATACACTTAACCCCTTCACTACAAGGGAATTTACCAAAGAAATACTCTTTGGAACTGTCAAGCCAGCACACATAAAATCGAAGGTGAGCTTCAATAGTGCTAATTAAACAATAGGCAACCCTAAACCTGGATGCGATACCAGTCCTTATGGTGGCTGGGTTCCGCAACAACTGGAGGCGAACCTATAAGGCAGGGACACTCAAACAAGGAAGATAGGAACCAGTCCTTAGAATGGCTGGTATAAAGACAGGTAGGTATGGAGTAGTCAGATACGAGGCAAAGTGGGGAGTATGCAGAAAGCAGAGTCGAGTACCAATAGCCGAGTCAAGGGAATTAGAAGTACACAAGTCGAAATAGAAAGCCAGGTCATACACAAAATATCCGTCAAAGGTGAAATACACAAGCACTTAAGGGTCAGACTAGCAGAACCACGAAAGGGCAGTGAGGAATGACCAGAGCAAGTTTAAATCCTGCGCCCTGCCTTCTGATTGGCCCAGCGGGTAACATGCCGCATGGAGACCCAAGTGGGGGCGTGATGACGTTGCGCCGCCGGTGGAGCTAAATCCGGAGATGCCGGCGGCGCGCGCGCATACAGCGCAGGGACAGAACGCGGGGGAGACGCCGACCCCGGAGCCGCGGGGAAGGGCGCCGGAGCCGCACCAGCCGCCGAGGCGTGACAGGAACCATTTTTTTTTTGTTTTGTTTTAAAATCGTTTTTATGTATTGTATATAGTAAGAAATAATTGGGTCTGTTCCCAAAATAGTCCTCACTGTGATAGCCTATTTCTCAGGCAGATGTCGCCATCTACTGTCCAAATGGAGTTACTGCAGTTCTGGTCTCCGTGCAGGATCTGCTGGGGAGATGTCATTCAAACACATTCCACGGCTGGTTTTAAAAAGTGTTAGCTCCTCAGACATCGTGCCCACAGCGCTAAAACGTTACGAGCGTCTTCTGGAGTCCAAATGCAAACAAATTTCTTTTGCAACAAAATTATTTTCCATTGCTCCTGGGCAACGTGATATTGACTATACTCAATATCAAGGTGCCTTCCAGATCGAGTATAGTCGGTATTGGTAGTGAAGTGGTTAAAATAAGGCCTGCTTACACCAGTGCTAGTGATTATCATGTAAACATATGTTGAGCAGTACGTTATTGAGCTGATTTTAATTATGTGTGTCTAATTGACTTCATATGAGGGAGAGCGCAGAAATCATGAGCAATAGGGCCAGTATTAGTTGTTATTTATTTCAATTATTGGACCCATTGTTGGTCTTACATTGAGCTTATAGGTGGGTAATTTTTACCAATCATGGTCATAATAAGGTTCATATACCCTTAGCTCAATTGTCAATCATACTTTTTCTAGCCGCTTTTTCAATTCTTGCTAACTACCCTCTCTTCTTGTCGTTGTCCAATTGTTTTTAATACTGGTATCTAAGAGTGTCTTTTGAATTAATAAAGGTATAACCATTTGTTCTTGCCACTTCTTAGATAATCAGTCCTCAGTCCTTCTGGCTGCAGACTGGTCATTTTTTGTTTATTGTAGCTTATGTAAGATTCCTAGAGTCCCCACTTGCCTCGGGTCACTTTAAATATTAAATCCATGAAAACTCTTGTTACCCTGGACCTATAGAAACTGCACGTCAATCCTGCTGAACATGGTCTTAACAGGACACCTACATAATAAGCAATAGCCTTATATCGTGTATAGCAGGGATCTCAAACTCCAATCCCCCAGGTGTTGCTGAACTACAACTCCCATGATTACCTACGCATTTAATTTGACTAATTCTGGGAACTGTAGACCATCAACATCAAGGGCAGGGATCTCAAACTGCGCCCCCCCCCCCCCCGATGTTGATGGTCGACAGTTCCCAGAATTCTTTGACTACAATAGAAGACCACGTAATCATGGAAGTTGTAGTTCAGAAACATCTGGTGGGGCTAGAGTTTGAGATCCCTATTCTAAGGGGTCGCTATTTGAGGTCCCTGATGTAAAGGCAGACAGCCAGCCGATATAACAAGATTCCGTAACATAACTGAATCAGTGATCCACGGGTCAACCATTAATTCCCTGCTCTTTAATTATACGTCACGGAACCTCTCCTCTCTCCTTAACGGGACCTTTCCTCTCTCCTTAAGGGACCTTTTTACTTTCCTTAACAGGACCTCTCCTCTTTCCTTAACGGGACCTCTCCTCTTTCCTTAACGGGACCTCTCCGCTCTCCTAAACGGGACCTCTCCTCTTTCCTTAACTGGACCTTTCCTCTCTCCTTAACGGGACCCCTCCTCTCTCCTTAACAGGACCTCTCCTCTCTCCTTAACTGGACCTCTCCTCTCTCCTAAATGGTACCTCTCCTCTTTCCTTAACGGGACCTCTCCTCTCTCCTAAGCTGGACCTCTCCTCTCTCCTAAACGGTACCTCTCCTCTCTCCTAAACGGTACCCTCTCCTCTCTCCTTAATAGGACCTCTCCTCTCTCCTTAATAGGACCTCTCCTCTCTCCTTAACTGGACCTCTCCTCTTTCCTTAACTGGACCTTTCCTCTCTCCTTAACGGGACCTTTCCTCTCCTTAACAGGACCTCTCCTCTCTCCTTAACAGGACCTCTCCTCTCTCCTTAACAGGACCTCTCCTCTCTCCTTAACAGGACCTCTCCTCTCTCCTTAACTGGACCTCTCCTCTCTCCTAAACGGTACCTCTCCTCTTTCCTTAACGGGACCTCTCCTCTCTCCTAAGCTGGACCTCTCCTCTCTCCTAAACGGTACCTCTCCTCTCTCCTAAACGGTACCCTCTCCTCTCTCCTTAATAGGACCTCTCCTCTCTCCTTAATAGGACCTCTCCTCTCTCCTTAACTGGACCTCTCCTATCTCCTTAACGGGACCTTTCCTCTCCTTAACAGGACCTCTCCTTTCTCCTTAACAGGACCTCTCCTCTCTCCTTAACAGGACCTCTCCTCTCTCCTTAACAGGACCTTCCTCTCCTTAACAAGACCTTTCCTCTCCTTAACAGGACCTCTCCTCTCTCCTAAACGGGACCTCTCCTCTCTCCTAAATGGTACCTCTCCTCTTTCCTTAACGGGACCTCTCCTCTCTCCTAAACGGTACCTCTCCTCTCTCCTTAATAGGACCTCTCCTCTCTCCTTAATAGGACCTCTCCTCTCTCCTTAACAGGACCTCTCCTCTCTCCTTAACTGGACCTCTCCTCTCTCCTTAACAGGACCTCTCCTCTCTCCTTAACAGGACCTCTCCTCTCTCCTTAACTGGACCTCTCCTCTCTCCTAAACGGTACCTCTCCTCTTTCCTTAACGGGACCTTTCCTCTCCTTAACAGGACCTCTCCTCTCTCCTTAACAGGACCTCTCCTCTCTCCTTAACAGGACCTCTCCTCTCTCCTTAACAGGACCTCTCCTCTCTCCTTAACTGGACCTCTCCTCTCTCCTAAACGGTACCTCTCCTCTTTCCTTAACGGGACCTCTCCTCTCTCCTAAGCTGGACCTCTCCTCTCTCCTAAACGGTACCTCTCCTCTCTCCTAAACGGTACCCTCTCCTCTCTCCTTAATAGGACCTCTCCTCTCTCCTTAATAGGACCTCTCCTCTCTCCTTAATAGGACCTCTCCTCTCTCCTTAACTGGACCTCTCCTATCTCCTTAACGGGACCTTTCCTCTCCTTAACAGGACCTCTCCTTTCTCCTTAACAGGACCTCTCCTCTCTCCTTAACAGGACCTCTCCTCTCTCCTTAACAGGACCTTTCCTCTCCTTAACAAGACCTTTCCTCTCCTTAACAGGACCTCTCCTCTCTCCTAAACGGGACCTCTCCTCTCTCCTAAATGGTACCTCTCCTCTTTCCTTAACGGGACCTCTCCTCTCTCCTAAACGGTACCTCTCCTCTCTCCTTAATAGGACCTCTCCTCTCTCCTTAATAGGACCTCTCCTCTCTCCTTAACAGGACCTCTCCTCTCTCCTTAACTGGACCTCTCCTCTCTCCTTAACAGGACCTCTCCTCTCTCCTTAACAGGACCTCTCCTTAACTGGACCTCTCCTCTCTCCTAAACGGTAACTCTCCTCTTTCCTTAACGGGACCTCTCCTCTCTCCTAAGCTGGACCTCTCCTCTCTCCTAAACGGTACCTCTCCTCTCTCCTAAACGGTACCCTCTCCTCTCTCCTTAATAGGACCTCTCCTCTCTCCTTAATAGGACCTCTCCTCTCTCCTTAACTGGACCTCTCCTCTTTCCTTAACTGGACCTTTCCTCTCTCCTTAACGGGACCTTTTCTCTCTCCTTAACAGGACCCCTCCTCTCTCCTTAACAGGACCTCTCCTCTCTCCTTAACTGGACCTCTCCTATCTCCTTAACGGGACCTTTCCTCTCCTTAACAGGACCTCTCCTCTCTCCTTAACAGGACCTCTCCTCTCTCCTTAACAGGACCTCTCCTCTCTCCTTAACAGGACCTCTCCTCTCTCCTTAACTGGACCTCTCCTCTCTCCTAAACGGTACCTCTCCTCTTTCCTTAACGGGACCTCTCCTCTCTCCTAAACGGTACCTCTCCTCTCTCCTAAACGGTACCTCTCCTCTCTCCTAAACGGTACCCTCTCCTCTCTCCTTAATAGGACCTCTCCTCTCTCCTTAATAGGACCTCTCCTCTCTCCTTAACTGGACCTGTCCTATCTCCTTAACGGGACCTTTCCTCTCCTTAACAGGACCTCTCCTCTCTCCTTAACAGGACCTCTCCTCTCTCCTTAACAGGACCTCTCCTCTCTCCTTAATAGGACCTTTCCTCTCTCCTTAACAGGACCTCTCTCTCTCCTTAACAGGACCTTTCCTCTCCTTAACAAGACCTCTCCTTAACAGGACCTTTCCTCTCCTTAACAAGACCTTTCCTCTCCTTAACAGGACCTCTCCTCTCTCCTAAACGGGACCTCTCCTCTCTCCTTAACGGGACCTCTCCTCTCTCCTAAACAGGACCTCTCCTCTCTCCTTAACAGGACCTCTCCTCTCTCCTTAACGGGACCTCTCCTCTCTCCTTAGCGGGTCCTCTCCTCTCTCCTTAGCGGGTCCTCTCCTCTCTCCTTAGCGGGTCCTCTCCTCTCTCCTTAGCGGGTGCTCTCCTCTCTCCTTAGCGGGTCCTCTCCTCTCTCCTTAACGGGACCTCTCCTCTCTCCGTAACAGGACCTCTCATGTTGGCTATTGTGACTGTTCTAAACTGGATACTTAAGTCTGTGTTTTTGTGTGTGTTCGGGGGGGGAGGGGGTTGTTGTTGATTATATTATGCAGTCCTTTTCGATTACCTTTAACAGAAAAGCCTTTTGTTTTTGATGGATACATGTAATTATTCAGCTCAGTACTGCAAAACTTTTCCTTCTGTCCAGTGATTTAAAGAAAAAAAAAATGTGTTACAAAAAAAAGAAACACACAAGTTCTAGTCTGTGAAATGAGTGCGCTCAATTAATTTCAGAAGTCTTCTATTGTCCCTGAAGATACATAAAAATCCATCCGTCTACAGTATGGTTTGGCTGAAAGAGAAATGCCGGGAGAAATTGCCGCTCTGACATTTATCAAGATCAAAATTGGATACAATCTGTTTACAGAATCTGGCACGTGATACGATATCCGGAAAATTTAGGATTTTACTCAACGGCTACGGAACTGGAATAACAAATGTATTTTGTTATTGTTTTGTAAAACCTTTTGAAGGTTGCATGGACGGCCGGCGGAATATATAAAATGAGAATTGTTCCCAAAGGAATTCCATCAACCATAAAGCATGGATACCTACAATATACAGTAAAATATGGGTTTGGGATGGAGAGCTGCTGGAGCATGAAGGTGTGTACCAACTAGGGATAGACCGATATATCGGTTTTTGCCGATTATCGGCTGCCGATATTCAGAAAATTACTGATATCGGTATCAGCATTTTATTTGCCGATAATTGGACAAGTTGGCTCACTGCAACTGCGACACGCAAGATCCTACAACAGAACTGTGCGAATCCAGGGCTTCTCCCACATCAGGCTGTAAGCCCTCACTGCAGAACGACCCCTGCTCACTGACTGTATTGCGCATGAGCGTGATGAAAACAGAAATGGGGCTTCCATCCCATCTGGCAGGGAATCCCCTATACAGGAGATGCAGGGTCTATTTCCTACAGCAGGGCTCAGCAACCTGGGCCATCCAGATGTTTTGGATCTGCATTTCCCATGAGGCTCCAAGAACCTAATGAGAAGCTGAGCATCATAGAAACATAGAAAAATGTCGGCAGATAAGAACCTTTCGGCCCATCTAGTCTGCCCAATTACATGGATACTTTACCTGGATTTATCTTTTGTTTAGGATAGCCTTACGATTATCCCATGCCTGCTTAAATTCAATTACTGTTTTGGCCTCTACCACTTCTACTGGAAGACTGTTCCATGTATCCACCACCCTCTCAGTAAAATAATGCTTTCTGATGTTACTTTTAAACCTTTGCCCCTCTAATCTAATACTATGTCCTCTTGTTTTGCTACTTTGTTTCCTTTTAAATATACTCCCTTCCTCTACCTTGTGGATTCCCTTTACGTATTTAAATGTTTCTATCATATCTCCTCTGTCTCCTCTTTTTTCCAACCTGTACATGTTAAGATCATTAAGCCTTTCCTGGTAACTTTTCTCCTTCAAGCCATACACCATTTTAGTAGCCCTTCTCTGAACTCTCTCTAAGATGTCTATATCCTTCTGGAGATACGGTCTCCAGTACTGCACACAGTACTCCAAGTGAGGTCTCACCAGTGCTCTGTACAGTGGCATGAGCACTTCCCTTTTCCTACTGCTAATACCTCTCCCTACACAACCAAGCATTCTGCTAGCATTTCCTGCTGCTCTATTACATTGACTACTTACCTTTAGATCCTCTGAAATAATAACCCCTAAATCCCTTTCCTCAGATGTTGAGGTTAGGACTGTATCAAATATTCTATATTCAGCCCTTGGGTTTTTACGTCCCAGGTGCATTATCTTGCACTTATCCACGTTAAAACTCAATTGCCACAGCTCCGACCATTTTTTTAGTTTACCTAAATCATTTGTCATTTGGCTGATCCCTCCAGGAACGTCAACCCTGTTGCAAATCTTTGTGTCATCAGCAAAAAGACATACTTTTCCATTAATACCTTCTGCAATATCACTAATAAAAATATTAAATAGAATGGCTCCAAGTACTGACCCCTGAGGTACCCCACTGGTAACAAGACCTTGCGCCGAATAAACTCCATTTACCACAACCCTCTGTTGCCTGTCACTCAGCCATTGCCTAATCCATTCAACAATATTGGAATCCAAGCTCAAAGATTGCAATTTATTGATAAGCCTTCTATGCGGAACAGTATCAAAAGCCTTACTGAAATCTAAATAAGCAATGTCTACTGCACCACCTGTGTCTTTTATTTTTGTTACCCAATCAAAAAAATCAATAAGATTAGTTTGGCATGATCTCCCTGAGGTAAACCCATGTTGTTTCTGATCCTGTAATCTATGTGTTTTTAGATGTTCAACAATCCTTTCCTTTAACATGGTTTCCATTAATTTCCCCACTACTGACGTAAAACTAACTGGCCTATAGTTCCCAGATTCCTCCCTACTACCCTTCTTGTGAATGGGCACAACATTTGCTAATTTCCAGTCTTCTGGGACGACTCCCGTTAGCAAGGATTGGTTGAATAAATCTGTTAACGGTTTTGCTATTACATCACTGAGCTCTTTTAATAATTTAGGGTGGATCCCATCAGGCCCCATTGACTTATTTGTCTTTACTTTAGACAGCTGTTGTAGAACCTCCTCCTCTGTAAACTGATATGTAATTGTCTCGTTAGTGTTTCCTCCTAACTGAGGTCCCTTTCCTTCCTTTTCTTCTGCAAAGACTGAACAAAAATATTCATTGAGGCAGTCAGCGAGACTTTTATTCTCTTCTACATACCTTCCTTCCTTTGTTTTTAATCTAACTAATCCTAGTTTTACTTTTCTTTTCTCGTTTATGTATCTAAAAAATGTTTTGTCCCCCTTTTTTACTGACTGAGCTATTTTCTCTTCTGCGTGTGCTTTGGAAGCCCTTATAAATTGCTTTGCCTCTTTCCGCCTAATCTTATAGGTTTGCCTATCTTCTTCACTCTGAGTTGTTTTATAATTATTGAATGCTATCTTCTTGTTCTTCACTATTTTGGCCACTTCTGCAGAGTACCACAGTGGTTTCTTCCCTTTTTTGTTTTTGCTAACAAGTCGAATGCAATTGCCTGTGGCCTTCAATAATGCTTCCTTTAAATAATTCCATTTCTCCTGGACTCCCTTTAAACTCCTCCAGTCTGATAATGACTCCTTCACACAAAATCTCATATTAGAAAAATCTGTTTTTTTAAAGTCTAAAACTTTTGTTTTTGTGTGGTGCGGCAGATGTAATTCCAAAACATGTGGGGCAATATTACAAAGTCACTGCTAACTTAACCAGAGCTGTTATAAACTTACCAGAGGCGTTATAGTCTATGGGGGTGTTAAGTTTACAACAGCTCTGGTTAAGTTAGCACTGACTTTGAAATATAACCCTTGGAGGGCCAAGGTTGCTGAACCCCTTACAAACAGGGTCATATGAGGGATCTTTAAGAAAATTAAAATTAAAAAAAATCATATTACATTGAATAAATTAAGTGGACGTGGTGCAATGTTTAAATGTTAAACACATTGAGTTCATGGCATAATGTCAGATTTGTGCTGTTTTCCTTCACATCTTTAAATTTACAGAATATCGGCTCCAAATATCAGCTATCGGCCAGAAAAGCTGCCGATAATCGGCCCTGAAAAAATTATATCGGTCTATCCCTAGTACCAACCTCCCTGCTGCATCTTTGTTATGTGGGTCTGGTGTGCACGACTGACTGCATTGCTGCCTGGCCCCTATTTGACATCCAGCCTAATCCAATGTAGAAACGTATGGTGTAGTGGCATAAAATATTGACCGTAATGATGCCTTTGTCCTCTGATCACTGGAGATTTGTCTCCTGTGACCCTCATTTTGGATCCTCCCTGTCAGGGACAGTCTAGAAGTATGAAAAGGCTTACAAACATAGAGCGTAGCCACATCGAGGGGTGGGTAAGAAAAATATAATGTTGCTCATCATTGTCTGAACTGGTGGCCAAATCACTGGCCTTTTTTTCATAACCCTGAATTCACCGCAGGGTGGGAAACTTTTGATTCCCCGAAGTGCCGGGAACGAGAGAGCACCGACATGTTGGAGCCATTTCAGTGCTCTCTGAATAACCCCCCTCGTCTGATATCCTTAATCACTCTTGAGTATTGAGTAAATGGGGCGATAGATCTTGGGTTGTCAGTGTCGAGATACTGTTCAGCTTCAAACTGATTAAAATTCCTGACGTGTTGTATAGAGAAACAGCATGTCTCAACAGTCACAAACTCAGCATAGCATTAAATATGTTCAAAAATAGGCCATAAAAAAAACAGATGAGCTAAGCACAATCAAATGACACAACAATTATATACAGTGTACCCACTGCTAAGTGAACGATTATACCACGCACTGTGCCAAATAATCAAACTGTCTGCAGAAACTGTATCAGTTCTGAACGGATAATATAGAATGGCGTATTCATAATCCTATAAGCAAGATAAAAAGCAAACCGTACATAAGGGGTTATTCAAAGAGCACCCAAATGTAACCAAAGTTTGGTGCGCTTTCATTCGGCGCACTTCGGCGAGCTAAATTCGTGAACCCTACAGTGAATTTAGCATTCACCGCAGGGTCCCCAAAGTGTGCCAAATCAAACGCAGCCGCCGATCCGCTCAATGCCACCAAAAAGAGCCGACCAGCCGAAAATACGTGGAAATAATATATAAGGTTCTATGAATAACAATAAAAAGGTCCGTTACAGAATTTTAAAAAAGCCATTAAAAAAAAATTGGAATCAAAAATTTTGTCGCAAAATTCAAAAAAAAAAATATATTAATAAGAAACTTTTTGCTGCAAATGAAAAGCATAAACAGTTTGAATAAAAAATTAATAACATCGGGGAATTTTTTTACATTGAATCCTATGGGATTAACCTGTTTAAACCTGTCAAACGAAACCACAGAAAATCTGGGCATTTCACCGACTTTTCGGTACTGTTCGGCATTCCCGGAATAGATAAACCATTACTTCTCTATGGGGAACTTCACTGCCGCCGAATTGCACCGTATTTCTCTGGCAGTTCACCGATAGTTGGCGAATTGCCAGCTTTTTGAATAGCCGAATTGCCACAAAAATGCACCGTACGGGAAAATTCACCTTTTGGTGCAATTCGGTGGCCAATTCAGCTCTCTTTGAATAACCCCTATAGTGTAAACTGCATAATATGTCAACTCTAAATTAGGAGATTTAAGGGACACTCTGCTCGTCAGGAAGTGAGGAGTGCCCCCTCCAGCTCCCCTGAACTGGTGAAACCGTTGGGTGAAGTGGAGGAGTTTCCTCAACCTCATCCAGTGTCACCAGCAGACAGGATTTTTGAATTTCCCGGCTGCCAGTCACCAGATCGGTCACTAGTGACGTCCGTATGCAGAGAGCATGCTGACATCACCCTCTCTAGGACCAACCACAGTAGCGAGCTGTCTCAGAGAGTCGGCCGATGGATCTGTGCATGCGCACAGCTCCGATCTATCATTCCTCTCAGGCGCTGCACAATTTGCGTATGTAAAGTGCGCAAGTCCCGTAGCACTGTACAATTTCCTGTTCCTACGTTATGCAAGTTGCACAGGAACGGAAACAAAGCTTCAGGGACATCCAGATCAGGGAGTCCCTGAGCCAGAGGAGGAGCAGCGCCTAAAAATAGGAAATAAAAATAAACAATTATTGGGCAGAGGCTATCAGCAGCATCTGCCCGATTACTGAAGGGCAAAAGAAGGGACACTCTATTTATTAATAGTCCCCCTTTTAAAGAGATATTCTCACAAGTATTGAGTAGGTAGGTACTATTTGACCTCTATCGCCTTGGTGTGCTTCAGTGCCTTCGTGAGGTCCCTCCGTAATCTTAATCTGCTCCAGCCACTTGTAACAACATGTAAAATTCCTAATTTTATACATAGGCATACAATGCAGATATAGCTATAGGCAGTTTCATATAGACAGGCTGGCAGCCCCTACATGATATACGTTTTTGATTTTTTGAAGGCGCTCTGGAAAGAATGTGTTTAGCAGGATTGACGTGCATGGAGATCCCAGGATAGATGATCAACAGCTTCTGTACAGCTAGAGTTTGAGTATGCCAGGTCCGGGAGTAACAGAGTTTTATCGATGGGAGGCAAAGTGACCCCTGGCCAGAGGGTGGATTTCACTTTTTATGGAATTTTCCCGTGATTCAGCATTTTACCAAAATCTGCAAAGGTGTTACTTTACTGTTGTGGTTTATCTTCAACGGTATTTAACAGTTGATGATGTGGAGGAAGGAATGTTTACATAAGGCTGCAGGAGGTCTGTTGTCCTTCCTCTGCTACCTGAGATAAGAGATGGCAGCTGAATGAGATAAGCCGGGGAGCTTAAACGACTTCTAATCAAACCCTTGGTGATGTCCTTTGAATACATCCCACACAATACAATGATGTGAGTCTGTGACTGACCCCTTCATGCCATTCTATGGCCAAAGCCACACAGTGAGGAGCAAGTGATGGAAAGATAGCGGGGGGGGGGCAGATTACACTAACTCACAAGATGTATGCACCCAGTGACACATATAGAGGAAAATATTTTTTAGCTAAACATACAAGTACAGTACTTTGTTTTTCTCCTGTAAGATATCCGCAACATAAGATTAGAGATCATTTTTTGGGTGGCAGGGGCCTTTTAAAGCGATGCTTCCCACACAAAACCACTCTCTGGCCATAGTACGGCGACCTATTGGAGAGGTAGGAAATAAATACCATTTATTAAGCCTCCCTGGCACGCTAGCCTGTTATTAGAAGATAATTAAAGAGTATTTAGCCGAGACTGTAGTCAGTAATTCAGTAAGTCCTCTCGGTGTGTGCGCTCTCCTGTGAGTCTAAATCCATCAGGGAATTTAATTTATAAAAGCGCGGATTTATTTCTTTATTCTTCACAAAACGCACTGAATGACAAGAACAGGATGAATCGGAAGAGGTTATTCCGTTTCACGATTTTATTTCTATTTTTCCCCTATTTCGTGTTGTGGATAGGATTGCTACAGAGAGATTTTTGCATTAAATAGATATATTATCGATCTCTTGGCATATAGGACTTTCATATTTTGAGAGAAACTCCGGGGCTTGGGGCATTTTAGCAAACCAGACGCATAGAGCTTAAAGCACAGAGGCGCCCAGGGAAATTAGAGATGTTATTGGCTACGACTAATAGGCCACCTGTATTTAGAAGGACAATCTTCCCCTCCAGCATTAAAATCTGCTCCACACAGTCATTTTATCCCATATCATTTATTCAGGGTCTCTGAAATGTGCTTCAACATTCAGTGAGTATTAAACATTAAATTTACGAGTATAGCAGTACATGGCGATACCTTTTTTATTGGACGAACGTTACATTTAAAAGTCAAGCTTTCGAGAGGATTCCTCTCTTCTTCAGGTCTGGACGCTATACCGAGCAATGAAATTTATTATATTCATGTACTTGTGTGCGTGAGAAGAAAAAAGAACTTGTAGATCGACAAACTTTACATGGCAAACCTATAACACTTCTGCAACGTAAGCTCACTCGCCCCTTCAAGGCACCTCTTTGTAGAGCGAGTACCTAACCAATGTAACCAAAAGCCGCTCTACTGAGCAGCTCCATGCCCCTCCTGCTGCTTTTCAGCCAAGGAGAGGCAGAGATATGGTGGGTTTTATTTATACACGCACCAAACACTTCCCATTTGGGGTTAAAAACAAAAACATGGAAAGAGGAACAGCAGCAAAACGACGAACTGGTGTTACAAGCATAATATACATACAGCTTTTGGTTACATTGGTTAGGTGCTCACTCTACAAAGAGGTGCCTTGAAGGGGCGAGTGAGCTTACGTTGCAATGGCCATTGAAACAAACTAAAACCTCCTGATAGTGTTTTGTTGTACATGGAAATACATAGAAACGAGCGCAGATGACAACTTTTTTTCTCTTGTTATGTTTTATACATTAACTGGGCTGTTACTCCTGACTGTTGCAGCCGCTCCAGGTGAGTATGGGCAAGACGCCATTTTTTCTGTATGTATATAACACTTCTGCATCAACCTTTCATCCCATATGTACAAATTAATATGTATTCTATAGGGCTTACTAGGAGAATGACGCACCAAAAAATAACCCTGTAAAACAGTTCTGTCTTCGAAAAAGGCGCTCCGATTCTGACCCGTCTGAATTGGACGACTGTCGGAGTTGGCCCCGGCTGAATCTTGACGCTCCAATATCGGCTGCGTCCAATTCGGTCGAAATGGAGAATCATTCTCTGTCAGAAATTAGGGTTAGGTTATGAATTGTTCTTGTTTTAGGGTTAGGGTTTACCCTAACTCTAATTTCAGACCTTAACCCTGATTTCAAACCCTAACCCTAACTCTAACCCTAAACCTGATTTCTAATTGAGAATGATGCTTTGTTTCGGCCAGTCATCCAAATCAGATGTGGCTGACATTGGAGTGTCAATATTCAGCCACGGACAAATTTGACAGGCATCCAATTCAGCTGCTTCCAAATTGGAGAGTATTTTTCAAGCATGATGATGTATTTTTTTTACCACATAATTTTTCGAAACGGCTTCAAAGTGGAGTCTTTCATGGTTATTCAGAGAGTATGGAAATGTCATCAACATTTCAGTGCTCTCCGATTCTCGCACTTCGGCGATTCCGATTCACTGACCCTGCGGTGAATTCAGCATTCTCCGCAGGGTCCCCGAAGTGCGATGAATCGGCTGCCGCAAACCCACCAGACACCCGTCACAAACCTGCCGTACAGCCATCGAACAGACCGCCTAACGCAGCCGACAACCCGCCGAACAGACCGCCTACCGCAGCAGACGACCCACCTAACGCAGCCAATGACCCAGCGAACACCGCAGAAACAAGCTGGCAAGACGGGTAAAAAATAACGAAACTTTAAAAACGTGTTTAACCCCTTCCATGCGGAGGACGCGCTCAGCGCATCCTGCCGCATGTGCAGTTCGCTGCGGAGGACGCGCTGTCAGCCCAGCCTCTGGGACCCAGTCGGGGACGCCTATTACAGGCACCCCCGCCAGTGCGGGGAAGGTGCCTGAAGGGGAGTGGGGAGGTCCTTCGGACCTCTCTCCCTCACCATCTGTGCGGGCCACCGGGAAAAGGCAGGCACCGTTTGGAAGGGCACGGCCTGCCCTTCCAAGCGGCGACTGTTTTTATCCCCTAGGGGGCTGGATCGTGATATGGCGCCTGTTGTCCCCTCCCGGAGCTGGCTGACATCTTGGATGTCGGCCAAGCTTCTGGGATATCCCCCTGACGACTGGCGTCATTGCGCAAAGCGCGATGGCGTCAGTTCTGCAATTAACCCCTAGTTGCCACCTATGGTGGAGATAGGGGGTCCAATGAACCCCTTATCTCCCTATCTGTGACAGCTAGGGGTTAATGTTTGGTGTCATTGGAACGGCGAGAGCCTTTCCAATGATACAAAACCTGACCATGTAAAATGTAAAAAAAAAACTGTTTTTTGTTTGTTTTATTAATGCAGCAATATTGTTCTCATTTCAATTATAATGTGAACAATGATGCTGCACTAACGATTTTTTTTATGGGGGCGTTTGCTATAAAAACACGTTACAAAAAATGTAATGCGTGCCCATTTCTAAATTTTTTTAACAAGCGCACCCCATAGAAAATATAACCGAAAAGGCTCGCATGATAAAAATGTGGAAAAAAAACACTTTACACAATGTAGATGATTGAAAATTCTATTTTTATTGCATTTTTTTTTTTTATAATATTCAGGCAGGACATGACGTATACATATAATAATGATATATTATGAATCTGCCGAGTCTTCCGGAAAGAACAATATATAATATGTCTCGGTTGTATAATAAAATATGACTTCAAATCGCGTTTAAACATGATGAGAGAAACCGGTAAAAATGAGCTCAGCACAGAGGTGTGAAATGGCTCACCAGCGAAAGGGTTAACAAAAATCTACTGAAAGAAAATGCCTGGAAATTATAAATGAGGTCCTATGGATACATTAAAAATGTCTGTTATAGAAAAAAAACACCGCTATTTAATAAAAATTGGAAAAAATCGTCAAAAAAATAAATATACGGGGTTATTCAAAGAGCTCCAAATTGCTGGCGAAAAGTAACCGAACGCTGAAATTCAGTGTACGGTTACCTTTCCTGGCCATTCAGCTATCCAGAGAGCAGGCAGTTCACCAAATGTTGACGAATTGCCTGCACATACGGTGCCTGTTTGAGGGCAGTGAAATCCCCATAGAGAAGCAATGTTTCGTCTATTCAGAGAACACAAAACAGCAGTGAAAAGTTCCCGAAATGTCCTGCCATTCGGTGGTTTCATTCGGCAGGTTTATTCAGGAGAATCCCATAGGCTTCAATGTTAAAAATATTCCCGTTTTAATTCAATATCTAATAAACCGTTGATTATAATATTCTGCAGTAAAAAGTCTCTTTATTTATAGATTTTTTTCGGATCTTTTAACCCTTTCGCTGCTGAGGCTTTTCACACCTCTGTGCTGAGGTCATTTTTACTGCTTTCGCTCATCATGTTTAACCGCGTTTTGTAGCCATATTTTGATATATAACCCAGACATATTATATATCGTTCTTTCTGGCAGACTTGGCAGATTCATAATATGTCATTATTATATGTATGCGTTATGTCATGTCTGTATATTATAACAAAAAATGCAATAAAATTTAAACTTTTCAATAATTTACAACGTGTAAAGTGTTTTTTTTTCACATTTTAACCTGCGATCGTTTGCGGTTATATTTTGTATGGGGTGCGCTTGTTAAAAAAATTAGAAATGGGGTCTCGTTACACTTTTTTGGGGGAAAATTTTGCTTTTTTTAACAAACGCACTGCATACAAAAATCATTAGTGCAGCATTATTGTTCACATTAAATTGAAATGGGAATAATATTGCTGCATTAACGAACCAAAAAAAAGAAAAAAAAAATGTTTTTTTTTTTTTTATAATTTCTTTTTAAATATATTTTTATTTTTTATTTTAATTTTTTTTAAAAACTTTTTTCACAGTAGTGTTTGGTATCGTTGGAACGGCCATGCTCTGGCTGATCCAACCATACCAAACTTTAACCCCTAGCTGCCACGGATCGGGAGATAGGGAGTTCATCGGAACTCCCTATCTCCACCATTGGTGGCAGTTAGGGGTTAACTCCAGGACTGACGTCATCATGCTATGCACGATGACGCCAGTCCTCAGGGGGAGTTCCCGGAGGCTTGGCCGACATCCAAGATGTCGGCCAGCTCCGGGAAAGGATCACGAACCGGCGCTTTTCAGCGCCGATTCGTGATCCAGCTCCCCAGGTGTTAATGCCAGGTACCATTTGGAAGGGCAGGCTGTGCCCTTCCAAATGGTGCCTGGGTTAACCCCCGCAACGCCGCCGATCGGGAGGGAGAGAGGTCCGAAGTACCTCCCCCGCACATGCGGGGGGGCGCCTGAATTAGGTGTCATCGCGCTGCCGCGATGACACCTAATTTCATCGGCGGCGGTTCCGGATGCTGGGCTGACATCGAGGATGTCAGCCCGCACCGGGGGGGCCAGCAATCGGCCGGAACTCGACCGAACGCTGACCCCAAAGTGAGGACGCGCTCAGCGCGTCCTCCGCACAGCAGGAGCCATGTGGAGGACGCGCTGAGCGCGTCCTCCGCATGGAAGTGGTTAAGTATTTTTCATGATTTTTTTGCAAAAACAAATTCCTTTTTTTTTTTTTACGTTTTTTCTTTTTTTCTGTAACAGACCTTTTTATTATCATTCATTGGATCTTATATGTAAATTTCAGAAATTTTCGCTCAGTGGTTTGTTTGCAAACAGCGTTTCACTTTTCAAACATTCAAGCGTATTGGGGTTTTTTTCCCACTCCACACTCTGCGGTGTCGGGTTTTTCCGGCGGCTGCTCTGCGCTGTGGCTCCTGCTCGGGTTTCTCTGGCGTCTTCGGCGGGGTTAATCCAGATGTTTTTGCGGGTGTCGGTGTGCATTCGCCTGGGTTTTGCAGTGACTGTTCGGCAGGTTTTCGGCGACTTTTCCCTGCACTACGACGGCCCTGTGGTGCTTGCTAAAAACACCACAGGGTCGCCGTAATGGGATTGCCAAATCAAGCCGAATTGAAGAGAACGAAAAGTCACCGAACGTGCTGTGACTTTTCAATTCTCTTTGAATAACTCTGATAGAGCCTTTTTGCTGCAGATTAAAATAATAAACTGTTTATTCGATATTAAGTATTAACGGGAATATTTTTAACATTGAAGTCTGAATAAACCTGCCGAATGAAACCACCGAACATCAGGGCATTTCACTGACATTGCTGTTCGGTGTCTCTGAATAGATTAACTATTGATTCTCTATGGAGATTTCACTGCTGCCGAACAGAAAATTTGGCGACTTGCCAGCTTTTGAATAGCCAATTGGCCACGGAATTGCACGGTACGGGGAAATTCACTGTTCTTTACAGTTTTGGGGCCAATTCGGCTCTCTCTGAATAACCCCTTTTGTCAAGGTATACTATTTTACAGGGGTGTATAACATGCTAAAGGTCCTTCTTGTCCAATGGACCAAAGTGGTAGGCAGGGGAGTATTTGGGTTTTGTCTTGCCCTAGGCACTCCATATTCTGCTGCCCCTTCACCAACTCAATATATGATATGAACATGAGTGTAAATATTATTTTAAGATGAATGTTCACCTATCAAGGCAACTTATGTCAATAAAGATGTAATTTAGGACAAAAGCTAAGTATTTAATTATTTTTCGCAGTATTTATTCTAGTTTATAGATGCATTGCTGGCAGTTTTATTTCTTTGCTGCTCGTTCTACACCATGCACACCCTAAATACAGCGTACCTCTAAAAGGAAGCACAATGGGAAAACGGTGCCACCTCTCACCCGTCTGTTACTGTAAATTGTGAGTAGGGGTACTGCACCCAGACTTACCAGCTGTGTTTAAGGCATAGCTTTTAGTAAGTAATCAGGAGGCAGCTTTTTTTATTGTCTGTGTTCTATGTAGACCGTAATTTTGGCAAGAAGTAGCCAGGAGCCAGTCAGCCGATCGAGAAATTTTGATGCTGGCCTTATTTTAAGGATAGTGAGAAATGTATACGCATGGTTTTGTTACATGATTGTGTAGCGCTGGTTTTAAAACATACTGTTGTAGTACTTATTTTTGGCCACCAGAGGGAGACAAGCGCAATGTAAGACACTGGATATTGGGACTACATTTTCCAGCATGCTTTGCGGGCGGGAACAGGAAGTGGGTGGGAAAGAGAGATTTACATCCGCAACCTCGTGGAGAGAACCGCCAGAGCGCGCAGAGGAGTGAGGAGAGCAAGACGCACGTCAAGGAGATAACGATCGCGACCAGGCCAGAGCGCAGGTGCGGCCTAGCGGAGCTGGAGATCGGTTTCCCCTTTACTGGTCAAAGACCTAGTAATTCATCGCTAGTAACTTTACACAGATACAGAGTAAGCTGAAGGACCCCGAGTTAGGAGACCGCAGACGTACCCGGGTACCAATACACGCATACACTTACACTTTCTTGGGACACAACCTGTACGGGACTCACACTCCAACCACGAAGGGGTTAAACATTCCTTTTTTTCATTTCCGCTACGCGTTTCTCGCATTATGAACTACTGTATATATACGTATACCATGTTGCTCTTTATATGCCAGTTTATTCAGTAAACTATATAACTTATAAAATCCACAACAGTGCTGGTGTATATTTATTCCCTAGTGCGGGGAGACTGACCCGAGGTTTAAATTCAGCGGCTCCTCCGGGAGTGAGCGCTACACGTGGGGGCTCGTTTCCGGGATCCAGTCTCTGGAAAAAACGCATTTAAAGGGTTAAATATGGATCCAGACACTGCTGCCAAATGGTGTGAGGAGCACAGTAGTCAGATAGAATTATGTATAGTCATGGATATTCCTGCAGACACTTGGGCCGAAGATCAGATTCGCCAGGCCGTGGCCGCGCTGACACCAGATCATCGGGGGTTAATCCTGGACATTAAAGAGAACCCAGATACCTCTCACACGTATGTTCTTTTTGAGTGGAGAAAGGGTGTTCCAGTGTGTTTTCAGGGCGCGAGCGTGAAGCTGACCGATGAGGTGGAAGTCCAACTGATTCAGCCAAGTGCGCCACGTGGCGAATCTGCGAGTGTTCCCGCGCCCAGTCTGCTGGCCATGATCGGGCCTGAATTTATAGTGGCTATTGGAGATTTGTTGGCTAAATGTCAAAGAACAAGCCCTCCGCACACTATCTTTGGTTATCGACAGTTGAGAAATTTTACAGGAAACGTACCAACTCCGGCGGGAGAAGAAACCTTCGAAGAATGGGTAGAACAGGCGATGCAGGCTCTGGATGAGTGGGACGTCCCTGAAGCGCAGAAGAAGCAAAGGATTACTGAAAGCTTAAAGGTACCTGCGTCAGAGGCTGTAAGAAACCTAAAATTGAGTAAGCAAGACTGCACTGCTTTAGATTATCTAAATGTTCTGGAGGAAGTTTTTGGGCGAACGGAAAAGGCTGCAGAGCTCGTGTACCAGTACGAACACACCTACCAGCGAAAGGGTGAGAAAATGATTGAATACATGAGGCACCTAGATAAGATTCTGCACCAGATACTTCTCAAGAAAGGGGCCGAACCGGCCGAAGTAGATAAGATCCGAATACAGCAGATCCTGAGGGGCGCTCAACCTCTAGATCCGGTGATGCTACAGCTGAGAAGCAGGGAAGGTAACCGAGAATTGAAGTACCTGGAACTGATCCGAGCTGTCAGAGAGGAAGAGGCTTTACTAGAAGAAAAATACTTCAGGAGGGGAGAAAGAGCTTACGCGCAACCTGTGAGGCATAACGAATGCTTGCAGCCTGAAAGAGCATCTGATCGCTTTTAAATCCACAGAGAATGCTGCAAAAGAATTAAACCTCTCTGCACATGGTGAGTTGCACAAAACCGTTAAGAAGGTACAAGAAGCTCAAGCTGAATTGCAACAGGCGCACGCAGAACTGTGCCGAGTACTGTTGAAGGAGACACAGACCGAGATGCAGAAGTTCCTTACTGACATGCGGACAACTGGAGTTGCTGTGGCGTCTGGCCAGGGTCCTTCAACCGAATCACAGCAAGTAAGTGCGTCTCCGTCTTCAAAGAAGAGATGTTTCAGTTGTGGGGAAATGGGTCATTTCCGCGCACAATGCAAAAGCCAGAAGCCTGAAGGAAGTAGAGTAGAAGAGTTTCTGAAAGCCTTGGAAGGGCTGCTATCTACCTCACTGGCGGGAAACGCCAGAGGGCACAAGCGAAGGAGCAAACTAGGTGCCCAAAAATCAAGCCAGGACTGAGCGGCCGAGAGGGCCCAGAGTCGGGCCAACTGCTGAGCCTGCCAGGACCGAAAGAGTCACTCCCTTAACATCCGGTCTTACGTCATGGGGAAGCAATGCACACCCAAAACCTACACGGGCCAAGAAGAAGGCCAGGGTACAACAAACTGGGTCTAAATTTCCTGTTACTACCACTAAGTTTCCTGACCAGCTGATAGGTCCTTCCCCTATTGTGCCAATCCAAGTGGAGGGAGTCTACACTAAAGCTCTGTTGGACTCAGGGGCTCAAGTGACATTGATCTACCGAGACTTCTATGAGAAACACTTGAAGCACATACCTCTACAGAAATTGAAGGATCTGGAAAACTGGGGTATCGGAACTGAGAAACTCCCCTATGACGGGTATCTACAGGTGAAGTTGGAGATCGGATCCAAGGTCATCGGACAGTCCGGAGGTTGTGATGCATTGGCCATTGTGTGTCCTCGGCCTTCAGGGGCAAACAGAAGTTCCATGATAGTGGGGACGAATACTGATTTGGTGCGACGTCTCCTGACTCCTATAGTACTGGAAGAAGGTTCTACTAAGGGAGTACACCCAATGTTACGTCCAGTCTATCAGAGAATGGTCGAAGAACAGAAGGCACCTGCCGAAGTGGGGCGCCTGTGGAGATTGGAAGGAACAGAGAAGGTTCTGCAATCAGGAGAAGTAACGAGTTTCCGGGCTTCAGTCAAGTTGAACGGATCGCAACCAGGCTATGTGTACTGGAAACCGATTTTCTTAATGAAGCCGGAGTAGAAGTAATCCCTGAAATAATCTCCACTAAAGCTTTGAAAAGAACACGAGGAAGAGTCTCAGTCAGTGTGTGTAATGTGTCTGATTCTCCGGTGATCCTGAAAGCACAATGCCTATCGGGCAAGTAGCGTCTGCTACGCCTCTCTCTCCTACCGATCTAGGAGGGGAGGTGGATAAAGAGATTCCAGATGAAAGGTTCTACCCCAAGGACGCTCCCATCTCACCTGAATGGAAGAAACGTCTTCAGTCCCAGGTCCTAAAGTGGAGGGACTTGTTCTCGAAAGATGAGTTCGACGTGGGCCTAGCTAAAAGTACTGAGCACCGCATTCAATTACAAGAAGACAAGCCGTTTCGTGAAAGGTCAAGACGAGTTCCACTGGGAGACTTGGATGATCTACGAGAACAGCTGAATGAACTGCAAAGAACCAAGGTGATTCAAGAGTCCAGGAGCCCATATGCATCCCCAATAGTAATGGTCCGGAAGAAGAATGGTTCTGTCCATTTATGCATAGACTATCGCACGCTGAATCGGAGAACCATCCCAGATCAATATGCCACTCCTCGGATAGAAGACGCCTTACAGTGTTTGTCTGGAGCAAAATGGTTTAGTGTACTAGACCTGCGAAGTGGGTATCACCAGATATCAATGCATCCTGAAAAGAAAAGACTGCGTTCATCTGCCCACTGGGGTTCTTTGAGTTCAACAGAATGCCTCAAGGCCTTACGGGGGCTCCAGCCACGTTCCAACGGCTAATGGAGAAGACCGTCGGGGACATGAACCTGATCGAAGTATTAGTGTATCTGGATGACATAATCGTGTTCTGGAAGACTTTGGAAGAACATGAGCAACGGTTGAGAAGGTCTTGAAGAGGCTCCATGAAGAGGGGTTGAAACTGTCTCTGGAGAAATGTCAATTCTGTTCTGTTACGTTCTCGTGTACGTATGTGGTCATGTGCTCAGCAAGGCGTTTCGACAGATCCTCGGTAGTTGGAGGCCGTAGCTTCCTGGCCTAGACCCCGAAACGTTACTGAACTTAGATCTTTCTTGGGGTTCTGCTCCTATTATCGAAGATTTGTAGGAGGATTTGCCAAGATAGCTCAACCGCTGAACAAGCTCCTACAGAAGGAAGACACAGAAGAAGGCCACAAGGCCTCTGACCAAAATCCGTCGGCTCCAGGGCCAAGGAAGGCTCGAGAGTCTATCCAGGGAGAATGGACTAGTCAATGTGAAGGTGCTTTCTTGAAGCTGAAAGAGAGTCTAACTCGAGCTCCTGTCTTGGCCTACGCGGACCCTCACAAGCCATACGAACTACATGTGGATGCCAGCAGAGAAGGTCTAGGGGGAGTCCTGTACCAAGAGTATGGTGGATTGCTGAGGCCTGTAACGTATGTGAGCCAGAGCCTTACGCCTTCTGAAAAGAACTATCCTACCCACAAGTTGGAGTTCCTAGCCTTGAAGTGGGCGGTGGTAGACAAGCTAAAAGACTATCTGTATGGAGCCAAGTTTGTGATAAAGACGGATAACAATCCTCTTACCTACGTCCTCACTACTGCGAAGCTGGACGCAACGGGACATCGGTGGTTGGCCGCTCTGTCAGGGTTTCGGTTCAACCTGACGTATCGCCCTGGGGTGAATAATCGAGATGCTGATGCTTTGTCGAGAAGACCCTACACTACAGAATGGACTCAGTTAACTCCAGACGGGGTACAAGCTTTGTGTCAAGGAGCAGAGCGCCGGGTCAAGGGAGGGATTGAAGCGGAAGCCATAGGAGTTATGTCTGCGTCTGTTCCAGAGTTCTACTGTAACCCTACGCAGTTGAGGAATGAAAGTCTGCCTACTTTCTCGAAACAGGACCTGAGAGCTGATCAGGCTAGAGACCCTTTGATTGCGTTAACCGTAAAGGCCCTAAATGCGAACCAACGGGAAATTCTGCTGACCGATTCCCCAGATGGAGCCAGATTGGTATACAAAGAGTGGGAACGGTTGAAGATGTTGGATGGGGTGGTCTACCGAAGGGGCCCCTCAAACAATGCTGAAGAGACCCAACAGTTGTTCCTTCCCACTAAACATAGAGAGAGTGTACTGTGGTCGTTACATGATGAACATGGACATATGGGCGCAGAGAGAACTTTTAAGCTGGTGCGAGACAGATTCTATTGGCCTTGCATGAGAGCTGAAGTGGAAAGTTACTGCCATTCATGTCTGAGGTGTATCCAAAGGAAGACCCTACCGACTCGAACCGCTCCAATGAGCCATCTACAAAGTCAAGGACCCATGGATTTAGTGTGCATTGATTTCCTGTGCTTAGAGCCGGATGCTAGTGGACAGGGAAATATTCTAGTAGTGACTGATCATTTCACACGTTACGCCCAAGCTTTTTCTACGAAAGACCAACGTGCTCCTACGGTGGCGAAGGTTCTGATGGAAAAGTTCTTTGTTCACTATGGCCTACCAAGGAGGATACACTCTGATCAGGGTAGAGACTTTGAAAGCCGGATTGTTGGGCAATTACTGGAACTGCTGGGAATTCAAAAAACCCGAACTACACCATATCACCCTCAAGGTGATGCTCAACCCGAAAGGTTCAATCGCACGCTGCTAAATATGCTGGGGACACTGTCAGAGAGAAGCAGAGCTGGAGTCGTCACATAGCTACGCTGGTACATGCATATAACAGTACGGAGAGTGACGCTACTGGATACTCACCGTACCGTCTTATGTTCGGAAGAGAAGCTCGACTGCTGGTTGATTTGGCATTTGGGCTATCTCTGGATCAGACGTCGGTAGCTTCTCATAGAAATTATGTGGATAGACTTCGGAAGAACTTGGCCTCTGTGTTTGAACAGGCCCGCTTGACCTCAGGAAACAGGGAACAAAGGAATAAGCGGAACTATGACTTGAAAGTTCAGATACAGGATCTACAACCCGGTGATAGGGTTTTGTTGAAGAACTTGGGTGCTGCTGCAAGGCATAAGTTAGCGGATAGATGGAGTTCTCAGGTCTACATTGTCTGCAAGCAACTGCCGGGTCTGCCAGTTTACCAAATCCGGCCGGATGGAAAGGCTGGGCCTCTTAAGAACTGGCACTTGAATCATCTATTACCTTTGAGAGAGGCTGTGAGGATACCAGTTGGGGACAAACTTTCTCTGCCATACCCGCCTGCTCCACGCTTGACTCCCGTTACTCGGTCTCAGCAGACCCGGGTTGTCGAAGAGAGTGAAAGGGACAGTGAGGAAGAAAGTTTTTGTCTGGACTGGATGCGCTCACCAGAGCCTGAAGAGGTCATTCCAGTTCCTGAATGGTGGGAAAGTAGTTTGAGGCCTGAGGCTCCTGAATTTCAATTGGAAGTTCCAGAGGCTACTGAAATCGCTGTAGTTCCTGAAGCCGAGTCTTATGACTACAGTTCCATGCCTTCACTGGAAGGATCATACTCTGAAGAGCTGTCTGTTCCAGTTGTGGAAAGGAGAACTGAACCCGCACCTGTAGTACTTCCACCTGAAGAGGAACTGATTGAGCCAGAACCAAAACGCTCTATTCGACCGCCCCAGAGACTCACCTACGACTCACCAGGACATAGCACTGAAGAGGCCGTCACCACAGTGCGAAGGTTGCCCGAAGTGTCTGCTATGTTAGCTGAGGTAGTCAAAAGCATGAGTCAACTTGAGGAAGTGTATCTAACTCATTGTATGCTTGCTGCTGAGCCTGTATATGTTGCCTAATATTATGTTGAAATGTAATGCAACTGTTATACCTCCTTGGAGAGACCCAAGAGTTCTAGGAGGGGAAGAGTATAGCGCTGGTTTTAAAACACTGTGTTGTAGTATTTATTTTTGGCCACCAGAGGGAGACCGGCGCAATGTAAGACACTGGACATTGGGACTACATTTTCCAGCATGCTTTGCGGGCGGGAACAGGAAGTGGGTGGGAAAGAGAGACTTACATCCGCAGCCTCGTGGAGAGAACCGCCAGAGCGCGCAGAGGAGTGAGGAGAGCAAGACGCACATGAAGGAGATAACGATCGCGACCAGGCCGGAGAGCAGGTGCGGCCTAGTGGAGCTGGAGATCGGTTTCCCCTTTACTGGTCAAAGACCTAGTGATCCATCGCTAGTAACTTTGCACAGATACAGAGTAAGCTGAAGGACCCCGAGTTAGGAGACCGCAGACGATCTAACGGGAGTGCAGGCGGTGAGCTGGACATCTTGTGGCATACACAGACAAGCAAGACAGCGGATCCGGTGGCACAGAATCCCAGTCAAATCGAGCGGAGAGACGTCCTGGGTCGAGCGGAGCGCAGAGTATCTGGCGGATGGGTGAGAGGCCTTCCCGGCCACAGTAAAATAATAAAGCACGCTGCAGTTTTGTCAAAACCTACAGGGCCCCAACGTGACTAGTCGAAGATACACCTGAAATCATTCACTGGCCAGTTTAATATTGTACCCGGGTACCAATACACGCATACACTTACACTTTCTTGGGACACAACCTGTACGGGACTCAGACTCCAACCACGAAGGGGTTAAACATTCCTTTTTTTCTTTTCCGCTACGCATTTCTCGCATTACGAACTACTGTAAATATATATACGTATACCGTGTTGCTCTTTATATGCCAGTTTATTCAGTAAACTATATAACTTATAAAATCCACAACAGTGCTGGTGTATATTTATTCCCTAGTGCGGGGAGACTGACCCGAGGCTTAAATTCAGCGACTCCTCCGGGAGTGAGCGCTACATTTGTATAACCCCATTGTCTTTCTGTGCACATTATTGAAAGCCAACAGTTTTCGTACGTTATAATCCGCAATAGTTAGTATAGGTTTTATTACCTGTGTAAGCCTGTTGAAAACCATTTTGTTTCTTTGTCTTTTAAGCTCTGAAATTCCATGTTATACATTAGGTCTAAAGTGCCCACATCCTACAGAGCTCTAATAGTGGAACCAAGATGAAGGCATTCTGTAGCTATTCTGTGATACAAATGTGCTTCTTTCAATCATATATCCATTAGTCTAACACCAGTCCCCCTGTGTTGTACATGTATATCAATGGTTTTGGTTGTTTAAACCACAAACCATAAGGGCTTTAGGCTTACAGTTACAAGTACTTATACAGCGCCAACAGATTCCGTAGCGCTTTACAATGGGGAGCACAAACAGGTGACCTACATGACACAAGAGGGGAGACAATACTGCCCGTAGGATAACTGTCCGGGTAATACAGCACTTTTGTAGGCGGACAAAAACAGATTCACTTTCAAGACGGCGCCGGACCGGGCACAAGTAAGGATTGTCAGAACACGAGTCTCTTCAGGAAAGGCAAACTTTATTGTGTCGTCACACAAGTGCCCACACAGGATTGAATCGCAAAGAGTGAGCCCCCCCTTTCACCCGTGCAAGGGATCTTATACCAAAAATACGTAATTAGGTACATCCCAGTTAGCCCACCTCCCAATGACACTTTATTCCACCCCACGTGGGTTAATACCTCCCTTTGGCTAATACAAAGACCTTTCATTAATTGGCTGTAAATTGGCAAACTTTGTGTTAGTTTCAGTAAATCAAAATTAATTGCTCTTACTGTTCCGGGCTGCGCCCTCCTCCCTTGCGCCTACAATCACTTGTTACAGATGGCACCTGGCCTGATCTCTACTCCTTTGTCTTTCTGCGGGCCCCAACGACCTTGGAGGATCTACTTCGCTTTTCTCCTCCGTGCCAGGAACAGCAGAGATCTTTCATCAAGCTTTAATTGCTTTTCTGCTAATCTAAACGCATTCCTAAATTTCTACATATACCTCATTCTAGTTTCAGCTACAAACCTGTCTAGTTATATACAAGTGAACCAATATTCTGAACAAGATGGCCGCCTGTGTACAATGGCGGCCGTCTTCCAGCCTATTTCCACTTCACTTTAACCAAATGTTCAGGCAGACATCCCAAGAGCTTACAATCTAAGGGACTGGGGTTACTGAAAGCAAATGGGAGCAGAGGGAAGGTGAAGAAGAATATCATAGGGACTGCATGGGAAGGAGCAGAGGTATGGGCTTAGTAAGAGTAATTAGAGAGAGAAGTGGAGACAGCTCGAGAGGACAGCTGAAATTAGGGACCGGCCCTGGGTGGATGGGAAGGGAGGGTTGGGGCAGTAGTGGGAGAGAGCTGGAGGTCAGTCCGTGAGAGTATGCTGTGGAAAGAGAATGAGGTTTGGTGAAAATGCTCCAGTTACTAACAGTTTACAATGGGGAGGGGTGAGGGGGAGGGAGAAGCAGTTTATGTTTTTCTAAGAGAAATGGTTGGAGATTTAATACATGACTAGACAGCCAGAGATTAAAAAATGCAGACGGGGGCGTGGCCGGACGTTGCAGCGCGTGGTCGCATGTAGGAAGAGCTCCTGTGACCGGCGCTGAGTTTCCAATTCCTGCGGCTTTGTTATTGCATCCCCGGGGCTGAAACTTCACCCACAGGTGGGTGATACTTCCTAGCACCCAGATGGTGCCACCTAAGGCTCAGCGGGCGCTAGAGCCGCTCAAATCGGCAAGGAAAGATCGGGTCCGGGAGGCCCAAGATGGCGGATCTCCCTCCTCTGTTTCCTCCCCCACGCTGGAGGCAGCAGCTGTGGGGCCACCTTGCATGTCTGACATAACACCACCATCGGAAAGCAGACTTCATGCCATTCTGCAAGAACTTCGATCTACCATCCAAGCGGATCTTAAAGAGGCGCTGCAGGAGCTGAGGCGCGATGTACAAGACCTGGGTGAGAGGACTGACTCTTTAGAATCTAAGACAGACGACTTATGCTTAGCCCATAATGACCTGGTGGACCGTCACATTGCTTTGCAAACAGCGCATGACACCATGGCAACGAAACTGGCCGATATGGAAGACCGCTCCAGGCGTAATAATATACGGATCCGGGGCATTCGGAGGCAGTGGGCTCTGTTGATCTCCAGCCTTACATTATAGAACTTTTCCAGATCTTGGCACCTACATATTCATCGCAGGATTTCCTGATGGATCGAGCGCACAGATTGCCGCGTGCAAAAAACCTGCCGCCATCGGCTTCTAGAGAAGTTTTGGTCCGGGTGCATTTTTTTCACGTTAAAGAAGCGTTAATGAGAGCGTCACGGAAATCTATGCCTCTACCGTCTCCGTATGCCGAAGTTTCTTTCTATGCAGACCTGTCAACGGCTACTATGTCTAAAAGACGGGAATTTTCGTCCTTCACCAAAATTTTGCGTGACCACAACATGGCGTATCGTTGGGGATTTACCACAAAGATCTTGTTATGGCGTGAAGGAGTCCTGCACGTCATTCCGGAGCCCACCACGGGAATGCATCTGCTGACAGAATGGAAAGTGGTGGCTGAGTTTACTCCCCCCCCGTGAGGAATCATCTTCGCCGCTGAAAGTTTCTCCGGAGTGGCACCGGGTTCGGCCTAAGTGAGATGATCTGGTCCTGCATTTTTTCGCCTGTGGGCGTGTTCTTTTATTACGCCGGATGCTCTATCGTGGTTTCGGGACTCATCCCCTTTTGTGATTCGTCCCTTGGGTGGCGCCATCTGGGGTTCTATTCCTGCGACTGACTAGCCCCGAGGCTTTTTACTGGCCTGTATATTGGCGCAGTCACCTTCACGGATGAAGTTGGGACTGTGTTTTTCCCCCGCTGGGGTTTTCTTCTTGAACGCGTTGCTTTTCCAATTATACCATTCTGCTGTGTTGATTGACCCCACTCAACTGCATTTATGGAATGCAGTTCTCCTTTTCTTTTCTGGTCTGTTGGGTTTTTTCTGTTTTTATTTTTCTTTTTATGTCCTTTTTCTGGTTCGTCTTAGGTTTGTCTTGTACGTATTGTTTGTCTTATTGGTATGCACTGTAATATATCATTCTGGGCATTATTGTACGCAGGGAAGTCCTCCCATCCTCCCACGGAAATTGTCTGTCAGGACCGTTGTGAGTGCCAGGGGGTTGGGGGCAAATACTGATGAGTAAACCTCAATTCCAAATTTATTCCTTAAATGTACGAGGCTTGAATACTCCGTACAAACGCCATGCTTTATTTCGTGATCTGCATAAGTCTCAACCAGCTATTGTATGTTTGCAAGAGACTCATTTTTGTACGAGACATCCGCCATTTCTGAAATCGCGCATGTATACTGAGGCGTATCACTCCACTGCTCAGACGAAGTCTAAAGGTGTCTCGATTCTATTCCACAGAGACTGGACCTTTGTGTGTTCGGCTCAGTATGTTGATCCGTTGGGCCGCCTTGTGATTCTTGTGGGCACGTTGAACGAATTACAAATTACTATTGCTAACCTATATCTCCCTAATGAAAACCCAATTTCTTATCTTCGGAAAGCTTATGGTAGAGTGAAAAAAATGTCTAGTGGTACGTTGTTTCTATGTGGGGATTTTAACTGCACTCCCGACCCTGACGTTGACACCCAATCGAGCCAACCCAGCTCCAAACCCCGTTCCCCCCCCAGCCTCTAGTAAACAACTAAGGGAATTCATGCACTCGTTTGAACTCTATGATACTTGGCGGATATGTCACCCTACTACGCGCGATTACACTTTTTTTTCTCATGTTCATTCCTCGTATAGTAGAATTGACTTGTGCTTGATTCATAGTTCGGCTTTGTCCCGCCTGTTAGAGGCGACCATAGGCATTATCACGTGGTCTGACCATGCTCCACTTACGCTTACTTTTGAGGCAGCTTTCCCGCCAAGGGGTATGGGGAACTGGAGACTCAACGACTCGCTTATTGTAAATGGAGATGACGTGGCTAACACTATGCAACTCCTTCAGGAGTATTTCACGACGAACATGACTGAGGATGTTGCGACATCGTCGGTTTGGTTGGCACACAAGGCTGTTCTGCGAGGACATTTTATTCAGAAAGGAGCGCAGAGGAAGAGACGTTTTAATGCTCAGACGTCTGCGCTTCTACGACGAATCACTGAGTTGGAGTCCCAGAATAAACCCGCTCCTGCCCCACATATTACTGCTCAGCTGACTCTACAGCGCCGTGAGTTGGAGCACCTTATGCTCCAGGTCACGGCGCGCTCACTTAGGAGGCTTAACTATGCCCACTATACCCAAGGGAATAAACCGGGGAAATTGCTGGCGTCTAAATTGAAAGGGAAAAGAATGCAAACTAACATACCATTCCTTTTGGATGCTAATGGCGTGAAAATTTACAATCCTGCCCTTATCACTGATGAATTTGCACGCTATTATGCCTCCTTATATAACCTGGGACTAAACAACACCGTGCCGACCCCTGCATTAGACGACATAGAGCTCTTTCTCCAGACGGCTAATCTCCCTTCTATAACTGCCCCTCAGGCTACAGGTTTGCTGGCTACGTTACAGAGGAGGAGGTATATAAGGCTATTAAGGCGCTCCGAAAAAATAAAGCTCCAGGCCCCGACGGTTTTACGAATCTGTACTACCAGAAATTTGCTTCTTTCTAGTCCCGATTCTTACCCTGGTTTTTAATGATATTAAGGATACCGGCATTATCCCTTCGGAGATGCTGCAAGCGACAATAGTCACCCTGCCTAAACCCGGTAAAGCCCCGACACATTGTGCCAATTTCCGTCCCATCTCCCTGTTGAATGTAGATGCCAAGTTATATGCTAAATTGCTGGCAAATAGATTGGCCCCTCTACTTCCTTCTTTGATTGCGAATGAGCAGACTGGCTTTGTCCCAGGCCGCCAAACGTGGGACAACACCCGACGGTTTTATGATATACTCGACCTGGCCCATAGGACTAACAGTTCTGGACTCCTGTTGGCATTGGATGCTGAAAAGGCATTTGATCGCCTGCACTGGGGGTATATGCGGACGGTGTTACTAAAGTTTGGCTTCCCAGCACAATTTATAAACAGCGTTATGGCCCTCTACTCAGATCCGTCGGCAAAAGTATTGGCTTCAGGGTTTCTATCATCCGCTTTCCATATAACAAATGGCACCCGTCAGGGTTGCCCTTTATCCCCGTTAATATTCATTCTGGCCTTAGAACCCCTGGCGTTGCAGATTAAAACGGCTCCGGCTATTAAGGGCTTATCAACCCCGAATGGGGAACATAAATTGGCACTGTTTGCGGACGACATACTGCTCTTTCTGACCACACCGGAGACCTCGCTCCCTCCCCTGTTTAGCCTCCTCGATAATTTTGGCGCGATATCCTATTATAAAAATAACATAAGTAAAACGCAAGCTCTCCCTATAAATATTGCTGCTTCGCCCCTCAGCTCTCTGCGTAGTAAATACCCTTTTGACTGGCGTTCTACCTCTTTAAAATATCTAGGTATATCCCTTTCTAAATCGCGGGGAACCATCCTTAAAGAAAACTTTACACCACTCTTGAACTCTATTGAGGCGCAGCTCTCCAAATGGAACACAATCGACTCATCTTGGCTGGGTCGTTTGGCGGCCATGAAGATGTGTATCTTACCCCAAATTTTATATTATTTCAGGAATATCCCGGTTTTCATCCCGGCGCATTTATTGCTCCGGTTGCAAAAACTAATTCATGCACACATATGGAAGGGGAAGCCTCCTCGTGTGTCGGCCTCCACGGTTTAGCGCGGCGTAATGGTGGGTTGGGGTTTCTGGATCTGCAATCTTATTACAAAGCAGCCTTACTAGCCCAACTGTTGTCATCAATGTATCAAAAAGAACCACCACTATGGCTGCAGCTGGAGAATGCCATGATTTTCTCATACCGACTCCATGACCTGATGTGGCTCACATTCCTGCCGAGGAATAGTACCACGGGTTTGTTGCCTGTTTCGATGCTCTCTCTCATGGCATGGCGATTGTGGGGCCGTCAATTGGTGAGGCCTTACAATTTACTTTGCCTTGCCCCCTTAAGGGTTCTGTGTCGCTTTATTCCCGATTTAACCTTAGACTCCTGGATCAGGCGAGGCTTGACTCATGTATGGCAGCTCTTCACGCCACACTCCCTGAAAACCTTCCCCGATTTGGTACAGGAATTCGCTATTCCATCAAAGGAATGCTTCACATATCTTCGTGTGAAACATGCTTTGACCCAGAAAGGCCTTACCTCTTTCATGGATGTGAACCTCTCGGCTTTTCATAAATTGTGTATGGGACGAAAATGTCACATGAAACCGCTGTCCCTTTGATACAACAGCCTCCTAACTCCGACCCCGCCTAAAAAACTACCCTATATGGTTAATTGGGAAAAAGACCTAGCCTTAACACTTTCCATAGAAGATTGGTCATACGCCATGGACACGATATATAAATATTCTAGAAGTACCAATTTACGAGAAGCCCATATCAAACTCCTGTGCAGATGGTATTTAACACCCACCCGATTGGCCCATATTTCAGGGAACACAGGTCTCTGTTGAAGATGTCTTACAGGCACTGGCTCATTATTGCACACTTTCTGGCTTTGTCCCATGCTGGGGGGATATTGGGAAAAGATAAATAGATTGATCTCCCATTGTACTTCACTTAAACTCCCACTTTGTCCGAAAATGTACCTCTTACACCTTATACCTGTTACAATTCAGACCCGTCATAGGAGGTTTATCTCCATGGTACTTGGTACAGCTAAAATTGTAATAGCTAGACATTGGCGGTCCTCTATGTGTCCCTCTATGAAGGAAGTTATGGGGGCCCTGGAAAATGTTTTCAAATATGAGGAAATGTTTCACACCGCTAACAATTCTATGAGCCTGCTACATGATACGTGGGAGGGATGGAAGATGTTTGTTGAATCTGGAAACCTGATATAAGATATGTCGACTGTAAGATGATAGTGCTGCCATGTTTTCTGTTTTATGTTTTATGTTAGTTTAGGAATTATATGTTATTAGAAAATGGAGTGCGCACAGCTGACCCCCTTTTTCAGTTTACGAAGATAATCCAATTGAATTATATTGTTTATTGCCATTGATGCTCATTTATGCTTCTTCCTTTGGAAGGTTCTTTCATTTAAATGTATGTACCACTTTTTGTGCCTCTCAGCACTTTTCCATTGAATTCATTAGGGGCGTGTATACTTTGTGTACTCGTTTGAGATCTTTGGGGAAATATTCAGACCTACATGCTTAGTACTTCTCCATTGAACACATGGGGGGGGACGAATGTGGATATGCATGCTTAGTACTTCTCCATTGAACACATGGGAGGGACGAATGTGGACATGATTGCTTAGTACTTCTCCATTGAACACATGGGGGGACGAATGTGGATATGCATGCTTAGTACTTCTCCATTGAACACATGGGAGGGACGAATGTTGATATGCATGCTTAGTACTTCTCCATTGAACACATGGGGGGACGAATGTGGATATGCATGCTTAGTACTTCTCGAACACATGGGAGGGACGAATGTGGACATGATTGCTTAGTACTTCTCCATTGAACACATGGGAAGGACAAATGTTGATATGCATGCTTAGTACTTCTCCATTGAACACATGGGGGGACGAATGTGGATATGCATGCTTAGTACTTCTCCATTGAACACATGGGGGGACGAATGTGGATATGCATGCTTAGTACTTCTCCATTGAACACATGGGGGGACGAATGTGGATATGCATGCTTAGTACTTCTCGAACACATGGGGTGGATTTTGGACATGTATGCTTAGTACTTCTCTATTGAGCACAATGAGGGCATATTCCGGCATTATAAGGACCTCTTCGTTTAGTATGCCTGCATTTAATTCATAGGGGGCATATGGAAGACGCTCCTGCTTAGTAAAGCTTCACTGAACTTATTGATTTCATTGTGGACATTCATTCTTAGTATTTCTCTTTTGGGGTCATACAGGGTGATCATTCTTAGCATTGCTTTTTTGTTCTCACTGACGAGATACACGGATACTTCTGCTTAGTGTTTCTCTATCGCTCTTCTTGGACTATCTGTAAACACTTGTGATTTGTATTTTTCAGTGAGGCATAAACAATTCTGCTATATTTCTCAAATTATATCATTAGGGTCGTATTTTATTATAATTATACTTATTTATAAAGCGCCATCATATTCCGCAGTGCTGAACAATGGGTATGATACAGACAGGGTTACAATACATTGAACAACATTTGATAAACTGATACATGAGGAAATAAGGGCCCTATTCCCGTGGGAACTCACAATCTAGAAGGGTTGGGGTGGAAACAAGAGGAGAGGACTGCAATGTGAGAGTGATGGACTGGTTGGGGCAGTGATGTATTTTAGTGAGTTGGGTGGCAGACTTCCCCATATGGGAATGTCTTATACGAGAGGGAGAGATGAAAATAGTGGAGGGGTTGGTGGTACAGAGGCAGGAGTTCCATTTTAGGATGAATGCTGAGTAAAAGAGTAGAAGAGACAGGGAGCGCATTGCGCAGCAGTATGTGGACCTTGCAGTTCCAGTTCCAGCAGGGGGAGGGGGAGCTGGTGGCCAGAAGACCACTGCAGAGCTTGCATGGGAGAGACCAGAAGCCTGGGATTAGTAAGAGTAATTAGAGCGAAGTGGAGACAGCTGGAAAGGATGCCTGAAATTAGAGGCCGGTCCTGGTGTGGGTGGGGGGTGATGGGGAGGCAGGGTGGGACTGATCAGTGTTAAAATTACATTTTTGCTGTGTGTTTCTGTGTGAAAAGGAAATTAATTCAGGTAAGTATCTAGGTGCCAGAGGCCTTTGTAATGGGGGTGGGGGGCACTAGTGAAAGACTAGCTACATATTCTATCTAAAAATGCGGCAATTTAGAGGATAATCAGCCAGAAATTGATGCATGCAGACATAAAATACAATTGCGATGATAGAGTATTGCAGAATGTGATGGTGGCCATTGTGTTGAGATCTGGATACCTGGCTTGTGATTGCAGAGATGTTCCTTGCAGACTGATGAGTGTTAAAATGAAACGTTTGCTGTGTGTTTCTGGCTTGTGATTGCAGAAATGTATTTGGAAATGCATGCCTTTTTCTGTACTTGATGGGGTCATATATGGACAATCGTGCTTGGTATTTCTCCATTGAACTCATTGAGGTCCTGTATGGATGTTCAGGCTCTATTATTGAGGTCATTATTAGACTTTCATCATTAGTATTTGCCCTTTGAAATCATATACAGGCGATTATTTTTAGCTTAGCTCCTTTGATGTCACTGGAGACATACATTTATGGTCTTGCTTAGTGTTTCTCCATTGGACTGATTGGAAGCTTCTGTGGACAATCACGCTTTGTATTTTTTCATCGAGGTCATATACCAATGCACACTTTTAGTATGTTTCCCATGAAGTCTGTTGCATTTGGATATGAATACCTAGTATTTCTACTTTGTACATGAAAGGGAATACAGATGCACATGCTTTGTATATTAAATTAGGGTCATCTACTATTGTTTGTATTTCTCCTTTGATCTCATTAGAATCTTATTTGTGTTTTTGTGTGCTTGATGGAACATATATGGACAGGTATGTTTAGTATTTCTCCATTGAGCTCATCTGGGTCCTATATATGCATGTTCATACTCAATGTTTCACATTTGGTATTATCGGGTTTATATTCAGGCATTCATGCTTACTATTTCCCCATGATCCCATTTAGGATCATAGACCGACGCTACAGCTTTGAATTTCTCCTTTGATTTCATTGGAAGGGATACCGATGGTGATAAAGCTCACACTGTGCCATATTATCATTGACTGTGAACATTTCCTCCTTACTTATTCACGACTTCTGCTTTTAAGGTTACTCTTTCCTGTTACCGTATCATTGTATACTTTCTTCTATAATATTGTGTGTGTCCTTTATGTGTTTGTTATATTTGATAATAAATAAGCTTTCTGAAGGATAAAGACCATTGAATAGATGTTCCAGACGATTCTACCACTCACACACAGACTGAAACAAAGCCAGTAATTCAATGAATAACCTCTGTACCAATACAATATAATGGTTTCCCTGTTACTTTCAAGTTTTTTTCCCCCAGCTATTATTTAATGATGGTGATGGCTATGATAAGTTGACATTTAGAGAGCAAGTTTATTAATACCTTATCCCTGGTGTTTGAACCATGTTTGTGTACATATGCATTCGGTTCAGTGAACAGGGGGAAAAGCAGATATTGTTAAGATTTAATATTTACCTTAACTACAAATAGCAATTAACGAAATTGTTAATTAATTCCTCTATTCATGTATGCTTTTATTAATAAATTAGCAGGTTGTTGAAGTTAAAGTGTAGGTAATGATTATTTTGTTAATCTGGAATGATTTTGTGAAATGCCATTGTTACTAGTTGTATGGATTTGATAGTAAATATTAAAGCTTTACTCTAAATCCATTTTTGTCCAAACTGGAATTGACCATATATGAAATGGAAAAGACGTGAGTATTTTAACCTAATCGTAATCAAAGTTCCCCCTATCTTTGTGCCCTTGCCTTCCATCGCACCCTTGCCCACAGTTTACACAGCCTCTGTGCCTCTTGGAGAAGTGTGGATGCTGGCCTCTTGCCAAGGGACTGTGGACCAATGCGGGAAAGCCAACTCGACAATGGGCACCTAAGTAGACCTATTGTCAGTATTGTCTATTTCTGTCTGTGCAATTGTTTGCCCTTTAGATTTGTTTGATCTTCAATTGTTGATAATGTGTTAATCCCATCTGTTTTAAACTAATCAAGGTTTCTGTATCTCCTGAAGGAATTCACATCCCCCTCATCTAGACAATATTTTCCTTTGATTGTGTCATTTTACCACCACACCCGGTTTCTCACATAAAGTGGTCTCCATTTCAAATTAAAGACATTCTTCTTCCCTGCATTAAGTCTTGTCTGGTGTTTGGGGAGCGATACATAGAATTATTCAGCACTTTTAAAATTGAAACCTATGGGATTTGCCTGTTTAAACCTGTCAAATGAAACCACCAAAAATCTGGTCATTTCACTGATCTTTTGATGCTGTTCAGTTTTCTCTGAATAAATTAACCATTACTTCTCTATGGGGATTTCACTTCTGCCGAAGGTCACTGCATTTGACTGCAGGTCAAATATTGGTAAATTGCCAGCTTTTTCGAATAGCCAAATGGCCACGAAATTGCACCGTTTTGGGTGAAATTCACTGTTCGGTGCAATTTGGTGGCCAATTCAGCTCTCTTTGAATAACCCCCATAGTGTAAACTGCATAATATGTCAACTGTAAAATAGGACATTAAAGGGACACGCTGCTTATCCTGAACACTTTCTAGTTTTAAAGTGGTCAGAATGTGAGGAACCCCCCCCCCCCCCAGTGTTCCCAAGCTGTAAATTATAGGAATCTAAATGGAAATTTCCATTTTTCTTATTATTTTTACATTTATTGTTATAGCATACTGGCAGGACATGACATATATACATATTAATGATTTATTTTGAATCTGCTGTAAATAAGTATATATAATATGTCTGGGTCTTGTAATAAAACATGAATTCAAGCAACATTTAAACATGATGAGTACAAAACTGTCAAAATTAGCCCAGCACACAGAGGTGAAATGGCTCAGCAGTAAAGGGGTTAATATTGCTGTATAGCTGCTGCTATTCTGATGCGTTTATGATATGCATTTCGCTCAAATGCTTGTCAGGTAGAGTTGTTAATAATATTAGGAAATCAATACCCCTAGACATCATTAGGACCTTTCCCTCTCCTTGAACATAATAACTTGTATTGGAAAACTGTCATTGTTATGCATATATATGCGTTTTGTTTCGATGCATTAACTTGTTGGAGTCTTTACGCTAAGCTTGGTTCACTCGTTTTGACAATTCCTGGAGAATCTATATTTATCAAGTCTGGTTGTGACACTCTTTGACTTATCACCATTTATACTTTGTGCTTTGTTATAGTCACACCTGAACACCTTCTCAGAGCACAAATCATTACTTTTAAATCCGGCAATAATATATATATTTTTTTTTTCATATTTTTAACTCTATTAAACCTTCAGGTTAAATGCATTCTCATGCCCTCACTACACTCACTAAATATCTTGAGGGTATTTTTTCTTTACTACCACACATGTTTTTTTTCCCCCCTTGTCAAATGTAGTTTTCTTCTAGACTTTGGACGGTAAAGGTGGTCTTAAATTTAGAAGTGAAAAATAATTAAAAAAAAAATGTATTTACATAGTATATACATAGGCTGAAAAAAATATATACGCCCATCGGGTTCAGCCTTTCATACATCACCGGCTACTGTTGATCCAAAAGAAGGCAAAAAACCAAGTCTGACACGTTCGTCAATATGCAACATACTGGGAAAAAAATCCTTCTTGGACCCCAGAATGGCGTCAGATTTCTCCTTGGATCAAAAATCTTTTACCCACATATTAAATATAATGACCCTTAATATTATGTTTTTGAAGGAAGTCACCCAGTCTTCGTTTAAAAGTCTGTACAGTCTCTGACCCAACCACCTCAACAGGCAGAGCATTCCACAGCTTTATTGTTCTCACTGTAAAGTAACCCTTCCTATGCTTTAGGCTGAATTTCCTTTTATCCAGTCTAAATGGGTGACTTCATGTCATGTGTATAGTCCTGTTAATGAATAGGTTTCTAGATCATGGTTTATAATGGCCTTGTATATATATTTATATAAAGTTATCAGATCCCCTTTAAGGCCCCGTATATATTTATATAAAGTTATCAGATCCCCTCTAAGGCCCCGTATATATTTATATAAAGTTATCAGATCCCCTCTAAGGCCCCGTATATATTTATATAAGGTTATCAGATCCCTCTAAGGCGCTGTTTCTCTAAACTAAACAGGTTTATGCTTGTTAGTCTTTCCTCATAACTTAACCCTTCCATTCCCTTTATTAATTTAGTTGCCCGTCTCTGCACTTTTTCTAGCGCTATAATATCCTTTCTTGAGACAGGTGCCCAAAATCACACAGCATATTCAGGGTGCGTCTGACCATTGATTTATACAGAGGCAAAATTATGTTTTCATCTCGAGAGTGAACTCCCCTTTTAATGCATGCCAGTACTTTGCTGGCCCTGGCGGCTGCTGTTTGACATTGCAGATTGTTACTTAGTTTGAAGTCTATGATTATTCCAATATCCTTCTCCTGCTTGGATTTCCTTAACTCGGCACCATTTAGGGTATAAAATGCTTATGTTTTCTTCACTCCAAAGTGCATAACCTTGCATTTATCTAGATTAAATTTCATCTGCCATTTAAGTGCCCAGTCCCCCAATCTATCTAAATCCCTCTGCAGCGAAGTAACATCCTGTTCACATTGTATTACTTTTCCTAGTTTTGTGTCTTCTGCAAACACTGATACATGACTTCCGATGTCTATTTCAAGGTCATTTATAAATAAATTGAATAGAATTGGTCCTGTAACAGACCCCTGAGGGACACCACTTACTACTGATGTCCATCTTGAAAATTTACCATTTATGACCACTCTCTGTACCCTATCTTTTAGCCAGTTTTCTATCCAAGAACAAGTATTCTCATCTAGACCAGTTTTTCTTATTTTAAATAGTAACCTCATGTGTGGAAATGTGTCGAAAGCTTTGGCAAAATCCAAGTAAATAACATCTACTGCGACCCCCTGATCTATACTGACACTTACTTCCTCATAGAACCAATTAGGTTAGTCTGACATGATCTGTGTGTCAAAAGACCATGCTGATTTTTGCTAATTACATTATACCTCCCAATAAATTCCTGAATATTATCCCTTAGCAACCCCTCAAATACTTTCCCAGCCACAGATGTTAAGCTCGCTCAGATTTGTCAATCTATTATTATTATTATGGCTCAGTCACTTAACCAATGATATGTTCTTATCTCTGCGTACCTATACCCCTCACTTTCGCCTTCAAGACTTTTTCCGAGCTGCCCCCCTTTTAACCCCATAAAGACCACTGACATACATGGTACGTCCTGGGAAAGTCCCGTTAAGGACCAAGGGCATACCATGTACATCATGGTCCTATAACCATGGTCCCTCCCTATACTCATCTCTCTGGCCAGGGTCCCACTTTGGTCTGGCTTCATTGAAGTCACATCAACGGTTTTATGGGCCCCGGCCGTCACACTGACGTCCTCATCGGGCACTGCTGGGGGAGAGCCTGAAAGGGGGGATCCTTTGGACCTCTTTACCTCCCGAACAGCTAACAGTAAAAAAAAAAGAAGCACCACTGGAAAGGGCACAGTCTTGCCCTTCCAGCATTGCCTCGCTTTAAACCCTTTGGTGCCGGATCGCAATTTGACACCAGATAGCGCTCCTCTCCAGGAGGTGGCTGACATCTTGGATGTGAGCCAAGCCTCTGGGCCCCCCTTCCTGACGTTGTTGCCATGTGCGCAGGGAGCCTTGGGTGGTTACTCCCGTAGCTGCAAGGTGGAGATGGGTGGGTCGTTTGGTTAGATTTTGGGGGTCGAAGTTTGAAAAAGTGTGGGGTTTTTTTCCCATCATATTTCATAATTTTTTTATAGTAAACTATACGATATGTTTAAAATAAATAATGGTATCTTTAGAGAGTCCATTTAATGGCGAGAAAAAACGTATATAATATGTGTGGGTTCCATAAACGAGTAAGAGGAAAACTAGACCTAGACACGAACAGCGCAGAAACGTAAAAACAGCAGCGGGCACTTTCGGACAGACAATGGTAAAATCTCCTGCTCCCTATGGGGTTAAGGAACTCCCTCCTTCACAACATTTACCCTTAGTTTTAATCTTGCAGATTATCCGTTCTCACCATAATCTCCCCTTTTGTACCTTTCCTGCTCCCATACAGCCCATTACTTCTCATACTCTGCCTGCAGCTCTTTGTGCCCTCTTAGATCGTAAGCTCTTGAGCAGGGTCTTCTTTTCCCATCATTTCCGTGTGTCAAACCTATTTGTTAATTTCACATTTGTTTTGGCCCACTCACTCACGGCACTGTAGATTATGTCGGCACTTTGTAAATAATTATTGTTTGTGTTCAAGGAAGCACATCTTTGTAGCTCAGTCCACCCCCGCCCACTTGTACACTATAGCTAACATTAGCCCTTGCATAAACTGTGTGTAGATCCTTAGCCACGCCCCTGAGGATTTTTTTTATCCCATCAGAATAGTCTATATTTTTCTCCTTGGTCTACTTAACTTCTTTTTAGAGAAGTACAACAGACTAAGGGGCTAAATTCTTTACCTAACACTAAAATGGGGAAAATCTGCACCTGTTTTCCCATTGCGTCCCCATTTTAATGATAGATTCCAGGGCAGGCGCTACTTCGGTGCCTTGCCCTGGAATACAACAACAGTCTCAGTGATACTTGTGGTAGCGCTTCTGCGCCGACGTATCAACTTCTGGCGCCCATAGGACTCCATGGAGGTTTGCGCTGCCGGGCCGCAAGACCTGCACGAATCACTCCTGCGAGATTGCGTCGCTGTATTGAGAGAGACTGGGAATTTTTTGTCTCCGGTCTCTACTCCTGACGGCAAGAAGCGTTGGATCGGCCATCGTTGTCGCTGCAGGATGAGAGGTGAGTATGGGATTTATTGGGGAGGGTTTAGGGGGTGCTAAATGATATTGAAAAAGCTGATTCAGCTTTTAGGTGTTACTAAAATTTTGTTTAGCCCATCGCTGCGGTAATTGGCGCTAGCACTTTGTAATACCTTACTTATCCTAACGCTAATTACTGATTGCGCTTTGCGTGTTAAGTATAGGATGCGCAAAGTACAGTAAACTCATGCAAGCTTGCGCAAACACTGATACGCTAATGTATTGTTCACGGGTTTAGCATCAGGAATGTAACATGGGGGAACGCGACAAAGTCGTTTATCCTAGCATTAACAGGGACTCATTCGAACGCTACCGTTAGCGTTCACTATGTAATTTAGCCCTAGATTTGTCGACACACCCAGTAACAAAAGTGCATTAGTGATTCCATGCGCCCCGTTTAATTTTTCCAAAAAAAAACATGGGTCTAAGCCAGTGGTTCCCAACCGCGGTCCTCAAGTACCCCTAACAGGCCAGGTTTTAAGGATCACCTTGTGGAAATGCAGACTGAATCCTGCAATCGATACCGGCTAGGTGGAGTAGAGGTAACATCACTGCTCTGCGTGGAGAGAGTCTGTGGAGTCATGGGTTCGATCCCAACGAGCACCTCTCCAGTAAGTGTCCTTGGGCAAGACACCCAACGGTACATACTCGCCACCCAGGACATACTTAAAAACGAGAGAAATCTCAATGTATCCTTCCTGGTAAAATCCTATCACCTGTGCTGTGCTTCAGATATCCTGCAAACCTGGCCTGTTAGGGCGACATGAGGACTGCGGTTGGGAACCACTGGTCTAGGCAAACCTAAGGCGTGTCTTGACATGTCAATAAGTTCATAACCAAAAGAAAGCCTTACACGGTGAATAACACAGTTTGTTATCACTTGTTATTGAGAGGAGAAGCTCTTGGAGTCAAGGTTTTCCAGGTACATGAAGCACTTTCTATAGTTCGGTTATTAGAGGCATTCTATTATCTTGTGTGGGAGGAATTTCTACATTTCATAACCGCACCGTGTTTGACTTCTGCTTTTCAATATTTGCATAGGAATAATATATTTTATTTATGAGTAACAATATCGTTCTGCATTAATTTACGTCTTTTCTTCTAGAGTGGGTTTCGTTATAATGCGGGAGATTGGAATCCCATTAATTAGAATTGTGCGTTTTCCTAAGGCACCGTGATGACTAATGCACAAAATATGGTATATTGAATGCAGAAATGTTTTATGAAATGTCACGCTATAAGGATCTGCTCGGACCTACTGTGCGGCGAGAATAGAAGCAATTCTGTGGAATAGGTGTATGATATGGACAGTATCCGCGTTTTGTGTAAATTTAAACAGACAGTGTTGTGATAGAAGGTCATGATCAGTGTTGCGTAGCGTTACCTTCTTACCAGAAGCGCATAGAACTCTTTCTGCATCACTGACATCTGGACTTATGTCAGGTCCAAATTCCAAGTATAACGGGAAGTCTAAATTGTATTAACCCCTTCACTACAAAGTGCTAGTATCATAACATTTTAATTGAAACATGGGATGCATATTTAATGGTTAAATATGGAGTAAAAAGGCAGTTTTGCACAGGGATCCTTATTCCGATTTGGTTAAAAGTTAAAGAATATTGTAAATTTTCTCATTTTTGATTTTTCCTTTTTTTTATGTATTCATGTATCCTTTACAGAAATATTGCTTGGATGATAGGTTCTAGAATCTAGATTGTCTTTTATCTACATTATCAGCATACAGGCAGAAATGGCCTTTGTGTAACATACAGTAAATGTGATAGATAATAAAAATGGTGAGATCTGCTTATGGGTGTTTGTAGTGATCATAATGTGATTGTTAGAAGTGCAGCTTCAACAAAAAATACCAATATCTGTATGTGCTGCATAATGCCTGTGTATGGGAATTACAGTAACACTTTGTATCTGTATGTGCTGCATAATGCCTGTGTATGGAAATTACAGTAACACCTTGTATCTGTATGTGCTGCATAATGCCTGTGTATGGGAATTACAGTAACATCTTGTATCTGTATGTGCTGCATAATGCCTGTGTATGGGAATTACAGTAGCACCTTGTATCTGTATGTGCTGCAGAATGCTAGCAGAATGCTTGGTTGTGTAGGGAGAGGTATTAGCAGTAGGAAAAGGGAAGTGCTCATGCCACTGTACAGAGCACTGGTGAGACCTCACTTGGAGTACTGTGTGCAGTACTGGAGACCGTATCTCCAGAAGGATATAGACATCTTAGAGAGAGTTCAGAGAAGGGCTACTAAAATGGTGTACGGCTTGAAGGAGAAAAGTTACCAGGAAAGGCTTAATGATCTTAACATGTACAGCTTGGAAAAAAGACGAGACAGAGGAGATATGATAGAAACATTTAAATACGTAAAGGGAATCCACAAGGTAGAGGAAGGGAGTATATTTAAAGGAAACAAAGTAGCAAAACAAGAGGACATAGTCTTAGATTAGAGGGGCAAAGGTTTAAAAGTAACATCAGGAAGCATTATTTTACTGAGAGGGTGGTAGATACATGGAACAGTCTTCCAGTAGAAGTGGTAGAGGCCAAAACAGTAATTGAATTTAAGCAGTCATGGGATAGGCATAAGGCTATCCTAAACAAAAGATAAATCCAGGTAAAGTATCCATGTAATTGGGCAGACTAGATGGGCCGAAAGGTTCTTATCTGCCGACATTTTTCTATGTTTCTAATGCCTGTGTATGGGAATTACAGTAACATCTTGTATCTGTATGTGCTGCTTAATGCCTGTGTATGGAAATTACAGTAACATCTTGTATCTGTATGTGCTGCTTAATGCCTGTGTATGGAAATTACAGTAACACCTTGTATCTGTATGTGCTGCATAATGCCTGTTTATGGGAATTACAGTAACATCTTGTATCTGTATGTGCTGCATAATGTCTGTGTATGGAAATTACAGTAACACCTTGTATCTGTATGTGCTGCATAATGCCTGTGTATGGCAATTACAGTAACCTCTTGTATCTGTATGTGCTGCATAATGCCTGTGTATGGAAATTACAGTAACATCTTGTATCTGTATGTGCTGCATAATGCCTGTGTATGGGAATTACAGTAACACCTTGTATCTGTATGTGCTGCATAATGCCTGTGTATGGGAATTACAGTAACATCTTGTATCTGTATGTGCTGCATAATGCCTGTTTATGGAAATTACAGTAACATCTTGTATCTGTATGTGCTGCATAATGCCTGTGTATGGGAATTACAGTAACATCTTGTATCTGTATGTGCTGCATCATGCCTGTGTATGGAAATTACAGTAACATCTTGTATCTGTATGTGCTGCTTAATGCCTGTGTATGGAAATTACAGTAACATCTTGTATCTGTATGTGCTGCTTAATGCCTGTGTATGGAAATTACAGTAACACCTTGTATTTGTATGTGCTGCATAATGCCTGTATATGGAAATCACAGTAACATCTTGTATCTGTATGTGCTGCTTAATGCCTGTGTATGGAAATTACTGTAACACCATGTATCTGTATGTGCCGCATAATGCCTGTGTATGGGACTTACAGTAACGCCTAGTATCTGTATGTGCTGCATAATGCCTGTGCATGGAAATTATTACAATGCAAAATCAATCACTTTTTTTGATAGTGAAAGGGTTAAGGACACAAATGTTATGCTAGACACTATACACTATAGTTTATGAGGTAAATTTGATCAAATAGGATGAAAGGTTCTAGAATCTAGATTGTCTTTAATCTACATTATCCGCATACAGGCAGAATTTACCTTTGTGTAACATACAGTAAATGTGATAGATAATAAAAATGATGAGATCTGCTTATGGGTGTTTGTATTGATCATAATGCAATTGTTAGGAATGCAGCTTCAACAAAAAAATACCAATATCTGTATGTGCTGCATAATGCCCATCTAAGGAATTACAGTGAGAGAATCATTCTCCCCTTGCAGTCCTCTCCTCCTGTTTCCAACCAGTCCATCACTCTCACCTTGCAGTCCTCTCCCCCTGTTTCCAACCAGTCCATCCCTCTCGCCATTGTAGTCCATCCCTCTCGCCTTGCAGTCCATCCCTCTCGCCTTGCAGTCCATCCCTCTCACCTTGCAGCCCATCACTCTCACCTTGCAGCCCATCACTCTCTCCTTGCAGCCCATCACTCTCTCCATGCAGCCCATCACTCTCTCCTTGCAGCCCATCACTCTCTCCTTGCAGCCCATCACTCTCTCCTTGCAGCCCATCACTCTCGCCTTGCAGCCTATCACTCTCACTTTGCAGTCCAACACTCTCACCTTGCAGTCCTCTCCTCCTGTTTCCACCCCAACTCTTCTAGATTGTGAGTGCCCACGAGAATAAGGCCCTCGTTTCCTCCTGTACTGGTTTATCAAAATGTTGTTCAGTCTCAATGTATTGTAACCCTGTCTATATCGTGCCCATTGTTCAGCGATGTGGAATATGTTGGCGCTATAAATAAAGTATAATAATCAGCCTATAACCTGACACCCTAAAATATGTTCGTTCCCCTATAGCCAATTGAAAGTTGTTGTTTTTTTTTGGGTGGGGATATAATGTTGGGATACATTTGACAGCTGGGGCTAGAAATGTATGAAGGATGGCACCAGAGAAGATTGTGTCCGGGAGGAAGGTAATGAGGTGGAAAAAGAGGACAGCGTATGGAATAAATGACTATTTGCAGAAATTATATTATATGGCTTCCTAGGACCTAAAGCAATGAGCGTTTAAAAAGCTGAATGTGATCGTTATCAAAATTATAGAAATGATATGAATGAATATTTTCGATCAGAGGCAGCACACATATCCTCATGCAGAACCTCGTGTGTCGTCAATGCTGACACCCAGTGTCACAAATGTTTAAATTCAAACAAAACACGGCAAACACTGATTTCGCTAGAGTCACGCGGCATTTTGTTGCTCATCAGCTTGTTTTTTCATGCGGAGCCGCGTATTTATTTCTATTAATGCCGAGTACTGGACCTCGTCGTTTTTCAGGCACACATAGCTTTGTATGCCACAAACCTGCAAACGGGGTGAGTGTAGATAATGTTTAAATTCACTCTGAGCACTGTGCGTGGTTAGTGTATCTCCACAGTGCGTGCAAACAATTACTTTATTCCTGCAGGGCTTTAAATAGGGTGGTCTACGTTCACATCGCCTGAAAGCTCTGCAATCTGCTCCGTCTTCCTATCTTTTCAGAGCTGTGTGCGCGCGCGCCATGCCTTTTTATCTTCACAGGGCACCAAATGCAATAGAAATAATCATTCTATCGCCACATGTGTCCTTTACATAAGTGGTTCTCAACCCTGTTCCTCCGGTACCCTAACAGGCCAGGTTTTAAGGATCACCTTGGGGAAAGGCAGAGTGAATCCTGCAATCACTGAGCAGCAAATCATATCACCTGTGCTGTGCTTCACATATCCTGAAAACCTGGCCTGCTAGGCGGACCTGAGAACCAGGGTTGAAAACCACGGCTTTACAGTTGTGTTCAAAATTTATTCAACCCCCAATGCTGTAAAGGGTTTTAGGGAATTTAGTGTACATTTGTAATTGTATTCAGAATGAAATCCTACAAGGACTTTTTAAAGAACCATATGCAACTAAAATGACATCAATTGGTTTTGTAATACAGTAGTAAATGTTTCTTTTGTGAATTCTTCATTGACACAATTATTCAACCCCTTAAAGACTACCACTCTGAAGAACAGAGGTTCATTCAAGTGTTTTCAATCAGGTATTGAAAACACCTGTGGATGTCACGGAGCAGCAATAAAGCATAATAAGCACCAATTAGGCAGCTTTAAAATGACTGTGATACTCAGCTCCTTCTAGACATTTACTGGTGTGGTTACAAACATGGTGAAGTCAAGAGAATGGTCCAGGAAGACAAGAGAAGAGGTGATTACTCTTCACAGGAAGGGCAATGGCTATAAGAAGATTGAAAAGATGTTAAACATACCAAGAGAGACCATAGGAAGCATCATTCGCAAATTCAAGGCAAAGGGCACTGTTGAAACGCTACCTGGTCGTGGCAGAAAGAAGATGCTGACTTCGACTGCTGTGCGCTACCTGAAGCATAGAGTGGAGAAAAGTCCCTGTGTGACTGCTGAGGAACTGAGAAAAGATTTGTCAGATGTGGGTACTGAAGTTTCAGCTCAGACAATACGGCGCACACTGCGTAATGAAGGCCTCCATGCCAGAACTCCCAGGCGCACCCCTTGCTGTCTCCAAAGAATAAGAAGAGTCGACTGCAGTATGCCAAAAGTCATGTGGACAAACCACAGAAGTTTTGGATAATGTTCTGTGGACTGATGAAACAAAATTAGAACTGTTTGGGCCCATGGATCAACGCTATGTTTGGAGGAGGAAGAACAAGGCCTATGAAGAAAAGAACACCTTGCCTACTGTGAAGCATGGCGGGGGGTCAATCATGCTTTGGGGCTGTTTTGCTTCTGCAGGTACAGGGAAGCTTCAGCGTGTGCAAGGTACCATGAATTCTCTTCAGTACCAGGAGATATTGGATGACAATGTGATGCAGTCCGTCACAAACCTGAGGCTTGGGAGACGTTGGACCTTTCAACAGGACAATGATCCCAAGCATACCTCCAAGTCCACTAGAGCATGGTTGCAGATTAAAGGCTGGAACATTTTGGAGTGGCCATCGCAGTCACCTGACTTAAATCCGATTGAGAACCTCTGGTGGGACTTAAAGAAAGCAGTTGCAGTGCGCAAGCCTAAGAATGTGACTGAACTGGAGGCTTTTGCCCATGACGAATGGGCGAAGATACCCGTAGATCGCTGCAAGACACTTGTGTCATGCTATGCTTCACGTTTAAAAGCTGTTAAACTGTAAAAGGATGTTGTACTAAGTACTAAGATTGAATGTCACTTGGGGGTTGAATAAAACTGATAATGATGTGAGCACAGAAAAGACATTTGTGGTTATTTCATTATAAATGTTATGTTATATTTGTCTGACCTACACGTGCCTCTTTGATTTAATTGTAAGCAAGATGACTGAATGATCAAAATCAATGTCAAACTGGCCAAAATACTCAATTTCAGTGGGGGTTGAATAATTTTGAACACAACTGTACATCTTAAACTTATCTGGAAACCTCAGGAGACTCTTGATGTACCATGACAACTTAGGCCGGGGTCACACGCGCTCACTATATGCGCCCCCCATACTGACGTGCCTCCCAGCGTCCGTCGCAGTGTTGTGACGCTTCGACGGGGCCGGCCACACACTGTAGCGCATTTACTAATTGCACGTGCTACAGCAGGCGTTCTGCGGACTTCCTGAAAGCCTCCCAGTTGAAACGCTGCAATGAACGTTTGATGGGGCTGCAAAGTGCGATCCTCCATTGGAGGATTGAGCCTTGCAGCGCTGAGCACCCTAACTGGATCGTCCACTCTCATGGACGTTCCTTCCGCTCTGCAAAACGGTCGTCTGACCCCGGCCTAAATGATCTTTGCATAGGTAATGGTATAATGAAGTCCTCGTCTCCTCTGTTGAGGCCTATTGTGATTTACAAAAATTGCTGCAGCATAAAACCTGTTTCTTTCCATTGATCCAAAGGAATAGAAGTACTGGTCACTCAAGTCGTGGTGTGAAAAGAAACTTTATTATGGAGCCACATACAGGGTAATTCAAAGAGATCCGAATTGCTTGAGAAAGGTAACCGAATGCTGAAAATCAGTGTTCGGTTACCTTTCTTGGCCATTCGGCTATCCAGAGAGCAGGCAATGCGCCAAACCCTAGCGAATTGCCTGCACATACGGTGCCTGTTCGAGGGCAGTGAAATCCCCATGAAAAAGCACTGCTTCGGCTATTCAGAGAACAGAAACCAGCAGTGAAAGGTTCCCGAAATGTCCTGCCATTCGGTGGTTTAATTCGGCAGGTTTATTCAGGCGAATCCCATAGGCTTCAATGTTAAAAATATTCCCGTTTTAATTCAATATCTAATAAACCGTTCATTATAAAATTCTGCAGTAAAGAGTCTCTTTATTTATAGATATTTTATGATATTTTAAGCATTTTTCGGGATTTTTTTTTGTTAAAGTCCTATTTTTTTTTAAGTTTACTTATTTTTTCTGTAACAGCCCTTTTTATTATCATTCCCTGGACCTCATATGTAAATTTCAGACATTTTCGCTCAGTAGTTTCTTTGCAAACAGCGTTTCACTTTTCAATCATTCATGCAAACTGTTTTTCTAATTTATTCACTGCCTTTTCTGCGGTGTCGGCTTTTTCCGGAGGCTGGGATCGGCTCCTGCTCGGGTTTTTCCGTGGTTCTCGGCAGGTTAAATCCATATGTTTTTGCGGGTTTTCGGCGTGCATTCGCCGGGTTTTGCTGTTAGTTTTCGGCAGCTTTGCGGCAGCTTTTCCCTGCAATTCGGGGGCCCTGTGGTGCTTGCTGAATACACCGCAGGGTCACCGAAATGGGATCGACAAAAAGAACCGAATTGAAGAGAACGAAAAGTCACCGAACATGCGGTGACTTTTCGAATCTCTTTGAATTACCCTGAATGTTTTTGGTCCTGCACAGAGGACTTTTCTCATGTGATAATCGCTTGAGAAAGGTCCTTTGTGCAGGGCTGAAACATTTCGGCTCAATAACAAAGGCCCTTTTCATACCGAGCCTTCTGCTCCTTTAGTGAAATTTCCTGTGGGCACAGGACACCCCAAAAGACAGCATGGGTGGGCACCCAAGATATGTTATACTCCACCAGCGATGGTTCCAGCAGTCACTGTCACCAACCTCAAGAAATTCCTGTAAAGAAAAGGCAGGACCAGTCACTCAATGCTTGGTACAAAAAGAAACCTTATTATGGAGCCACAATGTTTCGGTCCTGCACAGAGTACTTTTCCCATGTGATGATCGCTTGAGAAAGGTCCTTTGTGCAGGGCTGAAACATTGCAGCTCAGTAACAAAACTCCTTTTCATACCGAGCCTTCTTTTCTTGGGAAAAAATTCTTGTGGGCTCAGGACACCCAAAAGACACCCAAGAGACGTTATACTCCACCAGCTAAGGTTCCAGCCATCACAGGGTGACCAACCACAAGAAATATCTCTAAAGGAACAGCAGTACCTGTCACTCAATGTCTGGTGTGAAAAGAAACCCCTTTTATTTTGGAGCTGCGATGTTTCGGTCCTGCACAGAGGACTTTTCTCAAGCAAAGCCTTGAATGACCAGTCCTTCTGTTCCTTTAGAGATATTCCATGGCTGGTGACCCTCTTTGACTGCTGGAACCTTTTCTGGTGGAGTATAACTTCTCTTGTGTGTGTCCCTTCCCTGCTGTTCTTTAAATTTCTTTTCATGATGACCGGTTTTTCCATTGGAAAGTCCCCACCATGTGGCCGACTTCAGGACCGGTGAGTATAAAAAAGTCGCCTTGTTTTTGAGAAGAAAAAAGACACTATTGACATAGACGAGAATTGCTTCAGACCCTGGCATTGAAAATCACTGTACTGTATTCAGAAAACAGCATTGCTTGAAGAAACGTGTAAACTTTGGCTATTCATGCAAACTCTAATTCTAACCCAATTTTAACCTTTTTTTTTTATATATTTAATGCTAAACTAACGCTGCTATCACTCACCATAGATTCAATACACTGACACTATGGCGAACGTCTATTCAAACAATGGCAGTTGTATTCTTTGAAGCTATTCTCAACTATTTTACATAATGGTCTTTATTTTAAACACGCCAACTTTACTTTTTTTTTTTTTTTACTCACCGTTACCAAAGTTGGTCCCTGGGTGGCAACTTTACATTAGAGTTCTGTGGAGAGGGTGTTTATTATTATATTATTTTTATATGTTATGAGTAAAATAGGGAGAATGTCTCACGAACATTTTTCCAGCTGATCCTGCACAGGGACCCAAACCGCAGTATTTCCATTTCTACACTAGATGGCTTTTCCCCAGCTGATCCAGCAGACCTCCAATCTGCAGTAACTCCTTTTGGCCAACAGATGGCGACGTCTTCCTGCCAAATAGGTCATTACAGCAATGAATACATTTGGGATATTCCCAAATATTTCTAACTATATAATTTAAAAAAAAAAAAAAAAACACTGGTTCCTTTCCGTGTTTTTTTTTTTTTTTTTAAATGACGGGGTTAATTATGCCAGTTCTTTTTTATGCCAGAGACTCACTCTAATCTTTTTTCCTTTGTACTTTTTTCTATTATAGATGTTCTTTAGTTGCATGTTTATAACTTTTCATACTATACATTTCAAGTGGAATATTTTTATACTGGCTCCTGGTAGCTGTCATAACTATGGGCCCTAATCCATTCCTGACGGTAACATGGAGACAGTAAGCAGGATGATGTGCACTTGCAGATATTCTCTTACCGTCCCCATGTTAACGACGTATTCTGAAAAAGGTGCCATCTCAGCACCTCACCCCGAAATGCAGAGCCAACCACCCTGATACCCACAGTTTCGCTTCCGCACCGCCGCAAGTATCAGCTTGTAGAGTCCATAGGACTCCATGGAGCCTTGCGTTCCCGGGCCGCGGGATCGCGCAGCACCTTGGAGTGATCTTGGAGGCAGACTAGGAACTATTTGTCTCCAGTCTCACTCTGCTCCCAGTGAGAAGTGACAGATCGCTCCACCCTTTTTGCGGAGGGATGAGAGGCAAATATGGGATTTTTTTTGGGGAGCATGTTAAATGAGTTTGCATGTGGAGATTCATTTTGCGTCCCGACGGTAAATTGCGCCAGCATCTTGTAATACCTCACTTGTCGAGACGCTAACTACTGATTGCGCTCCCAACGTTAGGTATAGGAGATGCAAAGTACAGTAAGCTCGCGCAAGCTGCGAGGCGCAAGGTGATTTCACCCCAGTTTAGCGTCAAGATCGGAATATTGATGCCAGATGTTAACCAGATGTTAATGCTAGCACTAATGATTACGTATCCAGATGCTACATCAGCATCAAGTATGGAATATTAGAGGAGAATTATGACAGCGAACAGTGCGGCGATTAAGCATAGGCTTGTGTTGGGCAGCAAACTGAAATCATTGTCATAGGCAGGTGCCCTGCAATCTGGATAAAACTGGCAATAAAGATCAATGTGCTATTTCAAAACTACAACGTCACACGAAGGCCGGGGTCAGACGAGCGTTTTGCAGAGCGGAAGGAACGTCCGTGAGAGTGTACGTTCCTTACACTCTGTAAGGCTCGATCCTTCTATAGAGGATTGCGCTTTGCAGCCCCGTTGAACGCGCGCGTCGAAGCGTGCAATTCGTGCGTGCCCTACAGCGTGTGGCCGGCCCCGTCGAAGCATCCCAATGCTGCGCCGGACTCCAGGAGACACGTCAGTACAGGCGCACATGGTGCGCTCGTGTGACTCCGGCCTTAATGTGAATTCAGATCAACCCATATTGGGCAAGGAAATATGTGTTTTAACTGTGATACAATGCTGAAAATCAGTGTCCTGGAACCAGTGGGACCTCTTGCCACTGAACCGATGTACCTGAAAGATCTAAAAAATGAACAAAGGAATTGTTTATATGAATTCTGTTGAGAATGTCGGCCTTGGAAGAAACCACTTGACTAAATTACCTGTAAGTATAACAATCTATGCTGCGGGAATTTGTATTTCTGATATGGTAGGATGTCCCTTTGACATATCGGGTGAAACATGTCGCCAAGTTTTGGAGGAGTAGATATTCGATTCTAGATCAATGGTTCCCAGTCCTGGTCCTCAGGTCCCACTGACAGGTCAGGTTTGCAGGATACGTGAAGCACAGCACAGGTGATATGATTTGCTGCTCAGTGATTGCAGGATTCAGTCTGCATTTCCCCAAGGTGATCCTTAAAACCTGGCCTAGTAAGGGGGACCTGAGGACAGGTTTGGGAAACTCTGTTCTAGATAGACCAGATCCAGGTTACTGCAAATATATATGTATATATATATATGTACACACAGTTTCAACAAAGGACACTGTATGTGCTGCGGAGGTTGCGTTGGGGCTGTATCGCTTAATTTGAGGATCGGAGTGTGTGCTTTTGGAGATCTACGGTTTTATTATTTTGTTGCGTAGAAACTCATTCTTGTTGCTTGTTATAGTCTCAATATTTACAATCAAACGAATGTGAATTTTAGAATAATAACCTTTTCATAGTAATTAAATCAGAGAGTTGCCTCGCCTTTCCCACATACTGTAGATCCTTGTCCTGCTCCACTTCCTTTTTTTTGGGTTAAAATTGCTTATTTCCGTGATTTTTTATTTTTTTTAAAGAGTGCTCCTTAGCATATATAACCACAAAGTTTTGGATGATAAAATGTAAAAAAAAAAAAAAATAATTATGCTGCAAATGATTGAAACCTGAATGGAAATTAACCGTTTGTAGACCTTTATTTTACACTATTTATGATTTTTTTTTATATATAATTCTGACGTGACCTGGCACATACACAGTAATGATATAGTTTGAATCTCCTGAGTCCCCTGGGGGGGTGTGGAAACAATATATAATTTGTCTGGGTTCTACAGTAAAACATGACTTCAAATGGCGTTTAAATGTGATGAGCAAAAAATAGTGAAAATAAGCTCAAAAAACAGGGGTGAAATAGCTCGGCAGTGAAAGAGTGTAATGGAGAGATGGTTCACTGCGTTGTAAAAAACATTTGAATTCTATAACCAGATGAAAAGTGTGTGTGTGTGGTTTTTCACCTTTGTCTTGCGTTTATGTTTTGGCCTCCAAAACGTCGCCTGCTAATGCCTACCCAGCGATGTAATGCTGAAAATGAGTGAAGCGGGATTGAAGGACTTGCTGGTGTCAGGGATCCATTTATAAGATAAATTAGAAGTCCATTAGAGAGAGCTTTTATTTTACAGGAACAGGACACGAGCTCTCGTGAAACATTAATAACCATCTGGGCTGGAAAAAAAAGGCTTTACAATGTCTCTGTGAACCGAGGAACCTCGACCCTGCGACATTCTCCATCTGCTCACCCTCTTCGCTTTACGTTTCTCTCGTTGCAGGACGAAGCCGATCCTTTCAAGAGCAGCGGTCCTGCCAGACGGAATCGGCGATGAAGCTTACCGGTTACACGTTCCAACCCGTCCAGGCTAATCGTTACGTCACGTCCTCATTAGTCGGACTGTCAACTGCTCCTTTACTCGTAGGATCCTGCAGGGGCCGCTCTGTAAGCGGAGCGAGGTCGGGGTGTCTTCTGGATTCTTGGTTGTTTTGTTTTCACTTCCAGTTGAAGCCAATGTTCTACAATGTTAGTATAGCTAATTACTCAGTGCCTTGGTTGCCATTTCTATTTCGTTCTGCATGTTCTAAGGCATGACTCAGCAACCTTGGCCCTCCAGATGTTTTGTACCTACACCTCCCATGATGCTCATTCACTCGTTAGGTTGGCGCAGCTTCCTGGGAAATGTGATTCCAAACCAACTGGAGGGCCAAGGTTGCTAATCCTTGTGGATACCTTCCGATGAGATACACACACAGCTACCTGAGCAGGCTGGAGAAAAATGTCACCTCTACAGACACTCCTACCCTATGACTCTTAACATTTCAAATCCAATTTCTCTTCATATTTCCCATGAATGTTTTGGATAAACCAATAAGCGCGTCACACTGACATCAGATGTGCCGGCAAAGGCCATGGTGACACTACATGTTTTGGCGAGCCACGATAACTTTCTGTTTTTTATGTTTTTAAGGACATGTACCTATGCAAATAAAAGTTCTCATGTAATATTTTCCTAGTAAGTATATATATATGGTAGGCCTGGGTAAAGTCTGGACCTGGTAAAGCCTGACTCGCGCAAGATCCAAGAGCAGCTACCGAGAAACACTCTACTGATGGCGTCAACAATCTCGGCTCAGTGACTCATTTTATTTTACTTCTTGCATAAATACTGGTGGAGTAAACCACGCGTGACACCATCTGCTAGACCTGCACGCTACAGGAGGGGTATATTCACTGAATTGTACGTTGTTGGTGACCCCTGTGGATACCTCCCAATGAGATACACTCACAGCTACCCGAGCAGGCTGGAGAAAATTGTCACCTTTACAGACAGTCCTACCGTATGAGTTTCTACTGTGAGGTTTCAAAATTTAGGTATGAAACTCTTATAGGGGCATTCACTTTGTATTTATATTTACAACTTACCGCAGTTCGCTGTTTAGCGAATAAGGCCTGCAGTTAAAAGTAATATAAATCAATAGAAGAGGGAATGAGGAACATACCTGTCGGGGACGAGGGTTGCCAGGTCGGCCATGTTTTCTTGGACACACATTACTATTTTATGCAGAGGGGAGAGCAAAGGGAGGGAAAAGTGCTGCCCTGCAACATGTATAATTCATATGCTGCAGGAAGGCAATCCAGTCAGCTCACCTGGGATTCCTTACTTGCAGCATATGAATTCTACATGCTGTCTGGTGGCATTTTTCATTCACTGTCCATCAGCATGTATAAATAAGTGTCCTGGAAAACATGGCGGTTTGGCAACCCTAGTGGGGCACACCTATTATGACACCGTATACTGGAGCCCAGTGCAAGCTCAGTATTAGAAATGTGTATATTCTCACATGGGAATGGTTCACCGGGTTTATTTTGCAGGTGAGAATTAAAGTGCAGTGTGCATGAATACAGAACAGTAGGAGAACAACAACTAATAATGGCCAAATCACGATGTACTGATCCTGTCTATATATACCCTGTTCCAAATTATTATGCAAATTATGTTTTTCTCATTTACCTAAATAATTGATGTAAAAAACAGTCAGCATAATTCTCATGTTATCAACTATTAAGCGTACAATTCAAATTTTATTGAACAAACCTCCTAATGATAACCGTATTTTTTCAAAGTAAAAAACTTGCAATGCACTGTTCCAAATTATTACGCACAGTAAGTTTCAAAACACTATAGGTTGTAAAGAACGAAAGAATGTTGTGCTTTCAGCATATTTACTGAATTCAAAAGCTGCTGCAAACATTTGTTGTGTTTGCAGCATATTTACTGAAATCAAAAGCTATTTCAATCAAACTTTGAACAACATTTTAACTTTTTATACATTTTAAACAGGTCACGTTACATTTTAACATAGGACCCCTTATTTGATAGCAGCTTCACAAGTCTTGCATCCACTGAACATGTGAGTTTTTGGACAGTTTCTGCTTGAATTTGTTTGCAACATGTCAGAATAGCCTCCCAGATCTGCTGTTTGGATGTAAACTGCCTCCCACCCTCATAGATCTTTTGCTTGAGGATGCTGCAAAGGTTCTCAATAGGACTGAGGTCAGGGGAGGATGGAGGCCACACCATGACTTTCTCTCCTTTATCCCCATAACAGCCATTGATGCAGAGGTATTCTTTGCAGCATGAGATGGTGCATTGTCATGCATGTAGATGATTTTATTACGGAAAGCATAGTTCTTCCTTCTGTACCAGGGAAGGAAGTGGTTAGTCAGGAACTCCACATACTTTGCAGAGGTCATCTTTACACCTTTGCGGACCCTAAAAGGGCCGACCAGCTCTCTTCCATGATTCCGGGCCAAAACATGACTCCACAACCGCCTTGCTGGCGTTGCAGCCTTGTTGGAACAGGGTGGCCGTCCACCAACCATCCACTACTCCATCCATCTGGACCATCCAGGGTTGCACGGCACTCATTAGTGAACAGGACTGTTTGAAAATTAGCCTTCATGTATTTTTCTGCCCAATGCAGCCGTTTCTGCTTGTGAGCATTGGTTAGTGGTGGCCCGAATGGAAGGTTTATGCACAGTTGCAAGACTCTGGAGGACTCTACACCTTGATGTCCGTGGGTCTCCAGAGGCACCAGCAGCATCAAATATCTGTTTGCTGCTATGTAATATGTAAAAACTTACTACATTATATAACTCATTCTGCCGCTTTGCATTACAATGTAACTACATGACCCACCATTGTGACATGTTAAAAGAGCTAAACTGGCCATCGCTGGAATCTAGACGCACCCTTCACCTTTCCAGCCTGGTGTTTAAGAGCTTTTCTGGGAAGCTACCACCCTACCTGAATAGACTGCTTCCCCCAGCAGCTCCCTCATCCTATAACCTCCGATCCAGGACCAGCACCTTACTTGCAATACCACAATACATAAAGACAGTGGCTCGATCCTCATTTTCCTACAGAGCACCACAATTATGGAATAACCTCCCAGACACCATCAAATCTTCCAGTCTTATGTCACTCAAGAGCTCCTTACTAACATACCTCAATACAGAATGCACCTGTAAACATGTAACATAATGACTATTTTTCTACATATTTATTTTCTGTTAATCTGTATATTTGTGTTGTTTTTTTTAATATCTTGCATTGTATTACTTTGTATTTCTGTAACTGTAACACTTCAATGTTCTTGAACCCAGGACATACTTGAAAACAAGAGAAATCTCAATGTATCCTTCCTGGTAAAATCCTTTATAAATAAATAAATAAAATAAAATAATGGTATTTTAGCAGCTGCTCTCTTGATCCGATGCATGGATCTGGCAGAAATCTAACTCAAAGTGCCTTAATCTGCACAAACCCGTCTGTGCTCTGAATCAGCCACAAATCTCTTAATAGTGCGATGATCACGCTTAAGTTTTCGTGAAATATCTAATGTTTTCATACCTCGGCCAAAGCATTGAACTATTTCACTCTTTTCGGCAGCAGAGAGATCCTTTTTCTTCCTATATTGCTTGGAAATGGTGCTCGGCTTAATAATGTGGAACATCCTCCTTTAGTAGTTTTTCCTTTAATTGGGCTCACCTGGCAATCTTATTATCACAGGTGTCTGACATTGTTTTCAGTGATCAAAAGAGCCCTGAGACACAATGCCATCCATGAGTTAAACTGAAAAACAAAATATTTAATCTTTATGACACTGAAATAGAATTTGCATAATAATTTGGAACAGGGTGTATCACCGGTTCAGTAATGGTGCCTCTGGATCAATGAGGTTGCCCCCACCCCTTCTTGATCAGTCACCTTGATGGTTGCAATCAGTCAGGAGTTAATACAGGTTGTGCACCCCATATCTGAAATACTGGGGACCCCGAGGATTCTGGATTTCGATTTCTTACAGATTTCAGGATCAACTGTTTGAGAGAGGAAGGAGATTGTGGTGGAAGAACTGCGATCCCTTTCCTGCTGCAGCCGCCACGGCGTACACATGCTAGGAGTGCTACGCTGGGTTACTCCATGGACATTCTGCCCGGAGTCAGCGTTACACCGGGCAGCATGTCACATGCGGGGACTGCGCAGTGGCCCCCAGTGTTTGCAATGGTCTGCTGCAGTGGGTTCCCAGATCTCAACACCCATCCGGATTGCCCTTACTCCGGAATTGTGACAATCCACATGGCTTCGAAAGTTGCGGTTTTCGGAGTTGTCCGGATTCTAGGGTGACATCCCCAAGTGGCATCCTAAGTGGACGTTCAGAGTTGATTCCTGGAGTTTTATCCAAGATCCCCTATGCCATCCACCATCACGATCCCTAATTCCTGTGTCTCCTCTCTCCACAGGTAAGACATTATCACCCATTATCCACAGACACCCACATCTCAACTGATTCCCTGCATACTTTTGCTGGTAAGACATTATCACCCATTATCCACAGACACCCACATCTCAACTGATCCCCTGCATACTTTTGCTGGTAGGACATTATCACCCATTATCCACAGACACCCACATCTCAACTGATCCCCTGCATACTTTTGCTGGTAGGACATTATCACCCATTATCCACAGACACCCACATCTCAACTGATCCCCTGCATACTTTTGCTGCTAGGACATTATCACCCATTATCCACAGACCCCCACATCTCAACTGATCCCCTGCATACTTTTGCTGGTAGGACATTATCACCCATTATCCACAGACACCCACATCTCAACTGATCCCCTGCATACTTTTGCTGGTAGGACATTATCACCCATTATCCACAGACACCCACATCTCAACTGATCCCCTGCATACTTTTGCTGGTAGGACATTATCACCCATTATCCACAGACACCCACATCTCAACTGATCCCCTGCATACTTTTGCTGGTAGGACCCCCATCACCCAGTATTCGCAGGCACCCACATTGTAACGTTACCTTGGTCTTTTTCTATTTTTTTATTTATTTTTGGTTTTCTCCACCATTTGCTTTGCTAATTAGCATGTGAATCTCCTGCCCTATTGACACAGCCCATCCAGCATCAGGTGTTTACATTTTAACTGCCTGAATCCAATCAGTCTGCCCTATATAACAGCTAAGAGTGGCTCTAGTGAGCCTTGGCTCTTGTGACATCCCCAAGTGGCATCCTAAGTGGACGTTTAGAGTTGATTTCCTGGAGTTGAGTGGCATCCTAAGTGGACGTTTAGAGTTGATTTCCTGGAGTTGAGTGGCATCCTAAGTGGACGAAGAGAGTTGATTTCCTGGAGTTGAGTGGCATCCTAAGTGGACGAAGAGAGTTGATTTCCTGGAGTTGAGTGGCATCCTAAGTGGACGTTTAGAGTTGATTTCCTGGAGTTGCGGGACTGGAGGAAGGAACTGCAAGGCCCACTTTTTACTCCGGGTAAACACACGTCTATATCATGCTTTCTCTCACGCTTCTACTCTTTACTTCTACCTTTCTCCTTAAATGGAACTCCTGCCCCTCTACCACCGACCCCTACACTATCTGCATCTCTCCCTCCCTCCTCTCGTCCCACATGATGGCCTCGCATGAGCTCCTTTGTTTCCTCAGAACATGGTCTCCCTCTAACTCTCGTGCTGCCAATCACTCCCACTCCCACAAATCCCATTCCCACCTTCTCTTTCTCACCCTCCTTCTGTTACTCTATTCAGGTGACATATCCCCTAACCCTGGCCCCACAACCCATCCAATACTTCCCTCTCATCCTATCTCCATCGCACATAAATCACCTCCCTGCAAGCCCAGCAACCTCATTCCCATAATCCCTCAGCGCCTGTCTTCTTTTTCCTGCGCCCTCTGGAACGCTCGCTCTGTGTGCAACAAACTCACAGCAATCCATGACCTCTTCCTTTCAAACTCCTTCAACCTCCTAGCTTTAACTGAAACCTGGCTAACTCCCTCTGACACGGCCTCCGTTGCTGCTCTCTCACATGGTGGCGGGGTCGGACTCCTGCTCTCTCCCACCTGCACCTACCAGCATCTCCCTCCACCCCATCCCTCTCCTTCTCCTCCTTCGAGACGCACTGCATCTGCCTGTTCTCTCCTCTGGCTCTCAGGGTGGCAGTCATCTACCGCCCACCGGGACCAACCTCCCAGTTCTTTGACCACTTTGCTACCTGGCTTTCTCACTTCCTGTCTTCTAATCTTCCATGCCTAATTCTCGGGGACTTCAACATTCCCATTGACGATCCTTCCGCCCCTGCTGCCTCCAAACTTCTTTCACTCACGTCCTCCCTTGGACTCACACAATCCTCCCTCCTCCCTACCCACCGCGATGGTCACGCTATTGACCTTGTCTTTTCCAACCTCTGCTCCATTTCTGAGTTCAAATGTCGCCCTTTCCCATCTCTGACCACCACCTTCTTTAGGACTTCCTAAACACCCTGCTCCCCCACCCCGCACACACACTCGCAGAAATCTACATGCTGTGGACCCCCATCAATTCTCCAACCTACTTCACCACCTCCCTCATACCTCATCCTTCACCTGCCCTGATGCTGCCACTAATCACTACAACACTACGCTTATCTCTGCTCTAGACACTCTTGCTCCTCTTCGACTCTGTAAGGCCCCACGCCGCCAGCTTCAGCCCTGGCACACCCTCCAGACTCGCTACCTGCAAAGATGCTCCCGCACCGCAGAGCGTGCCTGGAGGAAATCCCGCTCTGAAGCTGATTTTGTTCACTTCAAGTTTATTCTCCGGTCATACACCTCTGCCCTCCACTTGGCCAAACAATCCTTCTTCTCATCTCTTATATCTACGCTGTCCTCCAACCCTAAACGGCTCTGGTCCACCTTCAACACCCTCCTCTACCCACCTGCACCTCCCCCCTCAGCTGCCTTCAGTGCTCAAGACCTGGCAGACTACTTCCTCAGTAAAACTTTAACTATCAGAAGCAACATCCCAACACAAGATAGTTATCTGCCACCTCCACTCCCACAGGTCCCCTCTGCCACCCTCTGCCGCTTCCTCCCAGCCACTGAGGAGGAAGTCAATTCCTTATTGTCCTCCTCACATCTCACCACGTGCCCGCTCGACCCCACTCCCTCACATCTAATTCCTCCCCTCTCCTCCTCCCTCACCCCTACTCTCACACACATCTTCAACCTATCTCTCTCCACTGGCTCCTTTCCATCCGCCTTCAAACACGCGCTAGTTACCCCTTTACTAAAGAAACCATCCCTAGATCCCAACTCTCCATCCAACTACCGCCCTGTATCCCTGCTTCCCTTCACATCAAAGCTTTTAGAAAAACTAGTCTTCAACCGCCTCTCCCTCTTCCTGTCCTCCAATTCCCTACTTGACCCCCTGCAATCTGGCTTCCGTCCCCTACACTCAACTGAAACTGCCCTCACCAAAGTCACCAACGACCTCCTAACTGCTAAAAAACACGGCCACTATTCTATTCTCATCCTGCTTGACCTCTCGGCTGCTTTTGACTCTGTTGACCACCCCCTCCTTCTACAGACCCTCAACTCTCTGGGTCTCGGTGACACTGCACTTGCTTGGGTTGACTCCTATTTATCCAACAGGTCCTTCTGTGTGTCCTTTGCTGGTAACTCCTCCTCCTCATTGCCTCTATCTGTTGGTGTACCTCAATGCTCTGTCCTTGGTCCTCTGCTCTTTTCCATCTACACCTCCTCCCTGGGCAAAATCATCAACAGCTTTGGCTTTAATTACCAGCTCTACGCTGATGACACTCAGATCTACCTCTCTACCCCTGATCTCTCTCCCCCTGTCCTCCCAAAAGTCAGTGACTGTTTATCTGGCATCTCCTCCTGGATGGCCTCCTACCACCTAAAGATCAACATGTCCAAGACTGAACTCCTACTTATTCCTCCCTCCAATGCCTCCCCACCTCCTGACTTCTCTATCACGGTGGAGGGTATCACCATCTCCCCATCAAACCAAGTTCGCTGCCTTGGAGTTACTCTTGACTCTGCTCTTTCCTTCATCCCCCACATCCAGTCTCTTTCCTCCTCCTGCCGATACCAACTGCGTAATATTTCCAGAATTCGGCCATTTCTTACCGCTGTCACCACAAAACAACTCATACACGCCCTGGTAATCTCCCAATTGACTATTGCAATAATCTCTTATCTGGCCTCCCTCTGTCCCGCCTCTCCCCCCTACAATCCATCCTGAACGCCTCCGCCAGGCTAATTCACCTCACCCGCCGCTCTGTCTCTGCCGCTCCCCTCTGCGAGTCCTTTCACTGGCTCCCCATCCACTGCAGAATTAAGTTCAAAATCCTTATCCTTACCTACAAAACCCTCACTAACTCAGCTCCCCACTACCTGTCCTCACTAATCACCAAATACACCCCAGCCCGCTCCCTAAGGTCAAACAGTGACCTGCGCCTAGCTTCTCCCCGCATCACCTCTTCCCATGATAGACTGCAGGATTTCTCACGTGCAGCCCCCACTCTCTGGAACGCTCTCCCTCGTACTGTCAGACTTTCCCCTAACTTCTCTTCCTTCAAACGCTCCCTGAAAACATTCCTATTTAGGGAAGCCTACCACCCAACTCACTGACGCAACCATCAATCACTCTCACCTTACAGTCCTCTCCTCCTGTTTCCAACCCTCCCAGATTTTGAGTTCCTACGGGAATAGGGCCCTCATCTCCTCCTGTACTGTTTGTCAAATGTTGTTCAATGTATTGTAACCCTGTCTATACTGTGTTTATTGTACAGCGCTGCGGAATATGCTGGCGCTTTATAAATAAAGAATAATAATAATAATAAAGGCGTGCCCGACCTGTAGTTCTACTCACATGGAGCCACTTTGAATATGTCTCACTGAATTGCACTATGGTATTTTAACCGTGGGTTACCAGCCTCAAGGGCTACTACCTGTCATTAGGAGTCACTGGGTTGGCTGGCGCTGTGGTCACTTGACATGCTGCTGATAGCATGTCATGTCCTTCAGGGCTCAGTGGGAGGCCAGCGCTACATCAAGATAAGCTTTTAACAGAAATGGAGGGGTTAATGTTTAAACTCTCGTCTTCCTCCCCCTCCCATTTTAACCCTACAGTATCCCTTTGAGGCACGATGGCGGAGCATCCAGGAGTTTGCAGATCAGACACCATTAAGGTCCACACTGCTCCGATAAATGCCCTTTCACGCTATATATAATCTATATAATATTAACCCAAATAATCACATGTCATAATTATATCGTGAAATAAACTGATGATCCAAGATTAGGTATTTTTTTTCATTTTTTATTAGGTTCTAGATTTTCTGTTCTTACACCAGGGATTGTGAGCGAATCGAGGCACGGTTGATTTTGTCTGATAAAAATTATTCTCTACCAGTCTACGTATGAAGAGCTGCAGCGCTTGCGGCAGCAACGATCCCAGCGCACGTCTGTTCCAAAAGCCCCTTCAGCTAATGGAGACAGATTACCCTTCGGTGACCACAACATCCTGATTGCTGCTAGCCTGCTTTTACACTGCACGCAGTGATTACTTCACCTTTGACAGCTTTTGGGTCCTTAATGTCCGCTTTCCTAGCTAGGTTCAGATGCCAGCGGCACCCCCTCACCTGGTTTAAAGCCTGAAACCCCTCTTCTTTTTAATCCATCTGTCAATCATTTTTAAAAACAACTTGGGAGCCCAGCGTGTGTCTTCTGTGCAGTTTATGCTTTGCCTTCCAGGCAAGAGAAACGTTTCTGGATTTTCAGGCGTTATTCCCACCGCTGGTACAGGAGAATACTCGCTCCGTAAGAATTTGGTTCTCGTTTACCTTAGACCCTTCATATGTCAACAAAATGAGTCCTTCAGCAAATACGAAGTGACTCCCGGCATAACAAAACCAGCAAAGGCTTAGTTTTCCGTTTGTCGAGGTCTCAAACAAAGTCACCATCAAACTCAATTGAGTTTCAACTCCATAACTCACTGTAGAAAGACGTTCTAGTGGGTCAGGGACTTTACTCAAGTTCAGCATTTTCTTTATTAACCCCTTCACTACCTAGTGATTGTTATATATAAAAAAACTGATTTTTTTTTTTAAAACCATTTTTGATTAACTACAGTTGTGTTCAAAATTATTCAACCCCCAATGCTGTAAAGGGTTTTAGGGAATTTAGTGTACATTTGTAATTGTATTCAGAATGAAATCCTACAAGGACTTTTTAAAGAACCATATGCAACTAAAATGACATCAATTGGTTTTGTAATACAGTAGTAAATGTTTCTTTTGTGAATTCTTCATTGACACAATTATTCAACCCCTTAAAGACTACCACTCTGAAGAACAGAGGTTCATTCAAGTGTTTTCAATCAGGTATTGAAAACACCTGTGGATGTCACGGAGCAGCAATAAAGCATAATAAGCACCAATTAGGCAGCTTTAAAATGACTGTGATACTCAGCTCCTTCTAGACATTTACTGGTGTGGTTACAAACATGGTGAAGTCAAGAGAATGGTCCAGGAAGACAAGAGAAGAGGTGATTACTCTTCACAAGAAGGGCAATGGCTATAAGAAGATTGCAAAGATGTTAAACATACCAAGAGAGACCATAGGAAGCATCATTCGCGAATTCAAGGCAAAGGGCACTGTTGAAACGCTACCTGGTCGTGGCAGAAAGAAGATGCTGACTTCGACTGCTGTGCGCTACCTGAAGCGTAGAGTGGAGAAAAGTCCCCGTGTGACTGCTGAGGAACTGAGAAAAGATTTGTCAGATGTGGGTACTGAAGTTTCAGCTCAGACAATACGGCACACACTGCGTAATGAAGGCCTCCATGCCAGAACTCCCAGGCGCACCCCCTTGCTGTCTCCAAAGAATAAGAAGAGTCGACTGCAGTATGCCAAAAGTCATGTGGACAAACCACAGAAGTTTTGGGATAGTGTTCTGTGGACTGATGAAATAAAATTAGAACTGTTTGGGCCCATGGATCAACGCTATGTTTGGAGGAGGAAGAACAAGGCCTATGAAGAAAAGAGCACCTTGCCTACTGTGAAGCATGGCGGGGGGTCAATTATGCTTTGGGGCTGTTTTGCTTCTGCAGGTACAGGGAAGCTTCAGCGTGTGCAAGGTACCATGATTTCTCTTCAGTACCAGGAGATATTGGATGACAATGTGATGCAGTCCGTCACAAACCTGAGGCTTGGGAGACGTTGGACCTTTCAACAGGACAATGATCCCAAGCATACCTCCAAGTCCACTAGAGCATGGTTGCAGATTAAAGGCTGGAACATTTTGGAGTGGCCATCGCAGTCACCAGACTTAAATCCGATTGAGAACCTCTGGTGGGACTTAAAGAAAGCAGTTGCAGTGCGCAAGCCTAAGAATGTGACTGAACTGGAGGTTTTTGCCCATGACGAATGGGCGAAGATACCCATAGATCGCTGCAAGACACTTGTGTCAAGCTATGCTTCACGTTTAAAAGCTGTTATAACTGTAAAAGGATGTTGTACTAAGATTGAATGTCACTTGGGGGTTGAATAAAACTGATAATGATGTGAGCACAGAAAAGACATTTGTGGTTATTTCATTATAAATGTTATGTTATATTTGTCTGACCTACACGTGCCTCTTTGATTTAATTGTAAGCAAGATGACTGAATGATCAAAATCAATGTCAAACTGGCCAAAACACTCAATTTCAGTGGGGGTTGAATAATTTTGAACACAACTGTATACAGTAAGGAATATTTGGGAATATTCCCAATGTATTCCTTACTGTAATATAACCTGTTTGTTAGGGAGCTGTCTCCATCTGCTGGCCAAAAGGAATTACTGCAGATTGTAGGTCTATCCTGGATCAGCTGGGGAAAAGTCCATTCGAGACATTGCCCAGGTGGTTTTAAAAAGTGTTAGAACCTCGGCAATGATACACAATCACAGTAGTGAATAGGTTAACGCCCAGTATTTATTTCCTGCCTTTTGCAAGTTAGTCTAGGATCAGACGAACGTGATTTCTACAGACTGTGCGTCTGTGCAGTACGGACGTACGTTCGTACGGAAGACGCAGTAGTGGCCACACAGTCCGTTTTTTTACTGATGTTATTTTTGAAAATAAATTAAAAAGCAAAACCATTTTGTCCGTCAAAAATGCTGGACGTATCAATGCAGTCCATCTGACCACATTCCATCACTCACACACGAAGATATGCGGACATGGCGGATGCAGCGCACTTTGTGCGGCCGTTCTAGGGTTTGTACGTTGTTGCCTAACTTGCGTCCGTTTGCCGCGGCCGTTGTGCGTCCACAGTTCAGTGCGGACGTACTTCGTGTGTGGGACTCTGTTGGCATTTATGTCATGCTATCACGGACGTACTTTTGTGCACCATCACAGACGTGAATGCTGCGCTCGTCTGACCGGAGCCTTATTCTTATTTAGGTGATGTTTCACCCCGATCTAAAACCACGTGCTTAGCTTACCAGCTAATGATACAGATTGCTAATGCTGCTCTGCACTGCTATGCTGAAAAGCAGGAGTCGACGCAGAGAGCTTTATTTACAAGTAAACCGCATGTGTTTAGGTCAGGAGGGAGAAGTTCATGGACTCTTCATCTAAGTAGGAATAACTCTCTATTGGGTGTAAATAATGAAAACATCTAATTTTAACGTGCTGAATGGATTTGATCAGCCACCAGCAATCAGATCATCCACACACTCACAGACGGACCTCCATTATTCCACTCGGCAACCAGAAGGAAGTAACAAGCAATCAGATCATCCACACACTTGTTACTTCTTTCTGGTTGCAGAGTGGAATAATGGAGTTTAGGGCTAGATTTAGGAGGGTTAGGGCAAGGTTTAGGAGGGTTAGGGTAAGGTTTAGGGCGTTAGGGTTAGGGCTAGGTTTAGGGGGTTAGGGCTAGAGTTAGGGGGTTAGGGCTAGGTTTGGGGGTTAGGGGTTGGGCTAGGTTTAGGAGTGTTAGGGCTAGGTTTAGGGGTTATGGCTAGGTTTAGAGGGTTAGGGCTAGATTTAGGGGGGTTATGGCTAGGAATAGAGGGCTAGATTTAGATGGGGTAGGGTAAGGGCAAGGTTATGGGGGTTAGGGCTAGGTTTAGGGGAGTTAGGGCTAGGTTTAGGGGGTTAGGGCTAGGTCTAGGGGGGTTAGGGCTAGGTTTAGGGGGTTAGGGCGTAGAGTTAGTGTTAGCCACTGGGATTTTGGATGGCTGGAAGTTGGCCGTCAGGGAGTTGTCTGTAGGGAAGTTGGCCGTCAGGGAGTTGTCTGTGTAGGAAAGTTGGCCGTCAGGGAGTTGTCTGTGTAAGGAAGTTGGCCGTGTAGGGAAGTTGGCCTTCAGGATTTTGGCATTAGGGAATCTGGTTGTAGGGATTTCGATCCAAACCCTGGTGTGGTATGTACAACATATCTAAAAGGTAGCAGAAATGGGGAAAACTATTTTTCATTTGGATAGGGTTCTGCCACATTAGAAAAAAGGGTTGAAGAATACAAAAATAAACACATAAATATGTACTCTCACGAGTGACCAGGTCACTGAGGGAAGTTTGGAAGAGAAAAAATGAAACAACAATCCCTTCACGATACCTTATGACGTCGCTATGTCCCCTCTTGGTGGTTTCCCCAATGTAACCAGATATTCAGACCTTACAGTCCCAATAAGTTCAAAAAAATGGGTAGAGCGCACTCCAATCTCTGTCAAAGTCTCTGTGTTCAGATGGATGTTCACTTATTCTCCTTGGAATGTTCAGACATGGAATAAATAAATGAGAAAAGACAATTGGTGCAGTACGTTTCACTGGTTCTCAATATATCGGTCTCAAAATTGTGAACTTACAAACAAAGAGCCCAGATACCGGCTCTGGTATTATTCGCCTTCTAGGTATTTTTCTTTTTTTACAGGCACCTATTTTAATAAATACGCTTTTTGAATCCTGCCGTTCCTACTTCTTTGCGCTTGGAGTGGTTTTTGTGAATTTATTCCTAAAAATTCATCTGCGGATAAACCAAGAGCCTGGAGGCTCTCCTCTGAGTGAGTAAGCCCTTGGCCCTTGCTTTGCATATATAGGAAGAAATTGTTGTGGAATTACTCTAGGGGATTCTCCCTCTGTTTTTTGTTTCCCTTGTATATGGAACATCGGGAGAAAGAATATTCTAACAGGTTGTATAGGTGCCTGTAAGAGAAGAAAAATATCTAGAAGGCGAATAATACTAGAGCCGGTACCTGGGCTCTTTGTTTGTAAGTTTACAATTGAAACGTACTGCACCAATTGTTTTTTCTCATTTATTTATTCTATGTCTGAACATTCCACGGAGAATATGTGAACATCCATCTGAACACAGAGACTTTGACAGAGATTGGAGTGCGCCGTACCCATTTTTTTGAACTCACTGAGGGAAGTGTCCCGGGACAATTGATAGGTCATTGGTACATTACTTACTCTTCTCCAGCCTCAGTGCCGCTCCTCAGTGACTTGGTCACTCGTGAGAGTACATCTTTATGTGTTGATTCTGCCACATTGATGCAAATTTGTTCATAAGCCGCTATCTTTTGAAATTTAAAAAATAAAGTGATGCTTCCGAATTGGGAAGCGTTCGGATTCGTGGCTTATCAAAGCAAAATAAAAATGTCAAAATGAGGGGAGGTCCAAAAGTAAGGTTAACATCAATGAATAACGATGTCATCTCAAAAAATTTCCCCCCCAAAGAAAGCTTGTTCAGCATTTCGCAAGATAATCACCCCCCCCCCAATCGCCATGCATCTTTTTCAAGCGGTGCTCCCCCTTCTCAAAACACACCCCAAAATCATCATTTTTCAACTTAGCTTCATCTCCAATATCAATTGCCTTGAAGTTGGCAGACTTCCCACCTTCCAACGTGACCAGGAACTTTTAGGCAAACTTAACTCGAACAGTTTTTCATTCTGCATCCGACAAACACGCAACTAACCAGGCGCGCTTCTTTCTGAAGTCCAACCCGTCATGAAGAATCCTCAACATGCATGTTTTTGAATTTTGAACTCTTCCACAAGCTTCTTGAGAATGGTTTGAGTTTTTTTGATCCAGGAACTCCTTCACATCGGCCACCATGGTTTCTCTCTTGGTTCATCAAAAACGTCAAAATATACAGACTTTAATCTGCTAAACCATTTGTGGACTTGGGGCATCATCACCAAGATGGGTTTTGAGGTCTACAAAGCAATGTTCCACAAAGAAACCACAATGAAATTGGTAGAACAATTCTACACGCTGACCAACGCCACTTTTTGAATCTCCTCGCGTCTCCTTGATCATCTTTGGGGATATCAGTTTTATTACAACGATTAGAAGGGTTAGGTTTTCTTTGAAGAAAAGAATTATCGCCATTTTTGTAGCACCAACAGTTTCCGCAGCCCTTTATAACCAATGGGGAATGAGACAAATTTAACACAAACATAGGAACAGAAACAAGAGGTGTAGAGGGCCCTGCTTAGATGAGCTTACAGTCTATGGGAGTTGGGGTGGAGGAGGACAAGAGGCGTTTTATTGGTCGTCAGGATCATTAGCATGCGTGTCAATGGTGAGGAGAAGGAAATGACATCTATCATGACGTATGGGTAGGTTAAGAGTGCGATAGGCCGGCATCAGTAATGTGGTATGCTAATCTGTAGAGATGGATTTCAAGGCATTTCTTGAAGGCCTGAAGATTACGGGAAAGTCTGATCAGGCGAGGAAGGTCTTTCCACAGGACCAGAGCGACCCTTGAGAAACGTTGTAGGTGAGAGTTGGCGGTATGGGTCGAAACAAGGGATAGGTGGAGCTTTGCTACTGACCGGATTGATCTAGAAGGGATGTGCTTACGGAGTAAGGAAGATGTGTAAGGAGGGGTCGTGTTATTGAGGGCTTTAAGACGTGAGCGTCAGTATTTTGAATCGTATCCTGAATGGTACATGAAGCCAATGGAGGGACCGACAGAGAGGGGAGGTATGTGAGGAGTGTCTGGTGAGAAAAATTTGCTTGGCAGCTGCATTCATTACAGATTGCAAGGGGGTAATATGGGCGCTGGGAAGGCCAAGTTTAGTAGACCTATTTTGAGTGGACCTGGGCAGGATCAGGACATTGGGGGGCCTTCCCATGTTGGGGATGGACTCTGGTTATATTTTCTATACATTTTTTTTATTCAGTTCTCTTTGCTGCTGTTGAGGCAATGAAGAAAGAAGTGCAAATACTCGCCTCCGAGTCTTTATTTAAATTTTAACTTTGTCATGAAATAGTAAAAATTTAAGACTTTGCGAGTCACATTGATCAAGTTGTGATATAAGGAGCGCATGGACAAGTACCTTTACGGTATCTTGCGTCAGAAAAGGGCGGATACTGGCAATGTTTTTGAGCATCATTACTTCATTGATTTTGGACCGCCGCTCGTAAATAATAATAATTAAAGCTCCTTTATTCACTAGACATGTTCATATCAGAATATAATATTTGAATATGTAGTGCAGGGAGTGTTTTGTTCTATTGACGATAAGGCTCTGTACATAACAGCGTCTGAAATCTGTTATTCTGAAGCCGTCCGATAAGTATTCAATATTGGACTGCTGTTTCTCCAAGCACTCCGATGCATCTGTTTGACATCTCTGTGCCCGTTATGTGACCGTCCCTATTATGTGTACGTCCCTGGGGATTTTCGGCTTATTGGTTCTCGGCCGCTGTTGATATGCACAGTTTAAAATACGCGTGTCTTTATTCCGAGAAACTTGTTGGTTTAAATACAATAATCACTATTTTTCCATTCACGACGGCTTCCCGTGATTTACCGAATAAAATCTCTTTCCAAATTTCTTGCTTTTTTTTTTTGTTTTTTTCTATACTCTTTTTTCCCACACAGTGAAGCTACCAGAACAATTTGTATGTTTATTAACCCACTTCCCGACCCACATGCATAGGGATTTTCTGTGCACAGTGGATGAGAGCATTTTTATTGTATTGTTTCTTTTTAGAGTTTAGTGCATTTTTGTGGTGCCTCCCTGCGTGTAGTGTCTGTTTATTGTGGACGCAGTGTCGTGCTGCGAATACCAAGCGTGCTGGTGAGTAGGAGAATGCTCATGGTTTAAAGAGCCACTCTACTCATCTTGACGGCTTTATAGTTTTAAAGTGATAAGGATTTGAGTAGGGATGCACCGAAATTTCGGCCACCAATTGGGTTTTCGGTTTCGGCCGAAATGGAAATTTCAGCCGAAAAAAATCAGCCAAAAATTTCCCTTTCAAAATAGAGCCTGGCGGCCCGGCCGAGCCGGGGGCTCGCTTGAGCCTGGAGGCCGGCCGAGCTGCCTGCTCGGCCGGCATCCAGGCTCAGGCGAGCCCCCAGCCTCCAGGCCCAGGTTCTCATGTCTGATTTTCTGTATCGGTTTTCGGCCGAACCGTTCCCAAACATTCGGTATCGGCCGGAAATTTACATGTCGGTGCACCACTAGATTTGAGGAGTGCCCCCAAAGCTGCTCCAATATGGCAGAGAAAGCTGGGGGAAGTAGAGGAGTTTCTTCACCTCACCCAGCTGCCAGGATTCTTGAATTTCCCAGCTGTCGGTCACCAGATCTGTCACTAGTGATGTTGGCACGCAGGGAGCGTGCTGACATCACCCTCTCTGAGACCACCCGCTGTAGAGAGTGGTCTCAGAGAGGCAGCTGATGGATTGGATCTTATGTACGTAGAGTGTGCAATTCCCTGTCACGAGGGCCCATGGCTTGAGCCAAGGTGGGCCCTTTGTTCAGGATATTTAGCCCTTTAGGCAGGTTGGCTGCATGGACAGACCACAGCATACAAATACCACACGGATACAAGACAGAATATGACAAGAAGAACTTTAAAGGGATCCCTAACTCTAGGGTAAGATCCTTGAATGGTCTTCTGCCTAATAAAAACCTAACAAGAAATAACAGAGACAGAACAGGAAGGGTGAGGGTAAAACAAGACAATATATATTGCTGCTGGAATAAACAGAACAGGAAACCAGAAACAATAAAGAAATGTCTAAACCAGAACCAAAGGATCAAGAGCCAGGAGAGTATATCAGACTAGCAGAGTATGGTACACAGAATGACAAATACAGAGTTCAGGGATGCAGACAAAAGAATATTCAGGAATACAAACCAAGATCAATAACCAGAAAATCCAAGAGAAGATATAGGAAGCCGTAACTCAGGAACCAGGAACATGAACACCACAGGAACCATCAGGAACAGGAACCCATGCAAGAGCAATGGGCCTCTCTACTGCTTGCATTTATATAGTGAACAGGACTGGGCAATTGGGGCATGTGACCCCCAGGCCTAACAGCCACAGGGGAATCCAGGAGCGGCACAGGATGGAATGGCTAAACCCAGATAGGGAAGAGCTGGCCTGGATCGCTCTCACCACCTAGCTGGAACTGGTTGAAAACGTGACATCCCGTAGTGGTGCACAATTTGCGGTTTCTACTCTACGTAAGTTGCAGGAGCGCAGACTTTATAGAACATCTTAAGGGATTTCTGGGTTCGGCAGACTCTGAGCCGAGAGGAGGAACTGTGCGTGGTGAGGGACAAAAGGGGAATTAAATAACCTAAAAATAGAAAAAAAATAATTGGGCAGAGGCTGTCAAAAATGATTTAAGGGCAAAAGATGGGATCACTATTTTTCGATCGAGTATCCCTTTAAAGGCTGATGTACCATTATGTCACAAGTCCCAAAGAACCTTTTTCATTCTATGGTTTCGTACGTGAGAACCACTGAAAGGCTTTGAGGGCCGCTTCAAGCACATTGCAATAGATGAGCCTTATGTTGGTTTATGTTTTTGTTTGTCCACACAAATTGGTGAACGTCATGACCGAACTGAGCACCAGCCATTTGACTCCTTAACCAGTTTGCTCCAGATGAGAAGATTGAGCAAGGTTTTAATAGCTTGTCCTTCTCATTCTGGCTACATAGTAACAGCCCCTATACAAAGCATTAATGTATAGTTAGGAGCCGCAATGACCAAGCTGCAATCTAAGCTTGAGGCTAGGTCGGAATAGGAACTCCAGCCGTTGTGCATAATGGCTCCGGCACTTAATGTCTCCTGCCACTAATGGAAAGAGTGCAATGGGGCCCCATCTCTTTATCTATGTTGGATATATAGAGTGGTCTGAAGATCTTTGAAACAGGCATATCCACAAATAAGTGCATAAAAAAATCAATGAGATGATCACATTGTAAAATATTGCACCGTCGTGTGAATGACGTGTGCGTCTTGTCGGGTATATTACACAGAAAAGGAGAATTTTAAAATGGATGCTTGTAGCCATTTTGTTTTGAAAGACAGTTTTTCTCCAAAATTTCTCTAGGTTTAGAAATGAACGAGATTTTTTTTTACAGAGTTCATTCCTGGGTGAAGTCTTTTATATTTTTTTTAGAAGTGCCAGACATGAAGGAACCTAGAATGTTTCTTTTGTTGATAATGTTAGAGTTAAGTGCTAAGACGTGTCATAATTAAATTTATTGGTCTGTCTTAAGTTTTAAACAAAAGATATTTGTCTTTTGGGTATAGGAATAAGAGTTAATATCTCTAATATAGATTTATATTTACTAAATATATGTTTATAATCAAGGTATATTTTATTATATTAACAGTAGGAAATATATATTCCAATAAATATTGTAGAAAGTATATAATTGGTAAATAATAAAATTTAATAAAGAATAGATTCTGTTGAGTTAACCAGAAAAGAATTCAGCTGAAAGTGAGTAACTAAAAGGGAGTAGGGATATAAATCAGGTATGACAGATGGAGACACTATGTCTATACATTGGGAGAAGAGAAGGTCTTTTGTGTAGATTGAACTTTTGACCCGAGATAAGAAAATTAAAAAGAAATGGGTGAATTAATTAAGAAGTGCAATACTGCCCTCTAGAGGATAGTAAATATTATAATTCATATTACCAAAAATATTGCCAGTGACGTCAAATTGACTATAATAAGTGGCAATGTTGGTTACAAGTCAGTCGGAGATTCCAGCATTCAGAGACTCACACCGCAATGCATTCAGACGTCCAGTACACATGACACTCTGAGAGTAAGTCGGAGATTCCAGCATTCACAGACTCACACTGCAATGCATTAGACATGACACTCTGAGAGTCCAAGATTCCAACACTCAAACTCACACCACGATGCAGGCAGATCCCAAGACATGAGGCAATCAAGATTCTCACTAAATTTCTGACTCTCACCAAATCTCTAACTCACATGCATTGATTATCTGATCGATAATCTTCACACATTCAAAAAAAATTACTACATCAGGAATTCCAAGGCAGACTTATCAACATCCAAATTGGACAGGTAATGTATGAAATAAGGAATTAATGTAAATATATATTTGTAGATATTCTTGCAACGTAGACTGAGACTTCGCAGATTCGGTTCGATCCAAATTCTAAGTATTTTCTATTCTGCAGATAGAAATATGAAGAAGTGGATATAAGGATTTATTCCTAAAAGAAATGTTGTAAGATTGATACCAATATATATATTGAATTTGGAAATTACTGTGATTAAAATTAATAAGTAAGGAATTATATAACTACAAAATAAAAAGCAAAAGGTTAGAAGTTTGATTCTCGAGATTAGGGGAGGATTCACTAAATAAGTTTTTATTACTTATCATTAAATTAGCTCATCTTTTGTTGATCCATGTAGCATAGAGATATATATATATCTATAAGAGCTGGCTGGTTAAACATTGTTTGCTGGGAAATGCATGTTGTATTAAGCAGAAATGTTTATTAACCATTTGTGTATTAGTTACTAACTGATAAGGTAAATGATATTAATCATATATGCAGTTACTAACCGGAGATACAATATTGTGAAGCTAGTCTTTATATTGCTGATGGATTGTGGTTTATAAATTTTTGTTTATGATATGAGATTTGAAATTTTTTGTATACATAATAAATATATATATATTTTTATCCGATTATTGATTATTGTATTTTTCAAAGCAAAACACAGACAATTAAAAGAATTCAGGATAATTTCTAAGAAATGTAAACGATTGATATTTGTGTCTCGTATGGATTTCTTATGAAATAATAATCCCTGATATATTGGAGGCAACTGCCGAGGTAGGTCCAGTAAGTCCAATATAGACATATTGGAGGCTTGGCTGATAAGTCCAATATATAACGTGTTGTATTCACGTGCAGAGATTATATCCGACAGTCTTGTCGTCTTGGTTATTATTCACCTCGCCACCGTTTCCAGCACCGGAGCAGGGCCTTCTCTGCCCCCAGCCGCAAGTCAGGCTGGACGTTGAGAGGCATTGTCCATTTGTCACGTATAAAGTGAACATAGCCACCGCTATTGCTTATTTCCCGCGCCGGGAGCAAATGCAGCGTCTTTTATCTTTTTTATGACACGTAATGTGCCAAAATACAAAAAAGAAAAGTTTGATTTTCAACTTTGGTCAAATTTGTTTATTTCCTTGCAATAACAGGTTTCCATTTCTGATTTTTTTTTTTAAAACAAAAAAAAATTAAGTCTAACGGTAAGAAAATATAACCACGAAGGTTTGGAAAGTAAAATGTCAAAAAAAAAAAAATTACATGCTGAAATGATTGAAATCCGAACGGAAATTTACATTTGTTGTAATTTTTTGATATAATGGGCTATTCAGAGAGCACCTCAGCGAGTTAAATTTGCCGACCCTGCGTGAATTCAGCATTCCCCGCAGGATTCCCGAAGTACAGCGAATCGACCCGCTCAACGCATCCGAAAAAACACTGAATCGAATAGGAAAACTTCCGCAAAACCGTCGAATGCATACGACGAGCCGCCGAACAGACCGTTGCATCGATCCGAAAAAGGCCGAAGAGCAGAAGACCAGCCGTCGGAAAAAGTCGACAAGTCGACGAGCAGTAAAAAAAAAAAAACGCGACTTTTAAAACATGTTAAAAAAAAAAAATGAGTGCATGAAAATAAAAAATATAAGGTCCTATGAATAATAATATAAAGGTCTGTTACAGAATATAAAAAAAAGCCATGTAAAAAATATCAATTAAAAATTTAGCCGAAAAAATACCTTAAATCCTTAAAAGTAAAGAAACGTTTGCTGCAAATTAAAAGAATAAATGGTTGAATAAATATTTAAGAAAAGCAAGGATTTCTTTTTTTACACTGAAGTCTATGGGATTCGCCTGTTTAAACCTGTTGAATGAAACCACTGAAAATCTGGGCATTTCTGACATTTCTCTGCTGTTCGGCGTCTCTGAATAGATTAACCATTGCTTCCCTATGGGGGATTTCACTGGCCTCGAACGGGCACCATATTTCACTGACAATTTGCCAATATTTGGGGAATTGCCAGCTTTTTTTTAGCTGAATGGCCCCGAAATGTCAAATCTCCTGAGTGAACTGGAAAAAAGGTCATATGATTTAATTGACTACAAATAGCGTTTAAAGCTCAGCACACGGGGTGAAACGGCTCAGCAGTGAAGGGGTTAATGGGTTACACATAGATCTGATCCTGTAACTATATCACTAAATGAAGCAGGGTGTTGAATAGATGTAATGGGAATCAGCAGCCGCTATGAATACAAACCTATTATTGCTGTTAAATATAGGGATGAGACAAAGCATTGGACGCGCCAGACTGCAAAAAAAAAACTAGTCCTGGCAGCGACAGAATGTAATTCATAAGGATGTCATTAAATACAGCCTGTTGCTTCGTGTTTTCACGCTGTAAATAAACACATTCGATTTGATAATAATGATTCTCACCTGAATTGGTTCAAACCAGAGAATTCTTTTTTTTTCGTCTAGCTTCTGTGGACTTGCCGTTGGGCACTCCGTGCATTTTCCTAGTGGGCCGGTGGATATAAGGACCAGTTGCTGGGGTGCAAGACAGCTGTTGTTTAGGGTAAGCTAGTTTGCTGTTGTTGACGGGTCAGCTCTGCAGCTTGACGTGCTAGTTGACTCATTTCACAGGATTCCACCGGCCATGGGAAAGCAGAGCAAAATGTGATCGCAGTGAACGTTTGGCCTTACTTGGTCAGCCAGTCCGTAGGCATGACTGGTGGCAGAGCAGGTAGTATATGAGATCTACAGAGTTCTTCAATGAGAATCGAAAAGTCACTGCACGTCGGTGACTTTTCGTTCTCTTCAATTCGGTGCGATTCGGCGACCCCATTTTGGCGACCCGGCGGTGTATTCAGCAAGCACCACAGGGCTGTCGTAGTGCAGGGAAAAGCCGCTGAAAACTCACCGCAAAACCCGGAGAACGCACACCGAAACCGGCAAAAACATCTGGATTAACCCCGCCGAACACGCTGGAGAAACCCGAGCAGGAGCCGATCACAGCGCAGAGCAGCCGCCGGAAAAACCCGACACCGCAGACAAATGGAGTGAAAAAAAAAACGTACGCTTGAATGTTTGAAAAGTGAAACTCTGTTTGCAAAGAAACTACAGAACGAAAATGTCTGAAATTCATATATAAGATCCAATGAATGATAATAAAAAGGGCTGTTACAGAAAAAAGAAAAAACGATTTAAAAAAAGTTTGCAAAAAATGCCTAAAAGATCCTAAAAAATCTATAAATAAAGAGACTCTTTACTGCAGAATTTTATAATGAACGGTTTATTAGATATTGAATTAAAACGGAAATATTTTTAACATTGAAGCCTATGAGATTCGCCTGAATAAATCTGTCAAATGAAACCACCGAATGGCAGGGCAATTCGGCAACTTTTCACTGCTGGTTTTTGTTCTCTGAATAGCCGAAGCATTGCTTCTCTATGGGGATTCACTGTCCTTGAACAGGCACCGTATGTGCAGGCAATTCGCCAGAATTTGGCGAATTGCCTGCTCTCTGAATAGCCGAATGGCCAGGAAAGGTAATCGAACGCTGAATTCCAGCATTCGGTTACCTTTCGCCAGCAATTCGGATCTCTTTGAATAACCCTGATAGAGTTACCAGACCGGCCATGTTTTCCTGGACGCTCCTTACTATTTCATACAGAGGAGCAGTGTGCTCACATGAAAAGATATAAAATATTTGCCAAAATTTGAGGGGGTGAACTCACTTCTGTACGATACTGTATATACATACACACCCTGACATCTCCCATGTGCCACACTGAGGGGGAGGTGCAGAGGGAGCGTCCAGGGTTTATTGCATTTTTGTGCACAAGTTCGATGGAGCTGGTGCTTTCCGTATGTGTCTAGACTAGTCCTGTGTATAGACGCGTGTGTTCACCTGTGTGTATGTAGAAACGTGCTAATGTATAAACATGTGTGGTTGCCTTTAATAAATAAATAAATGGGCTGCTGGGCTTTTAGGCACCCGAGCTTATTATATGTCCCAGTCCTGGTCCATTATGCTACACATACTTAAAGGTTTGTGGCAAGCATAATAAATGTGTATGTGTGTGTTCAAATGTATATTTTTTGCATTCTACCCAGCGGACCAAGAAAATCTGCTTCAAGCCACATTCCATATATCTGTAAAAGCACCAGTGAGCATTTGTTCGTTTTATGCTTGGTGAAGTGCATAAAGACCACGTTTAGATGTTACCGGTTATTAGAAAGTAAGAGCTTTCTGAATGAAGCTGAAATAATAATACCCTGGTTTAAAAACATAATTTTCCTTTTGGGGTACCGTCACACGAGCGCACCGAGTGCTTGCGTGTATCCGCACTTCCCTGCGTCTGTGCTATTTTGACGGTGAGGGCCAACCACTGGACGTGAAAAAGCCCTCCCCGTCAAAAAGCTAGACGACACTGATGGGGATACAACGCACGATCCTCTATAGCAGTGTTTCTCAAGTGGTGGGTCGCGACCAGGGCCGGACTGGGTCGCGGGGAAAGTACCCCAGGCCTCTCTAATGCCTGGGACCCGCTGATGCGTCTTACCTGCGGCAGTGGGTCCCAGGCAGTGCAGTTACCTCTGAAGGTGGGACTGGGACTCGCTGCATCAGGTAAGATACTCTGTAATGGCAAGGTGGGAGGGGGAAAGTATCTGTAATGGGAAGATGTGGGGTGGGACTCAGTGACTGGTGGCACACTCTGTACTCCCAACACCAGGAGCCACTGTACACAATGCACATCTCAGTGAAGCAAAGTATATTTATATAGGCCAGCCTCCCATGGAGGCGTTTTTTGACTGGCTTGGACCAATGGTGCTTTCCTATTGGTCCAAGCTATTCCATTGCTCTTCAGTGTCTCTATGAGGCACTGAAGAGCGTAGGTTCAGGAAGTAGGCCGCGCCAGATGCGTGCTGCAGACTTCTCAAGCTCTTGGCCAGCTTGAGCTTATGCAATTAGCGTAGCGTTGGCTCAGGGAGGGCAGGCTGCTGCAAAAAAATTATGCGCCCAGTGGCAGAGCTAGACGGCAGGGTAAAGATGACTTTAAGTTTTATAATATTTTATTATTCATTCAGTAGTGAATTAAATTAGAGTAGCTTTGTCTACCATCAACCCTGACTTCGAGACACTTATTAAGAGCAAGAAGCTTCCCCAGTTTTCCCTTAAGTTCTAATTAATTTGATATGTTTCAATAACCGTTTATTTCATTGGGTTTTTGCTTTCGTTTTCACTAGTTCTGTGATTACTGCTCTATCCATTTTGGAAAGAATTCCTGTTTGTTTACAAAATTGTTTAAAAAGTGCATACTGTACATTGTAGAATATTGCGAACGTTGTTTTGTGGAATAAATTACAATGTTTCAGAAATTCTATTATTTTAGGGTCGCGACTTAATGACCAAGGACAGTTGTGGGTCCTGAGGGTCCACAGGTTGAGAACCACTGCTCTATAGGATCCATAGGAGGATCGCGCTTTGTACACTGAGCGCACAGAGTGGAAGGAACGTCCACTCTCACGGACGTTCCTTCCTCTCTCTTAGAAACGCTCGTGTGCCAGTAGCCTAAAAGAGCACTGTGATTAAAAATATTTACCTCTCTACAGAATAATAACGCGCTATCTCTCGGATACACTGACGCTGGACGAGGCATCGTGATCATGAAGGGATGTTACATTAAATTAGAGTTCCTTTTTTTTGCTCTTACATTATTGGGCAGATCCTGCTGACAGTCCCTGCCCAATTATTATTTTTTGTTTGTTTGTTTTTTTTTTGGTGATTTTACTCACCATTTGTCCCTTGCTGGGTGCTGCTCCTCCTCTTCAGCTCAGGATGTCCTGAATCTGGAAGTCGCTGAAGCTTTTCTGGGCAATGTACCGGCTGGGTGGAGTAGAGGTAACATCATTGCTCTATGACTGTGGAGACACAGGTTCAAATCCCAGCCAGAGCATCTCTCCAGTAAGTGTCCTTGGGCAAGACACCTAACGGTACATACTCGCCACCCAGGACATACTTGAAAATGTATCATTCCTGGTAAAATACTTTCTCGGAAAAAAAATAATTGCTGCTTTGCAACTTGTGTAGTGTAGGAATCACAAATTGTGCAGTGCTGTGGGACTTGTGCACTTTACGTACAGAAGTTCTGTAGTGCCTGCACAGAGCGATGGATCGGAACTGATCCGAGCCATTGCTACCTCTCTGAGAACGCTCATTATGGCGTGCAGTCTCAGAGGGGATGATGTCAATACGCTCTCTGCATGCTGACATCACTAGTGACTGGCACCTGGAAATTCATAATTGTGGCTGCTGGTGACACTGGTTGGAGGAAACGCCTCCACTTTAACCACTGTTTCAGACAGATCGGTGGAAAATGGGGGGGGGGCACTCCTCACATCCTGATCACTTTAAAAAAGTGGAGAGGATAAGCAGAATGTCACCATATTATAACATTGACAGGTTCACTTTAAATAGGTATATCTCGTAGTATCTCCGTTCCGAAATGATATGTATGTGATGGGCACCCCTTATCCAGAATTTTATCATCTGGAAGACTCCAAAATCTGGAATTTTAACCCCTTAAGGACCAATGATTTAACTGTTACGTCATAAATGCAATGACTTTAAAGACCCTTGGTCCTTAAGGGTTAAAATCTGAAAAACTCAGAAATTTGGAATTTTATAATCTGGAAGACTCCGAACTCTGGAATTTTATAATCTGGAAGACTCCGAACTCTGGAATTTTATAATCTGGAAGACTCCGAAATCTGGGATTTTATAATCTGGAAGACTCCAAAATCTGGAATTTTATAATCTGGAAGACTCAGAATCTGGAATTTCATAATCTGGAAGACTCCGAAATCTGGAATTTTATAATCTGGAAGACTCCGAAATGTGGAATTTTATAATCTGGAAGACTCCGAAATGTGGAATTTTAAAATCTGGAAGACTCCGAAATGTGGAATTTTGAAATCTGGAAGACTCCGAAATGTGGAATTTTGAAATCTGGAAGACTCCGAAATGTGGAATTTTGAAATCTGGAAGACTCCGAAATGTGGAATTTTATAATCTGGAAGACTCCGAAATCTGGAAGACTCCGAAATGTGGAATTTTGAAATCTGGAAGACTCCGAAATGTGGAATTTTATAATCTGGAAGACTCCGAAATCTGGAAGACTCCGAAATGTGGAATTTTATAATCTGGAAGACTCCGAAATCTGGAAGACTCCGAAATCTGGAATTTGAGATCTGGAAGACTCCGAAATCTGGAAGACTCCGAAATCTGGAATTTGAGATCTGGAAGACTCCGAAATCTGGAAGACTCCGAAATCTGGAAGACTCCGAAAACTAGAATTTTTAGTGCTTTCCAGATTTTAGTTATACTCACAGCGAGGTGGCCACAAAGGGGTCCGTGTGGAAAGAAGTCTGTTCCCATGGACGTTCTTTCTGCGCACATGTGGCCCCACCCTTAATTGTGACCAGCTCTGAATTTCTATGACACAAAACAGATGTACTTGGAATAGGTGGGTCCACTCATGTAACCCCTTTTATGAAAGCGTATATACCTACGTGCAATGCTCTTATCTACAAGCGCATACTTGCCTGCGAGGCGCATTCATCTTGGTGATAGAATTGATCTAGCAATCTGAAGTCCAAGCAGAGCTGCCAATGTTTACCCATTAGGTAAAATCAGATGAGCCGGCACACAGCAGATTGGCCACGGCGGCGCCCGACAGTATGACCGCTGCACTCAAATTGAAGAGTCTAGAACACAAACATTTTGCGAAGAATGTCATTTTCATTGTGTTATGCGTCTTGCCAACGGGCACTTAATAAGCCAGCTCAGGCACCGCGACCAAATCTTCTTTCCGAGCCTGTACATTCCGTGCAGAATTGCTGTCATTTTACTGTATGCTTCTGTAATTGTCTACTACTTTTTGTCTATACAGCCGTGCTTGGACAGAAAATTGCTTCACTGTCATTCGTTGTATTTGTTTTACCAAAGGTAAGAAATTGCAATGGAAACAATTTTGTCAAAAATGCATTTCAAAAATAGCTTTTACTACTGTAACAGAAGTCGTGTAATGTTAAAATTTCAGCTGCTCTGTAAAACAACACATTGACAGCTTGCTGGCCACTGTGTAACCCTACAGACCAGGGCTGAAACAACGAATCGATTAATCGACAACTAACTGATAATGAGAATAGTTGACAACTATGGGTTGGTTGATTAATCAGTCTGTGTACAGCACACAATGTCTAGAGTCAGTCTGAGTTAAACATTAATAACCTCAGATTCTACTTCAGAGTTGATTGCAGAAGCCGTGCCACTGCTTTACTCTATATGGTTTAGTTCTAGGGTTATGTTAGACATAACCAGTTTGTTTCTATCGGACAGACCCTGGGGTGCTGCCACTGGGTGGAGGAATTGTACCACTGGTGTTTTATCCTTACTTGTAACTGGAATCCTGTGCCACCAACCCACCCTCTCTCCAGAGCAGAGCTGCCATCTCTCCCGCTTTATGTGCTAACATTTCATGTCTATCCGAGCGCTCTTAGCAGCGTTCATTCAGGTACAAAGCAGATATGGGCTTGAACTGCGCACGCAGCATCAATCCATCGCTCTGATAAGTTGCTCGTGTACCTTGTGTTCGAAAAGTACAGATGTTATGCAGTTTGCATATGTACGTACGAAATTGCGTAAGAAAGAAAGATTGTGTTTTTTTTAATACGATTAACCTCCCTGGCAGTCTATTTATTTAAAAATTTCTAGTCCAAAAACTCTCTATTTTTTTTTTTTTGCCCCCTCCCCCCGAGCGGTATCCCGAGTGTGGCACGGGGTTAAATTCCTATGCTGGAAGCGGTAACCCCGAACAACACGCGAGATGCCGCTGGATACATCACCTCTCCCTGCACTCCCTCGATGTCCCCCGCAGTCTCCTCCGCGATCATGACCTCATACTTCCTGGATCCCTCCTCGCGAGAAGGAAAACAGGAAGTATGAGGTTGCGATCACCGGAGGAGACTGCAAGGATCAGCGCGGGAGCGCAGGGAGAGGTGATGTATTCAGTCCAAGTGTGTCTCGGGGTTACCGCTTACAGATGTGAAATTTAACCCCGAGACACACTCGGGAATACAGTCAGGGGAGTTAATTGAAAAAATAATTGGCCAACTAATCGATTGTGAAAATAATCGTTAGTTGCAGCCCTACTACAGACACAAGATGAGTGAACGTAACGGACTGAGGAACATCAGCATATCAGGTCATAAATATAATTTACTGTATATATATATTGGGAAAACAGAGAAGGTAAATCTGAGCAAACACAGCCAGAAGAGGAGATAAAGCAAGTGATCTGCCTCTAAATGGGTTTAATCTGTAAGCATGTGTTTGCCGTAGTTGCAAACACCTGAAAAACTGCGACACACTTCAGCAGCTCACAAAACAGGAAATTCAAACAGTAGCAGGAGAAGCTTCATTGATGAAGCCTCTGCCATCGTTTGTATTTCTGTTTTCCAAACAGAGAACTTTGTCACTGTTGTTTGCAATAAGTGCAAACACCGGCTCTTGCTGAATAACCCTCTTTGTATCATCCACAAATCATTGAATATCATTCTGAAAATATCATTCTGTAAATACTAGAGAACATTTCTGAGCTTCTCCCTCCACAGTATCTCTTCGTGATGATATAGCACACAATAGGCGCCAACAAAATCCAAAATAGTGCCAACAATTACCAGACAACTCCCAAATGACCATCCAAGAATAAGGTACAAGTACTCGGGACTTCTGATACAGGCAACAGTTATTCAAGGAACATCTTACAATCAGCAAATATTTTGACTCTTGGAGAGTCTTTGTCAATTCTTTGAGTTTTTGTGGAGCCTTTGTCAACATTTCAACGTCTAGAGTTAAAACGTTGTCTCATTGTATGATGTTACTCCAATGAAAGTTGTCCTGAATCAGAAGTCTGGAGTGCCCGTTCCTTCTTCTTATGTGATGCTGTAATGCATGCTCCCCTTATTTTGGAATCTTTGCGACATTCTAATGATGTTTGTCTGAGCTCGTATAATTTGCCTTCTCTTGCATCACTATGACACACATCTTACACGTGTTCCACCCAGTCAATGGGAATATACTCCACCCTATATTGTGCTTCCTCTTCTTCAGGAGGTTGCTCTGATGAGTTTCCTCCACACGCATGTTTGGGATATCTGGTTTTGACCTTGGTTCTGTTTCCTGACTATGGTTTCATAAATCCTGGCTTGTATTGGGTCATGTCTCTGTATTAGTGACCATGGATTTTTTTCTTGTTCATGTTGTTGTTCTCTCCCGTCCCAGACCTTGGCTTATTTGCTAGTTTATGCGCAGTTCTCCTTTCCCAGACATTAGCTTGATTTCTTGTTTATGTGTACCTCTCCTGTCCCAGACCTTTGCTTGTTTTCTTGTTCATGTTTTCCTCTCCTGTTCCAGACCTTGGCTTGTTTGCTAGTTTATGTTTTCCTCTCCTGTTCCAGACCTTGGCTTGTTTGCTAGTTTATGTGTACTTCTCCTGTCCCAGACATTAGCTTGATTTCTCGATTATGTGTACCTCTACTGTCCCAGACCTTGGCTGGTTTTCTTGTTCATGTTTACCTCTCCTGTTCCAGACCTTGGCTTTGTATTAGACTACTCTTTATTTAACTGGCCATTATAAGGACTGGTATAGGTAGATATTATCTGGTTAGGTTTGTGTACTGGGTACACCTGCCACTGTGCCAGCCGAAAACCAAAAGGATGCAAGAATGTGGACAGATGTGGGCAGTGTCTCGTCACCCTGCTACATAGACCTCAAACGGACAAGACTCTTTATTCCTTATGTACCATTATGTCTCTTGTTTGTATTTCCCATTTGTAAACAGCTGTGGATTATGTTGCCGCTTTATAAATTGTGCGTAACTATCTAACTTCAGTCTACCCCCTACCTTCCAAAGAGCAGAAAACTTACAAGGGTAATCAGAGAAAGGTAAAAACCAGGAGAACCGGCAGGAGAAGAGAACAATTCTAGACCAAATAGCCGATTTGGAAAGTGAGATAAATGGGAGAATTTTTCTGGTTTGGCTATTTTGACCTAGAATTTTCACTTCTCCAGTCATTCTCCTGAGTTTCACCTTTCTTTGAATAGACCTGTTACTCTATTACAGATTATAAACTTGTGATTGAGGTTCCGAAGCTGTTTTTTTTTTTTAATTGCCTTGCTATGTTTTGGTACACAATGTTCCCGATGTATCTCAACGGCGCTGTAAAATGTGACTTTTTGACTCGAGAAATTCCATTAAATCAGATTAACGGTAATAGATTTTGACCTTATTGTAGCACAAACTCATCATTTTCATATAATAATCTATTCTTTTTCTGTGTTTTCACAATATTTGTCACTTCAGGTCCGTGATAAGTGCGTTAGGTCTGATTGAATAACCTCATAACATCGTAAATACAGCCCAGGAGCTCTCCGTGTTAACCGCTCCACATCATGAATGTTTTGAGTGGATTTTTATTCATTTATTCACAGAATTTAAATCTCAATATGGTTTTTGCAGCGGGGAATCCTCCTAGCAGAAAAGATCATGATTCACAGATTGCAATGAGCAGAAGCAAACTGGTGCCACCCAATCGTCTTCTGTCACTTTTTTTGTATCTAGGCACAGGGCACCCCTATGTATCGTGACCTGTTCAAATTTTGATTTCATTTCATGTAATCCTTGTTTTATTTTTGTTTTTGCCTATGAGAACTTATTTCTCTTCTCTTGCTTCAAAGACCATATTAAAGGGACACTATGTTAAAAAAAAAACATTCTCCCATTTTTTTTTTTGCCATTAAATAATTGCACAGACGCTGCTGACAGCCTCTGCCCAATTCTTAATTTTTAAAATTTAATTTAGGTGAAAATCACACCTTTTCACCCTCGGTGCAGGCTTCCGAAATTCCTGCAGCTAACACAATTTGCATAGGTACACAGCTTGCATTGCGCGTGCTGTGCAGATTGCGCATCACTTGGAACTCGAGTAACGTCTGTGCAGAGCGATGCATTGGTGCTGTACGAGCATGCGCAGAACCTATCCATTGCCATTGGCTCATTGACTCCTGTCTCCCAGATCGCTCACTGTTATGCAGGAACCCAACAATGAGTAAACTCGATCTGGTTATATTTTGGTGCAATGCAAAAGGATTTTTTTTTTTTTTTTTACTGAAAAAAAGTTGTATTTACTAACAGGTTCCAGAATGTGCCTCCAAATTTTCGTCACCTTGAACATGTTATCCAAGGTACTGAAGCTGTTTAAACAACTTGGAGTTCTGTTTTTTTCCTTCAAGGATATACAGTCAGGTCCAGAAATATTGGGACATTGACACAATTCTAACATCTTTGGCTCTATACACCACCACAATGGAGTTGGAATGAAACAAACACAATGTGCTTTAACTGCAGACTGTCAGCTTTAATTTGAGGGTATGTACATCCAACTCAGGTGAACGGTGTAGGATTTACAGCAGTTTGCAGATGTGCCTCCCACTTGTTAAGGGACCAAAAGTAATGGGACAATTGGCTTCTCAGATGTTCCATGGCCAGGTGTGTGATATTCCCTCATTACCCCAATTACAATGTGTAGATAAAAGGCCCAGAGTTCATTTCAAGTGTGCTATTTGCATTTGGAATCTGTTGCTGTCAACTCTCAAGATTAGATCCAAATTTTTGCTGTCTGCAATCAGTCTGCTCTATATATCAGCAAGGAGTGGCTCCTTGGCCTTGGCTCCTGTGCCCATCCCAAGTGACCATCTTAAGTGGCAGCTTGGAGTTGATTTTCTGGAGTTGCGGGACTGGAGGAAGGAACTGCAAGGCCCATATTTTCCATCGGGTAAACACACGACTATATTATTATGCTTTCTCTCACGCTTCTACTTTTCACTTCTACCTTTCTCCTTAAATGAAACTCTTGCCCCTCTACCACCGACCCCTACACTATCTGCATCTCTCCCTCCCTCCTCTCGTCCCACATGATGGCCTCGCATGAGCTCCTTTATTTCCTCAGAACATGGTCTCCCTCCAACTCTCTTGCTGCCAATCACTCCCACTCTCACAAATCCCATTCCCACCTTCTCTTTCTCACCCTCCTGCTGTTACTCTATGCAGGTGACATATCCCCTAACCTTGGCCCCACAACACATCCAATACTTCCCTCTCATCCTATCTCCATCGCACATAAATCACCTCCCTGCAAGCCCAGCAACCTCATTCCCATAAACCCTCAGCTCCTGTCCTCTTTCTCCTGTGCCCTCTGGAAAGCTCGGTCTGTGTGCAACAAACTCACAGCAATCCATGACCTCTTCCTTTCAAACTCCTTCAACCTCCTAGCTTTAACTGAAACCTGGCTAACTCCCTCTGACACGGCCTCCGTTGCTGCTCTCTCACATGATGGTCTACACCTGAGCCATACCCCCAGACCGGGTGAGAGAAATGGTGGCGGTGTCGGAATCCTGCTCTCTCCCACCTGCACCTACCAGCATCTCCCTCCACCCCCATCCCTCTCCTTCTCCTCCTTTGAAACACACTGCATCCGCCTGTTCTCTCCCCTGGCTCTCAGGGTGGCAGTCATCTACCGCCCACCGGGACCAACCTCCCAGTTCTTTGACCACTTTGCCACCTGGCTTTCTCACTTCCTGTCTTCTAATCTTCCATGCCTAATTCTCGGGGACTTCAACATTCCCATTGATGATCCTTCTGCCCCTGCTGCCTCCAAACTTCTTTCACTCACGTCCTCCCTTGGACTCACGCAATCCTCTCTTCTCCCTACCCACCGCGATGGTCACGCTATTGACCTTGTCTTTTCCAACCTCTGCTCCATTTCTGAGTTCACCTGTCGTCCTTTCCCCATCTCTGACCACCACCTTCTCTCTTTCAACCTATCTGGACTTCCTAAACACCCTGCTCCCCCACTCCGTACACACACTCGCAGAAATCTACATGCTGTGGATCCCCATCAATTCTCCAATCTACTACACCACCTCCCTCACACCTCATCCTTCACCTGCCCTGATGCTGCCACTAATCACTACAACACTACTCTTATCTCTGCTCTAGACACTCTTGCTCCTCTTCGACTCTGTAAGGCCCCACACCGCCAGCTTCAGCCCTGGCACACCCTCCAGACACACTACCTGCAAAGATGCTCCCGCACTGCAGAGCGTGCCTGGAGGAAATCCCGCTCTGATGCTGATTTTGTTCACTTCAAGTTTATTCTCCGGTCATACACCTCTGCCCTCCACCTGGCCAAACAATCCTTCTTCTCATCTCTTATATCTACGCTGTCCTCTAACCCTAAACGGCTCTGGTCCACCTTCAACACCCTCCTCCACCCACCCGCACCTCCCCCCTCAGCTGCCTTCAACGCTCAAGACCTGGCAGATTTCTTCCTTAGTAAAACTGTAACTATCAGAAGCGACATCCCAACACAAGATAGTTATCTGCCACCTCCACTCCCAGAGGTCCCCTCTGCCACCCTCTGCCGCTTCCTCCCAGCCACTGAGGAGGAAGTCCATTCCTTATTGTCCTCCTCACATCTCACCACGTGCCCGCTCAACCCCTTCCCTCACATCTAATTCCTCCCCTCTCCTCCTCCCTCACCCCTGCTCTCATACACATCTTCAACCTATCTCTCTCCACCGGCTCCTTCCCATCCGCCTTCAAACACGCGCTAGTTACCCCTTTACTAAAGAAACCATCCCTAGATCCCAACTCTCCATCCAACTACCGCCCTGTATCCCTGCTTCCCTTTACCTCTAAGCTCTTAGAAAAACTAGTCTTCAACCGCCTCTCCCTCTTCCTGTCCTCCAATTCCCTACTTGACCCCCTGCAATCTGGCTTCCGTCCCCTACACTCAACTGAAGCTGCCCTCACCAAAGTCACCAACGACCTCCTAACTGCTAAAAAACACGGCCACTATTCTATTCTCATCCTGCTTGACCTCTCGGCTGCTTTTGACACTGTTGACCACCCCCTCCTTCTGCAGACCCTCAGCTCTCTTAGTCTCTGTGACACTGCACTTGCTTGGGTTGACTCCTATTTATCCAACAGGTCCTTCTCTGTGTCCTTTGCTGGTAACTCTTCCTCTTCATTGCCTTTATCTGTTGGTGTACCTCAAGGCTTTGTCCTTGGTCCTCTGCTCTTTTCCATCTACACCTCCTCCCTGGGCAAAATCATCAACAGCTTTGGCTTTAATTACCACCTCTACGCTGATGACACTCAGATCTACCTCTCTACCCCTGATCTCTCTCCCCCTGTCCTTTCAAAGTCAGTGACTGTTTATCTGGCATCTCCTCCTGGATGGCCTCGCACCACCTAAAGATCAACATGTCCAAGACTGAGCTCCTACTTATTCCTCCCTCTAATACCTCCCCACCTCCTGACTTCTCTATCACGGTGGAGGGTATCACCATCTCCCCATCAAACCAAGTTCGCTGTCTTGGAGTTACACTTGACTCTGCTCTTTCCTTCATCCCCCACATCAAGTCTCTTTCCTCCTCCTGCCGCTACCAATTGCGTAATATTTCCAGAATTCGGCCATTTCTTACCGCTGTCACCACAAAACAACTCATACACGCCCTGGTAATCTCCCGACTCGACTATTGCAATAATCTCTTATCTGGCCTCCCTCTGTCCCGCCTCTCCCCCGCCTCTCCCCCCTACAATCCATCCTGAACGCCTCCGCCAGGCTAATTCACCTCACCCGCCACTCTGTCTCTGCCGCTCCCCTCTGTGAGTCCCTTCACTGGCTCCCCATCCACTGCAGAATTAAGTTCAAAATCCTTATCCTTACCTACAAAACCCTCACTAACTCAGCTCCCCACTACCTGTCCTCACTAATCACCAAATACACCCCAGCCCGCTCCCTAAGGTCAAACAGTGACCTGCGCCTAGCTTCTCCCCGCATCACCTCTTCCCATGATAGACTGCAGGACTTCACACACGCAGCCCCCATTCTCTAGAACGCTATCCCTCGTATGGTCAGACTTTCCCCTAATTTCTCTTCCTTCAAACGCTCCCTTAAAACATTCCTATTTAGGGAAGCCTACCACCCAACTCACTGACGCAACCATCAATCACTCTCACCTTGCAGTCCTCTCCTCCTGTTTCCAACCCCAACCCCTCTAGATTGTGAGATCCTACGGGAATAGGGCCTCATCCCCTCTTGTACTGTTTGTCAAATGTTGTTCAATGTATTGTAACCCTGTCTATACTGTGCTTATTGTACAGCGCTGCGGAATATGCTGGCGCTTTATAAATAAAGAATAATAATAATAAAAGAGTTGTCACTATCAGTGAAGCAAGCCATCATTAGGCTGAAGAAACAAAACAAACCCATCAGAGAGATAGCAAGAACATTAGCTGTGGCCAAAACAACTGTTTGGAACATTCTCAAAAAGAAGGAACGCACCGGTGTGCTCAGCAACACCAAAAGACCCGGGAGACCACGGAAAACAACTGTGGTGGATGACCGAAGAATTCTTTCCCTGGTGAAGAAAACACCCTCACACACAGTTGGCCAGATCAGGAACACTCTCCAGGAGGTAGGTGTATGTGTGTCAAAGTCAACAATCAAGAGAAGACTTCACCAGAGTGAATACAGAGGGTTCACCACAAGATGTAAACCATTGGTGAGCCTCAAAAACAGGAAGGCCAGATTAGAGTTTGCCAAACAACACCTAACAAAGCCTTCACAGTTCTGGAACAAGATCCTATGGACAGATGAGACCAAGATCAACTTGTACCAGAGTGATGGAAGAGAAGAGTATGGAGAAGGAAAGGAACTGCTCATGATCCTAAGCATACCACCTCATCAGTGAAGCATGGTGGTGGTAGTGTCATGGCGTGGGCATGTATGGCTGCCAATGGAACTGGTTCTCTTGTATTTATTGATGATGTGACTGCTGACAAAAGCAGCAGGATGAATTCTGAAGTGTTTCGGGCAATATTATCTGCTCACATTCAGCCAAATGCTGCAGAACTCATTGGACGGCGCTTCATAGTGCAGATGGACAATGACCCAAAGCATACTGCAAAAGCAACCAAAGAATTTTTGAAGGGACAGAAGTGGAATGTTATGCAATGGCCAAGTCAATCACCTGACCTGAATCCCATTGAGCATGCATTTCACTTGCTGAAGACAAAACTGAAGGGAAAATGCCCCAAGAACAAGCAGGAACTGAAGACCGTTGCAGTAGAGGCCTGGCAGAGCATCACCAAGGATGAAACCCAGCGTCTGGTGATGTCTATGCGTTCCAGACTTCAGGCTGTGATTGACTGCAAAGGATTTGCAACCAAGTATTAAGAAGGGAAAGTTTGATTTATGATTATTATTCTGTCCCTTTACCTTTGGTCCCTTAACAAGTGGGAGGCACATCTGCAAACTGCTGTAAGTCCTACACCGTTCACCTGAGTTGGATGTACATACCCTCAAATTAAAGCTGACAGTCTGCAGTTAAAGCACATTGTGTTTGTTTCATTCCAACTCCATTGCGGTGGTGTATAGAGCCAAAGATGTTAGAATTGTGTCGATGTCCCAATATTTCTGGACCTGACTGTATGTAGTAACACTTTTTGGCCAGTAGGGAGAGCCTACTTCTGCATGTAAAATATATTCCTGTCTCTAAAATGTTTTTTTTTTTGTTTTTTTATGAAGAGGACATTTAATTTTTACACTGTCTGCGATGGAAAGTGTTTTTTTTTCTCTATAAGTCCACTCGGTCCTGGCTGAAAACATTTGTGGAAAACAACTTAATTGGTTATACAGAAAGCACCGAAGTACAATGCCATTCTACAGTGATTCCATCATTTGAGGCCCCAGTGGGAATGACGCCTTAGACATCTGCCTATTTTGCCTATTTGTAGGGCTGCCTCTGACTAGATCTCACCTTCCTCCCACCAGATCATAATTTGCTCCCAGTTAATTCCACTTTTTTCTGTCTCCATTTCTATGTTATTACCCCACAACCCATAAAACTCTAAGGGCCCTATTACACTTTTCGCGCACAATTTTGTGCTTGCGCAAAAACGCATTAACGCGAGGGGAAAAACCCTTTGCGCTGAACGTCGTATTACGACGTTCGCGCACAAAATGCACGTTAACGTCTAATGCGAGTTACCCTTTGCGAACCCTGCGCGCGCGAAAGTTCGTGCGCATCCCATACTTAACATTGTGAGCGCAAATGCGTTCGTGCGCTGTTACGCGGATGGTATTACAATCGATGCGCAAATTTTTACGAACGACGTTTGCGCGCTTAAATTTAACATCTTTTAAAAGCTGGTGGTAACTGCAAATCTGAATGTCCTGGCCGAAACCAAATACAGCAGCACGAAAGAAAAAAAAAGGGAAAAATTGTATAGTTACACATTCTACACATACCCAAACAATAAAATGGAGAAGTTGTGAGTGTTTTTATTATTGCTGCAGCATATACACTCAGATTGATTTAGACAGGCGCAAAAACTGAACAGGAGACAATTGTGGCTCTTAATTCAGATTGGCTGAATCGCGCGAAAAACCAGTCTGGCCACTGATTTCTGCGCGCAGCGTTAATTTGCGCTCGTTCTTGCACGTTATTTTTTACGCGCGATATTTTTGGACGGATGAAAAATGCGCTCGGATCGTAATACCAGCGTTAATTTACGCGTGTTAACGTTTAACGCTGCGCGCAAAAAAATTGCGCTGCGCGTACGGATTTGCGCGGAGAATATGATAGAGCCCTAAATCCTTTTATTTCCCACTCAACAGCCATGTACCCCAACTTCATATCCCCCCACCCCTGTCTGTTTGCCACCACCATACACGAAATGTCTAATATGCAGTAACTATTTTCCATGAAATATAAAAGCTACAGCTGCGTTAACACCGTTCTAACACAAATAACCAAGTTGTGTAGGCATTGAATTCTGTTTTCTAGCATTTTAGATCTCTAGACATAATCTAATTTTTGTTGTAATTAGAGCATATGTATCTGAGAGAGAAGCAGATTCTGCAATTACATAAAAACACATTTTGTAGCCAAGCTCTCGGGACGGCTTCCAAAGCTGTCAGCGGGGAACCGGGTGTGTTATTTCGTTTTTTTTTGGCAAAACAAACAAATCATGCCGACCTACAATAAAGCAGCTCCTGCTGATAATGAAATGTCCGTCCGCCAAGGTGGCAATTTGCTTATAAGAAGCTGGAGGACATGTGGCGAGCGAGCGATGGGGAGTCTCATCACGTTCACCGAGTATCTTTAATATAATACACATAATACGTAATATAAGCATAAGAAGAAGCCGCAAGAGGTCGAAGAGTTGCAAGGGGAGTTTGTAGCCAGTCGGGAGGGACAGCAGCGTCTCTTGTTAATGATAGCGGCTCGTATGGTATTGTAGAAGGCGCTTTTTCTTTTAGCTGTTTGAAACCAGAAAATAAAAAAATATTAAACAAAAACACTCTGATAAAAAAAATACAACCCTCCCTCCCTGTTGCCTTATATAATTGCGTACTTTCCATCAGCATCTGCCTCTCTCAGCAGGACAGTCGCTATCACGGGTGGTCTGAGGGAAGATGATGTCTGTGTGCTTACATCATCAATGACTGATGTGGCGACCCGCAGCCGGGAAATTCAAAATCCCGGTGTTCTGGCACATGTGGGAACCTCTCATATGTGGGGACCGGTGCACTTCCGGTGACGTTTCAGCCGCTCACATCAAGGAACCACCAGCAATGCGCATGCGCGAGCGTACTGCCGATTCGTCGGAGACGCGCTCGCTGCGATTACAGCCATCTGTAATTGTACTTGGGGCTGGGGAGACACAGGGTATATGGACTGCTTCCTGTTATTTGCTGAAAATATCAGCAGATGGCAGGACAAACACTGTATCGCCCTTGCAGGACCTCATACAGCTGTGCTCCGCAAGCAGCCTGCGTGTGCCTGCATGAGAGCTGGGGTAACCAATCGGCGGTACGCATGCGCATTGCTGGTGGTTCCTTGATATGAGCGGCTGAAACGTCACCGGAAGTGCGCCGGTCCCCACATATGAGAGGTTCCCACATGTGCCAGAACACCGACTGCCTGGTGACGTGAGTGTGGGCAGAGGAAACTCCTCAGCTTCATACCACGTTTCCTGCCAAAGAAGGCAGGGGGAGGGGGGTTGGACTCCACGCAGTCTGACCACTTTAAAAAGCTTAAGTGGTCAGGATGTGTAGAGTGTCCCTTTTAAGGGGATTTGTATTCTGCCTTGTAATGAATATTTTTTTCCAGATATTTGTTGCTGGAGTCAAAAGCCAATGGCAACAAAGCGAATGAACTTACAGAATTAAGGGATAGAGTCCAAGCCTGGCGTAAACTTAACCAGAGCTCTGATAAACCTACCAACTCCATAGACCGTAATGGCGCTGGTAGGTTTACAGCAGACCCGGGGCCTTATTCCAACCATGGCTTTAACTTACCAGAGTCATTATAGTCTTTAGAGTCCTATTCTGTAGTTGACGGTAAAATGGAGACGGTAGATTGCACATTTTCCTTACCGTCTCCATTTTACCGTCTGTATTCCGGAGTAGGTACCCTATTAGCGCCTAGCCACAAATGGAAACGCAAGGCAGGCCGGTACCAGCAGCAGCGCAGCTTGCCGCCACAAATAGCGGCTCATGGAATCCATAAGACTCCATGGAGCATTGCGTGTCCGTGCCACAAGCTGGCTGTCGCAAGATGGGACAGTGCAGCTGAATCACAGAGGGAGACTAGGAACTATTGGTTCCCAGTCTCACTCTGCTCCCAGCGAGAGAAAGTGGCGGATCGTGGCATGAGATATGAGTGTGGGATTTTAATGTGGAGGTTAGGTGAGTGTGTTATGGGATTTTGCAGAATGCAGCTTCAAGGAGACGTTATTTTAACATCTCCCGGGTGGAAGCACAGGCTGCATTGCAATAACCCATGCTTCCATACGGAGGTGAAAATCAACATCTCCCATACTAAGTAAAGGAGAAGTGAATGTACAGTAACCTTGAGCAGGGAATCGCTACATTCGAGCCGCAAGCTCAGTTTGCGGTAGCAATGGAATAGTGATTCCTCTCGATAAGATAACTACAGGAGACGTTGTGTGTATTGTTACTGTATGTGTAATGGCCCCTGTAGTTATCTTATGGACCGGTATGGAGCAGGGCCTGGAGTTTCTAAGGCTACACCAGCTCTGGTTAAGTTTACACCATAATTGGAATAGGGACCCTGGAATCTAGCCTTGAATATGGAGCCCTGTGAGGTTTTCTTTCTACTTGTGATTATTCAAGTTTAGCAGCACCAGCTTTAATGAATCATCCTTTTATTTTGGTTATACATTTACCGTATATCATGCATATATTGACCTTTTTATAATCCCAAGGAATGTCAGCAAATGGAAGGAAAATGTGCAATTAATTGCGTCCTTCTTGGGTCGGACGCTGGCAAAGGGCAACGTGTCTGGAGCTAATTACGAGCATGGTCTTGTTTACTGTACTGAAATCTTTTAACTATAGCCGTGTAAGACCCCACAGAATCCTTACTGACCCTCTAATTAACATGCTCGCTCTGGCTGCATCTCTTGCTTTTATGGCTCCATCCAGGTCTGATCTTGAATTGACTATGCACAGACTTGTTTTTTTTCTAGCATTTAATGCCTGTATCTAGTAAACGAGTTCCTATAATTATCTTTTCTTTTAAAAAAAGAGTGTTATTAATTAGACTCCTGCACGGATTAAGCTTTTTAGTCTTGAAGGTTTGTTTCTGTCTAAACTCCTAAACTGATACTGAATGATAATAAATTATTTATTTATTTATTTGCAAAGTATTTTACCAGGAAGGATACATTGAGATTTCTCTAGTTTTCAAGCATGTCTTTCAAAACCAATTTCACAGTTAAAAAGTTATGATACAGGTCGAGCACCCTTTACCCAAAATGCCCAGGGCTTTAAGCATTCCAGATTTCGGGGGTTTAACAGATGCTTCTCCATCTTTGTGCCTTCAACCTCCTTGGCACCCTTGCCCACACTATACACGGGCTCTGTGCCTGTTGGAGAAGTGTGGACTGCTGCCAAGGGTCCGTGGACCAATGTGTCAAACCCAATTCTAAAAGACAATGGGCATAAGTGGGCATATAAAGAACATATATGTTAAGACATTCCTATTCCAGCAAACCTACCACCCGACTCACTAATACAACTCACTGCCCCAACCAGTCCATCACTCTTATCTTGCAGTCCTCTCCTCCTGTTTCCACTCCCAACCCTTCTAGATTGTGAGTTCCCACGGGAATAAGGCCCTCGTTTCCTCCTGTACTGGTTTATCAAATGTTGTTCAGTCTCAGCGTATTGTAACTCTGTCTAAGGCTAGGGTCAGACTGAGGCAGTGCGAACGCGCGTTCTGGCGCACTTAATCACGGCCGCACTAGCAGCAGATGACAGGCAATGACGGCCAATATACGACGTACGGTCGCACAAAAGTCCGGCCGCGCAACGCAAGTGGAAAATGAACGCATTTTTTCGAGAACGTTAAACCACTAGTACTGACGTACAGAGTGCGCTGCGTCCGCATAGCAGCGTGTGTGCGTGATTAGGAGACGTCAGACGCTGCTAGTGTGCGGCCAACATAACGTTCAAACAGCCGGATTTCCCTAGACTTCTTTTTACCCCATCGTCATGAAATACGTCCAGAATTGCGCATCGTCTGACCACTTAAGCGTATTCCGTGAAAAAATGCGTGCGCACGCATCGACGTACATTTTGACGGTGGCCGCAGAAAATGCGCTCATCTGTCCCTAGCCTAAATCGTGCCTATTGTTCAGCGCTGCGGAATATGCTGGCACTATATAAATAAAGTATAATAATAAGTTATTAAAGTATAATAATATGTTATTAAATAGATTAGTATCTTAACCCCTTCACTGCTGAGGCATTTCACCGCTGTGTGCTGAGCTCATTTTTACCGCTTTTGCTCATCATGTTTAAACGCGATTTGAAGCCACATTTTATTATACAACCCAGACATATAATATATCGTTCTTTCCGGCAGACTCCGCAGATTCATAATATATCATTTTTATATGTATACGTCATGACCTGTCTGTATATTATAACAAAAAATACAATAAAAATAGAATTTTTAATCATCTGCAGTGTGTAAAGTGTTTTTTTTCACATTTTATCACATGAGAGTTTGCGGTTATATTTTCTATGGGGTTCGCTTGTACAAAAATTTGAAATGGGGACTTGCTACATTTTGTAGGCGGAATTACGTGATCTTTAGCAAACGCACCCCATAGAAAAAAATCATTGGTGCAGCATCATTGTTCACATTATAATTGAAATGTGAACAATATTGCTGCATTAATAAAAACAACACACAAAAAAACTTTTTTTTTTTTTTTTTTTTTTAAATTTATTTATTATTTTTATTATAATTTTTTTATTTTTTTTTACTTTGTACCTAGTCATGTTGGGTGCCTTTCACCTAGTCATGTTGGGTGCTCAGGCCTTTCAAATGACACCCTACATGACCCCCTAGCTGCCACGGTTCTGGAGATATCGGGGTTCCCAATTTCCTTGGGAAATCCCCTGGCAGGTTCCCCGGCTATCTGATGTCATCACACTATGCATGATGACATCAGGCAGCGAGGGGAGACCCGGGGTGGAGCCGCCATCCAAGATGGCGGCCCCCACCGGAGCTAGGCTGCACTTCAGCGCCGCAAGGCGCTGAAGTGCAACCCGGCGCTTGAGGGGTTAAAGCCAGGCACCGCTTAAAAGGGGAGACTCTCCCCTTTTAAGCGGTGCCTGGCTTTTGGCGCTGGTCCTTTCCGATCGGGAGGGAGAGGGAACCGAACGGATCCCCCCCTCCCTTCCAGGCTATCTCCCGGCATTGCCGGGGGGTCGCCTGGAAATGACGTCATCGCGCTTGGCGCGATGACGTCATTTACGCCGGGAGGAGCTTGACTTCAGCGTCTGAGGACGCTGAAGTCAGAGCGCCGCGGGACACCGGACAGAGAGGTGAGTATCTCCGCCGGGGGTCCCACACAGCTGATGACGTGTGGGGCACGTCCTCAGCATGTAACGTGCATCAATGAGGACGTGCCCCACACGTCTTCAGCAGTGAAAGGGTTAAAACTGGTTGCTTACGAGCTTGGTTTGATTTAGCAATCGTTTTAGAGCTATTGTTCGTGCTGTCTGTGTAATTGTTTGTCCTTTGATTGATATGATGTTGAGTTGGTGTTGATAATTTGCTAATCCTGTCTGTTGAATACTAATCAGATGTCTGTATCTCCTTAAGTGATTTTCATTCCCCTTTGTGTAGACAATGTGTTTTGTTAAGTCATTTCACCCCCCCTCCCTATTTATCATATAAACTGGTCCCCATTTCAAATTAAAGATCATTATTCTTCCCTGCACCAAGTTGTGGCTGGTGTTTTGGGAGAGATACTTAGCATGATACAGGACTCCCTCAAGTTCTGGCTGAGGAATGTGAAGGAGGGAAAGCTGCTCCTGGGCTGCTTGACTGGAGAGAAGGGACAAATGCTGTAGCAGGTTTGTGTCTGGTCCTCAAGCAGCAGACCAGTCAACCTCAGTTGCTGTTACAGAGGGTTTTCCGGTTTTTGGAATCAAGTCAGGGGTAGGGGGAATGTGACTGACAGAGGCACAGGCGAGATACACGGTAGGAGGTTCTGAGCAGTACTTTGAGAGGAACATACTGTACAGAGCCTTGGTGTCTTTTACTGTCTCCATACAGTATGTCACACGGTGGAGCTTCACAGCATGTTGTAACACATTCTTCGCTAGTACTGCAGCCCACTGAGGAGGTTGGGACGATCCGTTAAGAGCAGCAGGGAGGTAAGTAAAAATAATGTTTTGAAGACGCTGTAAAATCCAAGTGTGCCAGATTTTAGTATTCTGGATAAAGGTTGCTTCACCTGTACTCCAGTATGTGGAGGCCCTTATTGGGGCATTTTTCGCCTATAATATATTGAATGACGGGTTGAATGACTGTGATGTCCATACCCTTTGATCTATGCAAGTTGAGATGTTTCCTCTAGTGTTGCTCCAAGAGATGTGAATAACAAAAGTGATATCCTATCTCAATCTTAAATCCCGTAAATGAGTCTTATTGTAAATACTAGTAGGCACATTTTTAAAGTAAAAGTGCATATATGGTAGAGACTTTTGAGTTGTAAAAATAACTATAAAAAATAAATTTACAGGCTTGGACATTATAACAGCAACTGTAACCTCTTAATTTAAGGACTTACACATTTATGACATTGTAAATGTTAATGTACGAACAATTCACAGTTCGTAGGTTGTGTGTTCTTAATGTAAAAATGCAAATCCTAATCAGAATCCAAAACGTGCCACATCCTTACTGTGAATTTAAAGTGCAAGTTTGTACATTTATATTTACTCTGACATATTATAATGCGCAAGTCCTGACATTCATTTTTCACTGTTATAGTTATAACGCGTGTGACGGAGCGACTGTAACCTAACCGAGTACCTCCACCCGCGGGCTCCCTTCCATGTAGCAGTCTCCACTGTCGTCAGAGCAATCTTTCCTAACAGCTCCCCAAAACTTTAACTGCAGTTGAAAGAATGAGGCGCACCGTTGAAAATCAAAAGGCAGAATGCTAGTTTATTCACACAGACACACATACACAGTCAAGGACCAACCCTTTTTGCATACAACCAAATGGATAACATCACAGATCAAATAACTGCACAGGACCTCCAAACAATGGAGAATGGGATTTCCTGGGAGGAGAAGGGGGAGGGTGCAGGTAAAACAAAAGGAATTTGTTATAGAGAGAATGTACACAATAGAGAGAGCAGGTACTAATACAGAGATAGGATACATAATAAAGGGAATGTACACCATATACACAACAGGAGACTACAATAAATACACAAGGGAATAACACACAGACATCAGTAATTTTTAGTTAACTGGCGGATATTTAAAACCGTGAAAAGACAAATAATTTTAAAAGGTCCACCAATTCTCCAATAGTCTCTTTCACGGGCCATAGTCGCTGGGCAGGTGGCTAGCCCACAACCCCCTCCAGATGCCCCAATGACGGTAGGTTCCGTCACAACTCGCAAGTCTGTATTTTTAAAATCCCACTGTTATGTTTACAACCCACAAGTCCCTGCTTTAATATTTCCACTGTTACAGTAAAACGCGCAAGTCTGGGATTTACAGTAAAACCTCAATTTCAGATTAAAATGCACAATGTCCGGGATTTAAGATTAAAGCGTGCAACGTGTTGAAGTTGATATTTCCATTGAAAAACATAGCCGTGAGAACCAATTATTGATCAGAGTTTTTATTGGGAATCCAGATGCTGCAGAGCACAAATTTGAATCTCCCAAACCAAAAAATGGCCACAATGCAGCAGAAAAACATGGCAATTTCTGCTTTCAAGCCGAATTAAAGCATAATATCTCGGTTATTTATTCACAACGGGAAAACCCCTTTGTATTGGACATTGAATTTAGGGTGATCTACTCCAAAGAATATTAAATAATAAAACCCTCAAATAGCCATGTAACAATTTGTCTCGGCCACTAGATTTCAGTAAAGAGCAGGAAGTGACATAAGCCAGCTACCCCCCCCCCCTTCCTCCAGGAAGGTGGTATAACATTCAATACCCAATAAGATCCGCTCATGTGGGTGGAGACAAGACTGTAGCCCAACCTCCTCTAGATTGATGCCAGGGAAACACAGGAAGTGAGGATCAGATTTGGTGTGGCCACCAAGGAGAACAGATTTGCTATGGCGATTAGATGTACTTCGTAAGTGCTGGTGTATTTTAATGGGTAACTAATCTTTTGCATTTAAAGATCACCTATGCATTGTCTTTTATTTTCTTGCTAGGGTCTAGAAATTAGTTAATGTTTAACTAATGTTTTTATTACTTTATTATTTTCATCTCTGCGGAGAGCTATCATTATTTTAAACTCAAGGACCATGGGGTTATTTTAGTGTAATCTCTGGAGAGAGTCTTTAATCATATAATTAATTTGTATCCGGATGATTTATATTGCTTTTAATTACCTGTTTAAATCCTACCAAAGTAAATACTTTAAAACCTATGTCTCTGTGTTTTTGTTACTTGCTTATATATATTGTCTAAAATGGTTATCAGCTGATATAACTTTTAATATAAATGGTTTAGATAGAGTTGTGTTATATTTAAACCCTTTATATTAAAATGTCAAGCCATTTTAAGCCAAGGGCTGGCGGCCATTTTGGTGCTCACTTGAGCACATGTTAATGACAGCATTAATTGTACAACCTTTGGTGCCAATAATTAATCTAAAGCGAAGCAATCTATTTTAAAAGGAATATCGTGCAGGATTATCACCTGAAGCGATATATATCGAACCAAAACACCCTTAAATCCACTGAAATGGAAACACAACAGGTGATGTCGTGAGCCTTTATTTCACGTGTCCCATCTCCATTCAAGAACCAATGCAGGGACATGCAGTCACCCTTAATCTACCCACCGAGTAGCCCTATTATCGTAGTAAAGTTGCCCAGAGCTAGAGAAGCCCAGTGGCATTGTACACACAAACATCAGCCAGGCACTCGAAGGGAGGAGAGGAATACTTTTGTTATGTGCCTAACTTATCATGTACTTATCATTCCGGTGGAATTTCGGTGCTCTTTGAAGAACCCTGAAAGAGTAAACACAAACAAATGCGCACAAGAACAATGGCAAAACTCAAATCACATTATATATGCTGTGAGTGACAAGCAAACCTTGTCTCTGGGGTTAGTAGATGCTGGGTTAAACTCTGCATTGCCTTTGTGTAATCTAAAATGTAACAGATACATAGTCCCTTGATAACAGGCAGACATCCACGCTCCTCCCAAAGGCAAAAAGACTCTCCTGAGCGAGAGCAAACTGGTAAAGCACTGTGCAAGGCTGTGTATTGGCAGATGTGACCGGGGCATCCGTCAACAGGGCTGGCCCATCCATTAGGCCAACTAGGCAATAGCCTAGAGTGCCTTTGGGAGGGGGACGCTGCTCTGAGCTAATCTAACCACAGGCCCTATGGCAGAAGTTATGTTCTGAATGAGGTTAGCAGAGAAAGGGTGGATGAAATGGGGGGGGGTAGAGAACAAGTGTCTGAGAAATATTAAAGGAACAAGAACTATATATGGCGTGGAAGCACCGGGGAGTGGGGACAACAAAATGCCTTTTGCCTAGGGTGGCAGATATCCTGGCACCGGCCCTGCCCATCACATCCATCATGTTGCAACCATGCCAGAATTCATTCTTCGATACAGCGTTTTCGTTTTGTGTCCTCAGTTCAGTTGCACGAGTTGCAATGCATGGGCTTTGACTTCTTTTTTTTCCACCTGAATATAATAGACTGGTGTTATGAAGATCTTGCGAATTAGTTATGACGATGTGAAGCCAGATGGCCGGGGAAAGTGCTGAATTTTGTCAGGGATACAACGAGACTTCATAACATACTGATCACGTAGCTAAATCTCAGCCATACCCATAAAAAATGAATTTCTGAGACATCTGCAATGTGATGTCTGCATAAGGGCATCAGGAGGTCATAGCCATGAAGCCTGGAGATCAACTCAAATATATATATTGATTAATTTGAGCATTTATAAGAGAAGAATAAGTATGCTGGATTAGCTCAAAATCCAGAGGATGAATCACGACATACAGAGAAATGACTCAAATCTCTTCAAAACCCTCAACAAAAAGGCAACATTTGGCAAGCAAGGTCTCTTGTGAAGGAACAGACTATCTCTGGCATGCCAGATGCCACAATCAAACCCAGAGGCTGGATGGATATCGAGGGTCATCGATGACAGCAAACACAATTAACAAGAAATGAAGCTTGGCTCTGTTCACTGGCTGAGGAAACAAAAATCTATTTAACGTACAGCACATTTCTGTAGCCCTCAACATGAAAACTGAAACGGTACTAATGCCCCCACCAGCAACAATCCATTCCGTGTGCACCAAAACCAATCTATATTCATAACAAAAGCATAACTAGACCACACTGGGTGCTGGAGCAGAGGCTTCACCCAACACTCTTCCCCCTTTGCAGCATGGTCCTCCAATGCTCTTAATGTATATTTGGAAGTGTGACGGACTGCCTGGCACCCAGTCTGTGTGCCTCCTTCAGACTATAGCTTTCTCCAAGCTGGAACCCGAGATCTAGACACCTCAGCCAAAACCTCCCTAAGTTACCAGGCAGAACCAGTAACATTTAGGGCAGGAACCCGGACTCCCAAAATAATAAAGATTTTCTAAATCACTAGACACGACCAGTGTTCAGTTTAACAGCAGCAAGAACTAACTCTTTACTCAAACACACATACAGATAGATATCAGCAGTAGAGGGACAATCCCCTTCATGAATAAAACACAGATAAGATCAATAGATCTGATAACAGGACAAGTGAAGGGACATTCAAACTGGATAAAACAATAGACAGTTTACACAGTCACTAGGCAACACTTCTCTTAATATGGCTGCTAGAGAAATCTCCCCTCCTCCTCAGTCTACGTGCTAGAAAACAAGTCCACAATAATTTAGGTGTGCCCACCAGGATGCCAAGACACAGTTCAACATAAATCCTGGATTCCCTGAGCAATCCATTCTGCAAACCCCAGGTAGCACCTTGGCCCTAGTCAGTAGGAAGGAGGCTAGCACCCAGGCTCCTCCAACTGCCCCAGTGACGGCTGAGTCTGTCACAGGAACTGTTCCCATGTACCCCTGAACTCCCAATTTTCATAGTCCTCACTGAACCACCAACCGCCCTGTAAAAGCCAACCTCCCTTTAACTCACAGTCCCTGCTAAACCACCAGTTGCGTACTATGGGGTGGAGGGCAGCAACCACCGGTTGACAGCAGGTAGAGAGTGCACATATGTCTGGTCTCCTGGCATCTAACAGGTCTTGCACGTTAATAGCGTCCTGGCTTCTGCAATTACAAATGCTGTAAAGTATTGCATATAAAAAATGTAAATGTAATTTACCAAAATATAAGTAGGCCAGGCGGAGCTGACTGTTAAGGCGGAGCTGACTGTTAAGGCGGAGCTGACTGTTGAACAGCGAGGTCGCACTTTGGATGTGCTCCCGGGATTCTGACTAATTTACGCTGACCCTTGCGACCTTGCGATCACTGCTGATGTGGAATGCATCCCAGCCCAGAGATGTGATGTGTCCCTGCTGGATGTTTTCTCTGAGGGGGCTACGTGCCTCGCTCTCTTGTGGGACACTGGCTGACTCTCAATGGCCTGATCGCCTCACCTTTCTAGCTGCTGATCCATTGCTGTTGTCCCCCTATTTCCCATCTTCGACAACCCCCACCGTGATACCTCGGCTGACATGCTGCCTCTTTTGATGATTGTTGTTTTTATTTTGTTTGTTTTTGTGCCTTGCTGACTATATTTGACCTCGTGGGTCCCCGTGTTGGACACTCTTTGGCGGACTTTGGCTATGTAGTGCTCACTCCCGGAGGAGCCCCTGAAAATGAACCACGGGTCAGTCTCCCCGCACTAGGGAATAAATATACTCCTAGACAGTTGTGAGTTTTTATCATTTAAATAGTTTACTAAAATCTTGAGCAGATGTTGAAGCACGGTATTCACAAGTATTATTACAATATTTTCGTATTACGGTAAAACGCGCAGCGGAAAAGGAACGAAACACGAGGCTTCGTATTTCGGAAAATAAAATATTCGCGACCGAACATAAAAGAATGCAATTTCCCGATAGTTCAGAAAAAGGGACATGTAGCGAAACCCCAAACATACAATCCCTTTCGTATTACGGCAAACGCGCAGCGGAAAAGAGAAAAATGTATTCGGAACGTATCTTTGCCTTTAACCCCCGTTCCGTTTCGTAAAAGGAAATGAGTCCTGTACAAGTTAAGTTCCAGAATGTGAGAAACGTATCCGTGTGTGTGTGTGGTACCCGGGTACTGTTCAACTGGCCAGTGAATTTATTAAAGGAAGGTCTTCGACTAGTCAGTTGGGGCCCTGTAAACTTTAAAGAGAAACAGCAGAGCGTCCTTTAATCATACAACAGCCTTGGAGGCCTCTCACCCATCCGATGACTGCTTTAGGCTCCGCTGACCCAGGACGTCTCTCCACCCGATTTTGACTGGGGATACTAGCGGCCCGATCCATTGTCTGACTCCATACAGCTTATCCAGCTCACCGCCTGCTCTCCGCTCGACTCCTCCGGTCTGCAGCAATGCCTGGATTCCGGCGGGTCTTCTTCTCCTCAGCTGGGGTGATCCTCTCTGCAATAACAGGTCTCTCTTGGTCTCTCTGGGCTCTCTCTGGGTCTCTGGCATAGGCCCTCTCGTAATCTCATACAATACGTCTCCTCTCTTCCCTTCCCTGGCGCGCTCTGGAACCTTCTCCACGAGGCAGAGGATGTAAGGGTCCAGTCCCCACCCACTTCCTGTCTTCTTGCAAAGCATGCCGGGCATTGTAGTCCCAATGTCCAGTATCTCTGATCGCGATAGTCTCCATCTTGTGGCCAAAAATAGGTACTGCCACAGCAAGATTTTTAGCACAGCGCTACACTCTCCCCCTCCTAGAACTCTTGGGTCTCTCCAAGGAGGTACAACAGTTACATTACGTTCCACAATATTTGAATACAATTTACATAACATGTACAGGTTCAGCAACATACATACAGTGGGTTAGAAACACTTCCTCAAGTTGACTCATATTTTGGGCCACCTCAGCTAGCATAGCAGACACTTCGGGCAACCTCCGCACCGTGGTGATGGCCTCTTCAGTGCTATGTCCTGGCGAGTCGTAGGTGAGTCGTTGGGGCAGTCGAACAGAGCGTTTTGGTTCTGGCTCAATCAGTTCCTCTTCAGGTGGAAGTACTATAGACGTTGGCTCAGTCCTTCTCTCTATTACTGGAGCAGACGTTTCTTCAGAGTATGATCCTTCCAACGAAGGCATAGAACTATAATCACCTGAATAAGCTTCCGGAACTACCGAGATCCCCACATCCTCAGGGACTTCCAACTGAAATTCAAGAGGCTCAGGGATATCAACAGTCTCAGGGACTTCCAACAAGAATTCAGGAGCTTCAGGCCTCAAATTACTCTCCCATCGTTCAGGAACTGAGGTAATCTCTTCAGGCTCCGGTGAACGTATCCAGTCCAGACAGAAACTTTCTTCCTCACTGTCCCTTTCGCTCTCTTCGACAGCCCGAGTCTGTTGAGACCGAGTAACAGGAGGCAAACATGGAACAGGCGGATTTGGCAGAGGCGGTTCGTCCCCAACTGGCATTCTCACAGCCTCTCTCAAAGGTAACAAATGATTCCGGTGCCAGTTCTTGAGAGGCCCAGCCTTTCCATCTGGGCGAATCTGATACACTGGTAGACCTGGTAGCTGTTTGCAGACAATGTAAACCTGGGAACTCCACCTATCCGCCAATTTGTGTCTCGCAGCAGCACCCAAGTTCTTCAATAGAACCCTATCACCGGGTTGTAGATCTTGTATTCGAACTTTCAGGTCATAGTTCCTTTTGTTTCTTTGCTCCCTGTTTCCCGAGGTCAACCCGGGCCTGTTCAAATGCAGAAGCCAAATTCTTTCGAAGTCTATCCACGTAGTTTCTATGAGAAGCTACTGACGTCTGGTCTAGAGACAATCCAAATGCCAAATCAACCGGCAGTCGAGCCTCTCTTCCAAACATAAGACGGTACGGCGAGTATCCAGTCGCATCACTCTCCGTACTGTTATATGCATGCACCAGAGTAGCTATGTGTCGACTCCAACTCTGCTTCTCCACATTCGACAAAGTCCCCAACATGTTTAGCAGTGTGCGATTAAACCTTTCAGGCTGAGCATCACCTTGAGGGTGATATGGTGTAGTTCGGGTCTTCTGGATTCCCAACTCCAACAATTGCCCCACCAGTCGGCTTTCAAAGTCTCTACCCTGATCAGAGTGTATCCTTCTTGGCAGTCCGTAATGAACAAAGAATTTTCCATCAACACTTTGGCTACTGTTGGAGCGCGTTGATCTTTCGTGGAAAATGCTTGGGCATAACGAGTGAAATGATCAGTCACTATTAGAATGTTCCCTTGCCCACTAGCATCCGGCTCTAAGCACAAGAAGTCAATGCACACCAAATCCATGGGTCCCTGACTCTGCAGATGGCTCATTGGAGCAGTTCGGGTCGGTAGAGTCTTTCTCTGAATACACCTCAGACAGGAATGACAATAACTTTCCACTTCAGCCCTCATGCAAGGCCAATAGAACCTATCTCGCACCAGCTTAAAAGTTCTCTCTGCACCCAAATGTCCATGCTCATCATGTAGTGATCGCAGCACACTCTCCCTATGTTTTGTAGGGAGGAATAACTGTTGAATCTCTTCCGCGTTGTTGGAGGGCCCCTTCGGTAGACCACCCCATCCAGCATCTTTAACCGCTCCCATTCTGTAGACCAACCTAGCTCCACTCGGGGAGTTGGTTAATAAAATCTCTCGCTGGTTTGCAGTCAGGGCCTTTAGGGTCAAGGCAATTAAAGGGTCTCTGGCCTGATCCGCTTTCAGGTCCTGTCTCGAAAAAGTAGGTAAACTTTCATCCCTTAACTGCGTAGGGTTACAGTAGAACTCAGGAACAGCCGCAGCCATAACTCCTATGGCCTCTGCTTCATCCCCCCTTTGACCCGGCGCTCTGTTCCTTGACACAAAGCTTGCACCCCGTCTGGGGTCAACTGAGTCCATTCTGTAATATAGGGTCTTCTCGATAACGCATCGGCATCTCGATTATTCACCCCAGGGCGATACTTCAGGCTGAACCGAAACCCTGACAGAGCGGCCAACCACCGATGTCCTGTTGCGTCCAGTTTTGCAGTAGTAAGGATATAGGTGAGAGGATTATTATCCGTCTTAATCACGAACTCAGCTCCATACAGATAGTCTTTCAACTTGTCCACCACTGCCCACTTCAAGGCTAGGAACTCCAGCTTGTGAGTAGGATAGTTCTTCTCTGAAGGAGCAAGGCTCCGGCTCACGTACGCCACAGGCCTCAGCAATCCATCATACTCCTGATATAGGACTCCTCCCAGACCTTCTCGGCTGGCATCCACATGTAGTTCATACGGCTTGTGAGGGTCCGCATAGGCCAAAACAGGAGCTCGGGTTAGACTCTCTTTCAACTTTACGAAAGCTCCTTCACATTGACTGGTCCATTCACCTTGTATAGACTCTCGAGCTTTCCTTGGCCCCGGAGCTGACGGGTTTTTGTCAGAGACCTTGCAGCCTTCTTCTGTGGTTTCTTTCTGCAGGAGTTTGTTCAGTGGTTGAGCTATTTTCGCGAATCCTCCCACAAATCTTCTATAGTAGGAACAGAATCCCAAGAAAGATCTAAGCTCAGTAACGTTTCGGGGTCTAGGCCAAGAAGCTACGGCCTCCAACTTCGAGGGTCTGTCGAAACACCTTCTGCTGAAACCACATGTCCTAGATACGTAACAGACGGCAGACAGAATTGGCACTTCTCCAGAGACAGTTTCAGCCCCTCTTCATGGAGCCTCTTCAAGACCTTCTCCAGACGTTGCTCATGTTCTTCCAGAGTCTTCCCAAACACAATTATGTCATCCAGGTACACTAATACTTCGATTAGATTCATATCCCCGACTGTCTTCTCCATCAACCGTTGGAACGTGGCTGGAGCCCCCGTAAGGCCTTGAGGCATTCTGTTGAATTCAAAGAACCCCAGTGGGCAGATGAACGCAGTTTTCTCCTTGTCTTCAGGATGCATTGGTATCTGGTGATACCCACTTCGCAGGTCTAGTACACTAAACCACTTTGCTCCAGACAAACACTGTAGGGCATCTTCAATCCGAGGAGTGGCATATTGATCGGGGATGGTTCTCCGGTTCAATGTGCGATAGTCTATGCATAAGCGGACAGAACCATTTTTCTTCCGGACCAACACTATGGGAGATGCATATGGACTCCTGGACTCTTGAATCACCTTGGTTCTTTGTAATTCGTTCAGCTGCTCTCGCAGATCATCTAAGTCTCCTAGCGGAACTCGCCTTGATCTTTCACGAAACGGCTTGTCTTCTTGTAATCGAATACGGTGTTCAGTACTCTTAGCTAGGCCCACATCGAACTCGTCTTTCGAGAACAATTCCTTCCACTTTAAGACTTGAGACTGAAGACGTTTCTTCCACTCAGGTGAAATGGGAGCGTCCTTGGGGTAGAATCTTTCATCTGGAATCTCTTTACCTTCTCCCCCTCCTGAATCGGTAGAGAGGGGTGTAGCAGACTCTACTTGCCCGATAGGCATTCGTGCTTTAAGAACCACTGGAGAATCCGTCACATTGCACACACTGACCGAGACTCTTCCTCGTGTTCTCTTCAGAGCCTTGGTGGAGATTATTTCAGGAATTACTTCGACTCCGGTTTCACTCCCATGATCAAAATCGGTTCCCAGCACCACATAGGGACAGGGTTGCGATCCGTTCAACTTGACTGAAGCCCGGAAGCTCGCTACTTCTCCTGCTTGCAGAACCTTCTCCGTTCCACCCAGTCTCCACAGTCTTCCCACTTCGGCAGGTGCCTTTCGTTCTTCGACCATCCTCTGATAGACCGGACGTAACATTGGGTGTACTCCTTGAGTTGAACCTTCTTCCAACACGATAGGCGTCAGGAGACGCCGCACTAGGTCAGTATTCGTCCCCACTATCAGGGAGCTTCTGTTCGCACCCGAGGGTCGAGGACACACAATGGCCAATGCATCACAACCCCCAGACTGCCCGATGACTTCAGATCCGATCTCCAACTTTACTTGCAGGTACCCGTCATAAGGGAGTTTCTCAGTGCCGATACCCCATATTTCCAAATCCTTCAATTCTTGCAAAGGGATGTGCTTTAAGTGTTTCTCGTAGAAGTCTCTGTAAATCAATGTCACTTGAGCCCCTGAATCTAACAGGGCTTTGGTGTAGACTCCTTCCACTTGGATTGGCACGATAGGAGAAGGACCTATCAGTTGGTCAGGAAATTTGGTGGCGGTATCCGAGACGCTTAGACCCAGTTTGCTGTACCCTGGCCTTTTTCTTGGCCCGTGCAGGTTTTGGGTGTGCATTGCTTCCCCATGACGTAGACCCGGATGCTAAGGGAGTGACTCTCTCAGTCCTGGCAGGCTCTACAGTTGGCTCGGCTTTGGGCCTCCTCGCCCTCTTAGTCTTTGCTTGGTTTCTGGAGCGGGGTCAACCCTCGGGCACTCAGGTTGCTCCTTTACTGGTGCCCTCTGGCGTTTCCCGCCGGTGAGGTAGATAACAGTCCTTCCAGGGCTTCCAACAGTCCCTTGACTCTATCCTTCTCAGGCTTCCGGCCTTTGCACTGTGCGCAGAAATGGCCCATCTCTCCACACCCGAAACATCTCTTCTTAGAGAGCGGAGACGTAGTTGCTTGTTGAGATTTAGTTAAAGATTTGGACCAGATGCCACAGCAACTTCCGTCGTCTGCATACCTGTGAGGAATTTCTGCATTTCTGCCTGCATTTCTGTCACCTTCATCAATACCCGGCACAGTTCCGCGTGCGCTTGTTGCAATTCAACTTGAGCTTCCTGAACTTCCTTGACGGTTTTGGACAATTCACCCCGTTCAGGGAGGTTCGATTCTTTAGCAGCCCTCTCTGTAGATTTAAACCCAACTAGGTGTTCTTGTTCATCCTCATCCGACCCATAGGTATCTAGAGAGTCGCTTTCATGCTGCAGGCCGCCGCTATGTCTCACAGGTTGTGCATACGCCCTTTCCCCCCGCCTGAAAGATTTCTCTTCTAGTAAAGCCTCTTCCTCTCGCACAACTCGAATCAGTTCCAGGTACTTTAACTCTTGGCTACCTGCTCTGCTTCTCAGCTGCATCATCACTGGATCTAGAGGTTGAGAGCCCCTCAGGATCTGTTTTATTCGGATCTTATCTACTTCGGCCGGTTCGGCCCCTTTCTTCAGGAGTATCTGGTGTAGAATCTTATCCAGGCGCCTCATGTACTCGGTCATTCTCTCACCTCTTTTCTGATAGGTGTGTTCGTACTGATATACCAGTTCGGCCGCCTTTTCGGTTCGTCCAAAAACTTCTTCAAGAACGTTTAAATAATCTAAAGCAGTACAATCTTTTCTGCTCAGTTTCAGGTTTCTCACCGCTTCTGACGCAGGTCCCTTTAAGCTCTCGGTAATCCTTTGCTTTTTCTGGGCCTCAGGGACATCCCACTCATCCAGAGCCTGCATCGCCTGTTCCACCCATTCTTCAAAGGTTTCTTCTCCCGCCGGAGTTGGTACGTTTCCTGTAAAATTTCTTAACCTTCGATAACCGAAGTTAGTGTGAGGAGGGCTTATTTTCTGACATTTAGCCAGTAGATCTCCAATAGCCACGATAAATTCAGGCCCAATCATGGCCAACGGACTAGACGCAGGGACACTTGCGGATTCACCACGTGGCGTACTTGGCTTAATTAGTTGGACTTCCACCTCTTCGGCCAGTTTCACGCTCGTGCCCTGAAAACATGGCGGAACACCCTTTCTCCATTCGAGAAGAACATACATGTGAGAGGTATCTGGGTTTTTTTTAATGTCCAGAATTAACCCCCGATGATCTGGTGCTAGCGTGGCCACGGCCTGGCGAATCTGATCTTCAGCCCAAGTGTCTGCTGGAATATCCATGACTATACAACATTCCGACTGGCTACTGTGCTCCCCACACCACTCGGCAACAGTGTCTGGATCCATATTTAACCCTTTAGATGCGGTTTTTCCAGAGACTGGATCCCGGAAACGAGCCCCCACGTGTAGCGCTCACTCCCGGAGGAGCCGCTGAAAATGAACCACGGGTCAGTCTCCCCGCACTAGGGAATAAATATACTCCTAGACAGTTGTGAGTTTTTATCATTTAAATAGTTTACTAAAATCTTGAGCAGATGTTGAAGCACGGTATTCACAATTATTACAATATTTTCGTATTACGGTAAAACGCGCAGCGGAAAAGGAACGAAACACGAGGCTTCGTATCGGAAAATAAAATATTCGCGACCGAACATAAAAGAATGCAATTTCCCGATAGTTCAGAAAAAGGGACATGTAGCGAAACCCCAAACATACAATCCCTTTCGTATTACGGCAAACGCGCAGCGGAAAAAGAAAAAATGTATTCGGAACGTATCTTTCTTTAACCCCGTTCCGTTTCGTAAAAGGAAATGAGTCCTGTACAAGTTAAGTTCCAGAATGTGAGAAACGTATCCGTGTGTGTGTGTGGTACCCGGGTACTGTTCAACTGGCCAGTGAATTTATTAAAGGAAGGTCTTCGACTAGTCAGTTGGGGCCCTGTAAACTTTAAAGAGAAACAGCAGAGCGTCCTTTAATCATACAACAGCCTTGGAGGCCTCTCACCCATCCGATGACTGCTTTAGGTTCCGCTGACCCAGGACGTTTCTCCACCCGATTTTGACTGGGGATACTAGCGGCCCGATCCGTTGTCTGACTCCATACAGCTTATCCAGCTCACCGCCTGCTCTCCGCTCGACTCCTCCGGTCTGCAGCAATGCCTGGATTCCGGCGGTCTTCTTCTCCTCAGCTGGGGTGATCCTCTCTGCAATAACAGGTCTCTCTTGGTCTCTCTGGGCTCTCTCTGGGTCTCTGGCATAGGCCCTCTCGTAATCTCATACAATACGTCTCCTCTCTTCCCTTCCCTGGCGCGCTCTGGAACCTTCTCCACGAGGCAGAGGATGTAAGGGTCCAGTCCCCACCCACTTCCTGTCTTCTTGCAAAGCATGCCGGGCATTGTAGTCCCAATGTCCAGTATCTCTGATCGCGATAGTCTCCATCTTGTGGCCAAAAATAGGTACTGCCACAGCAAGATTTTTAGCACAGCGCTACAGCTACTTTACCGGAGATGTGGCTTTTCTGTAGTGGACCGGGACTATTCTTCCCCTTCCCTCCTTTTTTTTTTATTATTATTTTAGGTGTGCGGGTCATTGGATTGAACTGGGCGAGCCGTTGGAGGTGGATACCATGGCTCTGACTACCTCCTCTGGCCCTAGCTCACCCGGCCCTGTGGCCTCTTCCGCGGCCTCCACTCCCTTGCAGGGTTCATGGAGTCCCCCGGGAATGCCGCTTTTCCTGGGCGATCCACCATCTTTCCCCCTTTTTCTCTCCCTGTCCCATCCGTCACATCCACGGATTACCTGCTGATATAACTGCCTCCCTGGTACTGCCACCCTGAGAAAGTTGGAGTGTCCTACCCTTTCCCCACTTTTAGGAGTGTTACCTTTGTGAACCCTTGCTGTCTACCACTCTTATTTGTCATATTTGTCTTCTGTTCTGTTAACTTTTTTGCAAACTAAAAAAAAATTGAATGTAAAGGAAAAAAAAAGTAGGCCAAACCACTTTTTAAAAAAAGGATTTCACCAGGAAGGATACATTGAGATTTCTCTTATTTTCAAGTATGACCTGGCTGGCATGTATGTACCGTTCGGTATCTTGCCCAAGGACACTTACTGGAGAGGTGCTCTTGCCTGGATTCGAACCTGTGTCTCCACAGTTTAGAACAGTGGCGTTATCTCTACTCCACCCAGCCGGTAGAGGTAATCTCTCATGCACAGGAGGCTTCCTTGGCGTTTCAGTTCTGGCTGCCATTTTTTGCTGATGGCAGACTAATTTGTATAAGGTAATGTTTTTCTGTAATGACACCATCAAGCTAGAACCTTCCTATGAGACCTAAAGGACAGGCCACTAGTGACTCTGCCCATCCTGAGACATTATCATAACTTTTGTGGTGCCAAATGTCCAGTTTCACTTCCTTACAGTTTCCCTATAATCACTAACACCCCTACACTGTAATATACAGTCTGCCATACGCGAAACCCACTGTAACTCGCTTAACCCCTTCACTACCAAGTGATTTTCCAAAAAATCCATTGTCAAGGTTTTTTGAAAAATAATTTTAACTAATTATACTCTTTAAAGACATTTAAAAATACTCCCAATGATTTTATTTACTGTAGTAATATATTTGGCCAGTACCTGGTGCCAGCTACCGAACCAAATTGAGTTACAATTGCCCTTCTGTTTTTTCACTGCAACACTGTATCAGCTTGCTGAATGTCGGTCTGACATTCAGTTTGCTGACTTTACTCAGTTTTAACTCTTTGGGCAGTATGCCCACAGGGTTAAAACTTTGGGGGCACCTTATGCAGCCCAAAAGCAAACAAATTTAACCCCTTCCCGACCGCTGACGTACCATGTACGTCCTGCCTATGGGTCTCTCTTAGACCCGCGGATGCACCTAGTACGTCTGCGGGCTCCTAACCTCCCGCCGAAACTCACCTTCCTCGCTGGCTCCCACGACGTCTATGGCAAGCTTGAAGCTTGCCTTGCCGTGTCCTGGGGGCCGGCCGATCCGATGACATCATCATGCTGTGTGATTACGTTATCGGCAGGCGCCAGTGGGCAAAATTCAGGAAGGGGAGGGAGGCCTCCTATGGAGCCATCTATCACCCCAACCGTTTATGCTAGAGTGATGCAAGTTGCGTACAAGTGGTGTACAGCATTAACTATTTTGCTGCCGGATTGCAATTCAAACCTGGAGGGGGGGGCTGACATCTTGGATGTCAGCCAAGCCTCCAGGTCACTCCCCACCCACTGACATCCTCACCATATGTGTGAGTATGTCAGTTGGCCAGTTAACCCCCTAGCTGCCATGTGGAGATAGGGGGATCCTTTGGATCCCCCTATCTCCCAATTCGTGGCAGCTATAGGGTCTGATCATGGCCCTTCCAATGATACCAAACTTGACCAGGTTTGGTGTAAAAAAATTTTTTTTTAAAAAAAATAATAGTAACCAAAATAATACAATTTTTTTTAAAATATTTTTTTGTCGGGGGGGGGGTTAAATAGTACCTAGGCTGTCATCTAAAAATAATTAGCAAAAACGGTCAGAATGAGCTCAGCGCACATAGGTGAACTGGCTCAGCATGAAGGGGTTAAAAAGCAAAAACATGTAAAATTGGGTATTTCTATTCTCAGGACAAAATTTTGAAACTATTTAGCCAGGGTCTTTTTGGTGGTTGTAGATTTTGGGGATTAAATTACGAAAAAGTGTGTTTTTACTATCTTTTCATCATATTTCATATTTTTTTTTATAGTAAATTCTTTGACATGATAGAATAATGGTATTTTTATAAAGTCCATTTAATGGCTGGAAAAACGGTGTATAATATGTGTGGGTTGAATAAACAAGTAAGAGGAAAATTTGACCTAAACAATAACAGCGCAGAAATGTAAAAACAGCAGCGGTCACTAAAGGACGGATTTGTGTAAAACTGCCCGCGCACTAAGGGGTTAATTTGCTTTTGTGCTGCAGAACAGCATATCAAGATATCTCGATATCGGGGCAACAGATGGTGCCTTTGAAACCCGAGAGATCTCGATATTGGTAGTGAAGGGGTTAAAAGCACTTTGCGTGCTTTATTTCTAGACATGTGCACAGCACAAAATTTCATTTTGAACTAATGGATTAGTCCTAAAATGCAATTTATTTAGTTGCTAAAGAAATTCGTTTTCAGTTCTTTAGTATGAAAACTAATTTCATTCATCCGAAAACCAGTGGATACAATTACTATTGTAGTGGCTCCTCAGAGGGCTGAGATTGCTGCTTGTTACAGTATCACTCACTCTCAGCACAATGTGCCAGGTAAAGCTGTTACAGTAACTGACTGCTGCTCATCTCAGCGCTCAGAGTTTCAGTAAAACTAGTAAATAATATTTTTCTATATAAGAGGTTAGAACAATATTATTTCCTTGTTTTACTGAAACTCTGAGCGCTGTTACAGTCAGTTACTGTAACAGCTGAGCCTGATACATTGTACTGAGAGATAATATAACAAGCAGCCAATCTCAGCACTCAGTCACTGGATTTAAAGGGCTAAAAATAAAAAGACTCCTCTCTGTATAATGTATAGAACATCCTCCTGCATTAATTAATACCCCTCTCTGTATAATGTAGATAACATCCTCCTGCATTAATACCCCTCTCTCTATAGAACATCCTACTGCATTGGCATGTGGAGGGTGCAGAACTTCGGAATGCAATGCTTATCCAGCACAGGAGAGGGAACTTTTACTTAAACTTTGTATCTCTGTGGGGGAGACACAGGAATATAAAGGCAGGGGAAAGGGAAAATATTAACGTAAATCGGTCAGAAAGCTCAGAGAAGAGATGACTAGTGCAAATAGATTTTTATAATAAAATAAAGCACTTTAAATTTAGGGAAAACATTCAAATAAATCACACTGAAGGCTCATAATGACAGAGTAACTGTGAGAGCTGGATACTAAATGTATCAGACGTAAAAAAAAGTTTATAACAAGCAGCACTGGGAGAGGAGAGGGACTTTATATAAAACGTGTATTATAGATGAAGAATGGGAGATAGTGCTCCTGGATAATATAAAATGTATCAGACCTAAGCCTCTATTATGCAGAGCGGGAGGGGATATAACACACGTTTTATAAAGTCCCTCTCTTCTCCCAGCGCTGCTTGTTATAAAGGGTTTTTTACTATCCAGCCCTCCTCTGTCATTAGCTTTCAGTGTGATTTATTTGAATGTTTTCCTTCTCCAGCTGCTTTTATCATCTTGTCTGCCTCATAGATGTGCAAGGGTTAAGTAAAGGTTTCCTCTCCTGGGCTGGCTGGCTGGCTGTGCTGCGAGTGAGTATTCTGGAGCTCTATCACTGTCAGATTTTCGGGTAGGGGTCGGGAAGGATTACGCATACAAACCTTTTCTGTGGCTTTGCGATGTTGCGCTTCATTACTGGTCTCCTTCACTCATCAATGTAATATCACAAAAAGCACTGAAACTAAAATGTAGTGCATTTTTTTATTTTAGTTTCTTTCGTTTTTTGTACTGAGCAGTTTCGTATCTCATACTAAAACTAAATTATCCCAAAATTCGGACTAAATCGTTTTAGTACTAAAACGAATGCACATGTCTATTTACTTCATTTATAACAATAACCGTAACAATGGATTATAGGAGTTAACAAGTTGCTGTTGAATGCACAGCTCTTATGAATATGTATATTCCTGCTGCTTGTCACGTACATGGAGCCGAACATATTTATGTGTTAGTGGAATTGAATAAGATGGAAAGTGTGTGGTGCTGCATATTGCAGATAAAGGATGCTAGCGGAGACTGGTTTTGTGTTGAAGCATCATATAAATTCATTTATTCAAAAAAGTGAACTTTGCCGATTTCCTTCAGATCTCAATTTGCAATAGGTGTCGGAAATATTTCAGGTTGTTAATTAAAGGCATATTTTTTATAGTGGTCCATTGTGCCCTATATATATATTATATTTACTCCAGGGCTTGACAAATTTGCATTGAATCTAGGAGCCAGCTACAAAAGTTAGGAGCCAGTTTTTCTACAGACTAACAAAGCTTTACTTTCAACAACTAAAGATACACTGATACCTTTTGTTTACAACCGAGTACGAGTACCGATACTCTTTTTTCCAGATACTCACCGATACAGAGTACCGATATGTTGATTTAAAGTCATGTGACCGCTTTCCAATAAATAATTTAGGATTTTGGAGAAAGCCTTTCCAATTTATGCTAATATTGAAATGTATGACCAGAAAACATAGCTATGTTTTAATTACCTATGTGTAATAAATAATTTTAAGTACTGCTGCATCCTGCCATCTTGACTAAAAGAAGGTTCTGGGGATTACCTCATAATTCCTGTGCGCATTTCTGGGAGCCAATTGGGGCTCAATAATGTGTGAGTTCTGAATTGGCATAAAATCTTTTATTAGTGCCCTATACAGAATTATACTAGGGGTGTGCCCGGTATTTCTTCTAATCTACTACAGGAAAAAGGGGTTGAGAAACAACGGTCCACTGAGGGGTTTATGGGCACCTGAATATATTTAAGACCCATAAAGAACATCACCCTAGAGCCAGATGTAGGCTCAGAAGAATGTGAGTTCTCTACTTACTACTTTTTTCTGTTTTACAATCGAATTGACGTACTGCACAATTTTTTGGTCTCTCTTTCTGCTCTTGTATTATTGCCGAATTTTTTTCTACAACTACAAAGGATATGAGAGACAAAAGAAAATAAACTTAACCCAAACAGGTCAACCACTGTTTAGACAGGGAGCGGCAAAAAACACAATGGCATAATGCCTTTAATAAATGACAAAAACAATCTCCAAGTGCCAACTAAAAACAACATATACACAAAAGCCTAGCGAGGGAAATTGAGAAATGTACTGAGGGACAGATAAACAATATAGTCTGCAATATTGAGGTGTGGCCCCCAACTGCGTAAGTATGTATCGCAGACAACTGAGAAATTCAGCGGCCAAGCCTAGGGATAAAATTCCCAAATTCAAGATGCACATCCAACGTGCAGAATAATTTATAAAGTATAGGTCCACAATTGAACCATCTCAATAAATTGCTGCTGTTCCTAAAGCTTAATCAGATTCTGCTCTTACCCTCACTAGTGCTTATAAGACAAACGGCATTTAAAACCAAGCAAATAACAAACTCAGCTCGACATATGTTTCGCCGGTGACAACCGGCTTCATCTGGAGCGAAAAATAGGATAGCTTGTAATAGGTATTGATCTCCCTCCTTAAAAAGTATTCAATTTGGTTGAATTAACCAATGAAAAAGAACATAAGTAATTAATGAGGTGTATCGCATGAGGACAGAAATGTCTGCAGGTGATGAAAAACGAATCAAGGTGATCAAGGATTAACCACATCTACTCATGATAATTTAGTCACATGTTATCAAAGAGCCAATGAATGACCCAGAGAGATACATAAAAAAAATAACAGCTGTATATAGTCAAATACTGGACCACTGAATAGTACCAAAAGATGGACCAGAACTGGTAAATGGATTATGCAACATATAAAGCGCGTATCGAGCGCCGCTCAACTGCAGTGAAATGGAAAACTACATCTCACACAGGGAGTAGACCGCACTGATAGGTAGCAAAATGCCCAATCCAATGTATGAAGTGCCACGTGATATACTACCTCCAATGGAGAGTGAGTATTCACGGACCAAATTGAACAGTGGACGAAGTACTGTAAATCATACGGAGGCGTGTTGATATTCAAAAAAATATATAGATATGTATATAGCGGATCATGGTTGATAACATTGGATACTGTGTAGAGTTAAATGGGAAAGACCACTTAGTGCTCCCAGATTGTAGAAAACATGAGAGATTTTTTAGAGACATATCGTACTCGTAAGTCATAAATAGACCAATGCAGTGAATGAAATACCACATGATACATTTCCACCAATGGGGTACCAATAAACACGGCCAAAATTAGCCAATGACCAGTGTATTCAACATTCTAGACCTATATAATGGTATGCTGAAAAATTAGAATAGTGGAGCAAAACAACCACGTGGATGATGATTGTACTGGTGGATTGGAATAATGACTGTGAACCAGCCTATCTCTCAAATCTTGACTGCGCCTTGCTGTAATCGACGCCCTTGATGGTAACACTTCTTGGAAATGAGGATCAATGGTCAAAAGAGGCCAAAAGCGGTTCAAGATTTCATGAACTTGATACCATCCTCTATCGAAAGTGCCTATGCGTCTTATAAATTTGTCTTTATCAATCTCTCGATCATTTAACAATGATTCACGAGACGTCTGTATAGCCCATTGGTAGGATCTCTTAAGGAGTTTATTGGGATAACCTTTCTCTCGAAAGTCTTTTCTCAAGATGTTAGCGTTCGACCTGAACTCATCATCAGTGGAGCAAAGTCTTCTCAGTCTCAAATACTGACCGGTAGGGATACCTTTCTTTTGAGGGTATGGGTGAAAGCTCTTCCAATGTAGGAGGTTATTGGTGTCCGTCTCTTTTTTGTGAAGAGTCGAAGATAAATGTCCTTGTTCAGTTTTTGAAATTTTAATGTCCAGAAACGAAATGCTGGACAATTGGATCTCATATGTAAACTTCAAATTATACTCATTGTTTTGTCAAAACAGAATACTTACTCAAAATGCAAGCATATATCTAGACAAAGTATTAAGAAAATATGTCACCGTCTTGCCCTCGTATCTTAGAGATACTAAGCAAACTTTACAGATAATAGAAAATTTTGAGGTCAATGACCAAACTTTGCTTCGCAGTCTTGATGTAGAATCTCTCTATTCATGCATTCCGCATGAATTAGGTTTGAAACATGTCAAAATATACCTAGACAGAGATGCCTCTATGGGGGTTGCTACGAGATCTTTTTTGGTTGCCTTGTTACGATTTGTTCTAACTCATAATTATTTCACTTTCAAGGGTCAATTCTTCCATCAATTGCGAGGCACTTCAATGGGCTCCTCAGTAGCACCATCATATGCCAACCTATTTTTGGGATTATAGGAAGAGAAGTGCAGACAAAATATGGATTTAGCCTTCTATTTTGAAAAGATTGATCTATGGGCACGATATATCGATGATATACTAATATTTTGGAAGGGCACTAAGGAGGAGTTTATTGACTTTGTCACACTTTTGAACAACAATAGAACAATTTAGAGATGCTGTGAGGTTGTGTATAGAGATGCTGATGGGGTTGTGTATAGCTGTGAGGTTGAGTATAGAGATGCTGATGGGGTTGTGTATAGCTATGAGGTTGTGTATAGAGATGCTGATGGGGTTGTGTATAGAGATGCTGTGAGGTTGTGTATAGAGATGCTGATGGGGTTGTGTATAGAGATGCTGTGAGGTTGTGTATAGAGATGCTGATGGGTTGTGTTATAGAGGTGCTGTGAGGTTGTGTATAGAGATGCTGTGTATAGCGATTGCTGGATGGGGCGTTGTATAGAGATGCTCTGTATAGCGATGCTGATGGGGTTTGTATAGAGATGCTGTGAGCTGTGTATAGAGATGCTGATGGGTTGTGTATAGAGATGCTGTGAGGTTGTGTATAGAGATGCTGATGGGGTTGTGTATAGAGATGCTGTGTATAGCGATGCTGATGGGGCTGTGTATAGAGATGTTGTGAGGTTGTGTATAGAGATGCTGTGAGGCTGTGTATAGAGATGCTGTGAGGCTGTGTATAGAGATGCTGATGAGGTTGTGTATAGAGATGCTGTGAGGTTGTGTATAGAGATACTGTGAGGTTGTTGTATACAGATGCTGATGGGGTTGTGTAGATGCTGTGAGGTTGTGTATAGAGATGCTGATGGGTTGTGTATAGAAATGCTGATGGGGTTGTGTATAGAGATGCTGATGAGGTTGTGTATAGAGATGATGATGGGGTCGTGTATAGAGATGCTGTGGGATTGTGTATAGCTGTGAGGTTGTGTATAGAGATGCTGTGAGGTTGTGTATAGAGATGTTGTGAGGTTGTGTATAGAGATGCTGATGGGCTGTGTATGGAGATGCTGTGAGGCTGTGTATAGAAATACTGGGTGGGGTTGTGTATAGAGATGCTGTGAGGTTGTGTATGGACATGTTGATGGGGTTGTGCATAGAGATGCTGTGAGGTTGTGTATAGAGATGTTGTGAGGTTGTGTATAGAGATGCTGTGAGGTTGTGTATAGAGATGCTGTGAGGTTGTGTATAGAGATGATGATGGGGCTGTGTATTGAGATGCCGTGGGGTTGTGTATAGAGATGCTGTGGGGTTGTGTATAGAGATGTTGTGAGGTTGTGTATAGAGATGGTGTGGGGTTGTGTATAGAGATGCTGTGAGGTTGTGTATAGAGATGCTGTGAGGTTGTGTATAGAGATGATGATGGGGCTGTGTATTGAGATGCCGTGGGGTTGTGTATAGAGATGCTGTGGGGTTGTGTATAGAGATGTTGTGAGGTTGTGTATAGAGATGCTGTGGGGTTTTTGTGTATAGAGATGCTGTGAGATTGTGTATAGAAGCTGCTGTGGGGTTGTGTATAGCGTGAGTTGTGTATAGAAGATGCTGATTGTGTTGTGTATAGAGATGCTGTGAGGTTGTATATAGAGATGCTGTGAGGTTGTGTATAGAGATGCTGATGGGGTTGTGTTTAGAGATGCTGTGAGGCTCTGTATAGAGATGCTGATGGGGTTGTGTATAGAGATGCTGTGAGGCTGTGTATAGAGATGCTGTGGGGTTGTGTACAGCTGTGAGGTTGTGTATAGAGATGCTGATGGTGTTGTGTATAGAGATGCTGTGAGGTTGTGTATAGAGATGCTGATGGGGTTGTGTATAGAGATGCTGATGGGGTTGTGTATAGAGATGCTGATGGGCTGTGTATAGAGATGCTGATAGGGTTGTGTATAGAGATGCTGTGAGGTTGTGTATAGAGATGCTGATGGGTTATGTATAGAGATGCTGTGAGGCTGTGTATAGAGATGCTGATGGGGTTGTGTATAGAGATGCTGATGGGCTGTGTATAGAGATGCTGATGGGGTTGTGTATAGAGATGCTGATGGGATTGTGTATAGAGATGCTGTGAGGCTGTGTATAGGGATGCTGTGAGGTTGTGTATAGAGATGCTGATGGTTGTGTATAGAGATGCTGTGAGGTTGTGTGTATAGAGATGCTGATGGGGTTGTGTATAGAGATGCTGATGGGGTTGTGTATAGAGATGCTGATGGGCTGTGTATAGAGATGCTGATGGGATTGTGTATAGAGATGCTGTGAGGTTGTGTATAGAGATGCTGATGGGTTATGTATAGAGATGCTGTGAGGCTGTGTATAGAGATGCTGATGGGGTTATGTATAGAGATGCTGATGGGCTGTGTATAGAGATGCTGATGGGGTTGTGTATAGAGATGCTGATGGGATTGTGTATAGAGATGCTGTGAGGCTGTGTATAGGGATGCTGTGAGGTTGTGTATAGAGATGCTGATGGGGTTGTGTAAAAGCTTGATGATGGGGTTGTGTATAGAGATGCTGTGAGGCTGTGTATAGAGATGCTGTGGGATTGTGTATAGCTGTGAGGTTGTGTATAGATATGCTGTGAGGCTGTGTATAGAGATGCTGTGAGGATGTTGTGTATATAGATGCTGATGGGGTTGTGTATAGAGATGCTGTGTGGCTGTGTATAGAGCTGCTGATGGGGTTGTGCATCGAGATGCTGTGAGGTTGTGTATAGAGATGCTGATGGGGTTGTGTATAGAGATGCTGTGAGGTTTTGTATACAGATTTCATGAGGATGTTGTGTATAGAGATGCTGATGGGGTTGTGTATAGAGATGCTGTGTGCTGTGTATAGAGCTGCTGATGGGGTTGTGTATAGAGATGCTGTGAGGTTGTGTATAGAGATGCTGATGGGGTTGTGTATAGAGATGCTGTGAGGTTGTGTATAGAGATGCTGATGGGGTTGTGTATAGCTGTGAGGTTGAGTATAGAGATGCTGATGGGGTTGTGTATAGCTATGAGGTTGTGTATAGAGATGCTGATGGGGTTGTGTATAGAGATGCTGATGGGGTTGTGTATAGAGATGCTGATGGGCTGTCTATAGAGATGCTGATGGGGTTGTGTATAGAGATGCTGATGGGTTGTGTATAGAGATGTTGTGAGGTTGTGTATAGAGATGTTGATGGGGTTGTGTATAAAGATGTTGATGGGTTTGTGTATAAAGATGATGATGGGGTTGTGTATAGAGATGCTGATGGGGTTGTGTATAGAAATGCTGATGGGGTTGTGTATAGAAATACTGTGGGGTTGTGTATAGAGATGCTGTTCGGCTGTGTATAGAGATGCTGATGGGGCTGTGTATAGAGATGCTGTGAGGTTGTGTATAGAGATGCTGTGAGGTTGTGTATAGAGATGCTGTGAGGTTGTGTATAGAGATGCTGATGGGGTTGTGTATAGAGATGCTGTGGGGTTGTGTATAGAGATGCTGTGAGGTTGTGTATAGAGATGATGATGGGGCTGTGTATTGAGATGCCGTGGGGTTGTGTATAGAGATGCTGTGGGGTTGTGTATAGAGATGTTGTGAGGTTGTGTATAGAGATGGTGTGGGGTTGTGTATAGAGATGCTGTGAGGTTGTGTATAGAGATGCTGTGAGGTTGTGTATAGAGATGATGATGGGGCTGTGTATTGAGATGCCATGGGGTTGTGTATAGAGATGCTGTGGGGTTGTGTATAGAGATGTTGTGAGGTTGTGTATAGAGATGCTGTGGGGTTGTGTATAGAGATGCTGTGAGATTGTGTATAGAGCTGCTGTGGGGTTGTGTATAGCTGTGAGGTTGTGTATAGAGATGCTGATGGTGTTGTGTATAGAGATGCTGTGAGGTTGTATATAGAGATGCTGATAAGGTTGTGTATAGAGATGCTGTGAGGTTGTGTATAGAGATGTTGATGGGTTGTGTATAGAGATGCTGTGAGGTTGTGTATAGAGATGCTGATGGGGTTGTGTTTAGAGATGCTGTGAGGCTCTGTATAGAGATGCTGATGGGGTTGTGTATAGAGATGTTGTGTATAGCTGTGAGGTTGTGTATAGAGATGCTGATGGTGTTGTGTATAGAGATGCTGATGGGGTTGTGTATAGAGATGCTGATGGGGTTGTGTATAGAGATGCTGATGGGCTGTGTATAGAGATGCTGATAGGGTTGTGTATAGAGATGCTGTGAGGTTGTGTATAGAGATGCTGATGGGTTGTGTATAGAGATGCTGTGAGGCTGTGTATAGAGATGCTGATGGGGTTGTGTATAGAGATGCTGATGGGCTGTGTATAGAGATGCTGATGGGGTTGTGTATAGAGATGCTGATGGGGTTGTGTATAGAGATGCTGTGAGGCTGTGTATAGGGATGCTGTGAGGTTGTGTATAGAGATGCTGATGGGGTTGTGTATAGAGATGCTGTGAGGCTGTGTATAGAGATGCTGTGGGATTGTGTATAGCTGTGAGGTTGTGTATAGAGATGCTGTGAGGCTGTGTATAGAGATGCTGTGAGGATGTTGTGTATATAGATGCTGATGGGGTTGTGTATAGAGATGCTGATGGGGTTGTGTATAGAGATGCTGTGGGGTTGTGTATAGAGATTTCATGAGGATGTTGTGTATAGGGATGCTGATGGGGTTGTGTATAGAGATGCTGTGAGGTTGTGTATAGAGATGCTGATGGGGTTGTGTATAGAGATGCTGTGGGGTTGTGTATAGAGATTTCATGAGGATGTTGTGTATAGAGATGCTGATGGGGTTGTGTATAGAGATGCTGTGTGGCTGTGTATAGAGCTGCTGATGGGGTTGTGCATCGAGATGCTGTGAGGTTGTGTATAGAGATGCTGATGGGGTTGTGTATAGAGATGCTGTGAGGTTGTGTATACAGATTTCATGAGGATGTTGTGTATAGAGATGCTGATGGGGTTGTGTATAGAGATGCTGTGTGGCTGTGTATAGAGCTGCTGATGGGGTTGTGTATAGAGATGCTGTGGGGTTGTGTATAGAGATGCTGATGGGGTTGTGTATAGAGATGCTGTGAGGTTGTGTATAGAGATGCTGATGGGGTTGTGTATAGAGATGCTGTGAGGTTGTGTATAGAGATGCTGTGAGGTTGTGTATAGAGATGCTGTGAGGCTGTGTATAGAGATGCTGTGAGGTTGTGTATAGAGATGCTGATGGGGTTGTGTATAGCTGTGAGGTTGAGTATAGAGATGCTGATGGGGTTGTGTATAGCTATGAGGTTGTGTATAGAGATGCTGATGGGGTTGTGTATAGAGATGCTGATGGGGTTGTGTATAGAGATGCTGATGGGCTGTCTATAGAGATGCTGATGGGGTTGTGTATAGAGATGCTGATGGGTTGTGTATAGAGATGTTGTGAGGTTGTGTATAGAGATGCTGTGTATAGAGATGCTGATGGGGTTGTGTATAGAAATGCTGTGTATAGAGATGCTGATGGGGTTGTGTATAGAAATGCTGATGGGTTGTGTATAGAAATACTGTGGGGTTGTGTATAGAGATGCTGTTCGGCTGTGTATAGAGATGCTGATGGGGCTGTGTATAGAGATGCTGTGAGGTTGTGTATAGAGATGCTGTGAGGTTGTGTATAGAGATACTGATGGGGTTGTGTATAGAGATGCTGTGAGGTTGTGTATAGAGATGCTGATGGGGTTGTGTATAGAGATGCTGTGAGGCTGTGTATAGAGATGCTGATGGGGTTGTGTATAGAAATACTGTGGGGTTGTGTATAGAGATGCTGTTCGGCTGTGTATAGAGATGCTGATGGGGCTGTGTATAGAGATGCTGTGAGGTTGTGTATAGAGATGCTGTGAGGCTGTGTATAGAGATGCTGAAGGGGTTGTGTATAGAGATGCTGATGGGATGTGTATGTAGATGCTGTGAGGCTGTGTATAGAGATGCTGATGGGGTTGTGTATAGCTGTGAGGTTGAGTATAGAGATGCTGATGGGGTTGTGTATAGCTATGAGGTTGTGTATAGAGATGCTGATGGGGTTGTGTATAGAGATGCTGATGGGGTTGTGTATAGAGATGCTGATGGGCTGTCTATAGAGATGCTGATGGGGTTGTGTATAGAGATGCTGATGGGTTGTGTATAGAGATGTTGTGAGGTTGTGTATAGAGATGTTGATGGGGTTGTGTATAGAGATGCTGATGGGCTGTGTATAAAGATGTTGATGGGTTTGTGTATAAAGATGATGATGGGGTTGTGTATAGAGATGCTGTGGGATTGTGTATAGAAATGCTGATGGGGTTGTGTATAGAAATACTGTGGGGTTGTGTATAGAGATGCTGTTCGGCTGTGTATAGAGATGCTGATGGGGCTGTGTATAGAGATGCTGTGAGTTTGTGTATAGAGATGCTGTGAGGTTGGGTATAGAGATGCTGTGAGGTTGTGTATAGAGATGCTGATGGGGTTGTGTATAGAGATGCTGATGGGGTTGTGTATAGAGATGCTGTGAGGTTGTGTATAGAGATGCTGATGGGGTTGTGTATTGAGATGCTGTGAGGTTGTGTATAGAGATGCTGATGGGGTTGTGTATAGAGATGCTGATGGGCTGTGTATAAAGATGTTGATGGGGTTGTGTATAGAGTTGATGATGGGGTTGTGTATAGAGATGCTGTGGGATTGTGTATAGAGATGCTGTGAGGCTGTGTATAGAGATGCTGTGAGGTTGTGTATAGAGATGCTGATGGGGTTGTGTATAGAGATGCTGATGGGGTTGTGTATAGAGATATTGTGGGGTTGTGTATAGAGATGCTGATGGGGTTGTGTATAGAGATAGTGTGAGGCTGTGTATAGAGATGCTGATGGGGTTGTGTATAGAGATGCTGTGAGGCTGTGTATAGAGATGCTGATGGGGTTGTGTATAGAGATGCTGATGGGGTTGTGTATAGAGATGCTGATGGGGTTGTGTATAGAGATGCTGTGAGGCTGTGTATAGAGATGCTGATGGGGTTGTGTATAGAGATGCTGTGAGGCTGTGTATAGAGATGCTGTTTGTGTATAGAGATTCTGATGGGGTTGTGTATAGAGATGCTGTAGGGTTGTGTATAGAGATGCTGGTGGGGTTGTGTATAGAGATGCTGATGGGGTTGTGTATAGAGATGCTGGTGGGGTTGTGTATAGAGATGCTGTAGGGTTGTGTATAGAGATGCTGAGGGTTGTGTATAGAGATGCTGGTGGGGTTGTGTATAGAGATGCTGGTGGGGTTGTGTATAGAGATGCTGATGGGGTTGTGTATAGAGATGCTGGTGGGGTTGTGTATAGAGATGTTGTGGGGTTGTGTATGTAGATGCTGTGAGGCTGTGTATAGAGATGCTGATGGGGTTGTGTATAGAGATGCTGTGAGGTTGTGTATAGAGATGCTGATGGAGTTGTGTATAGAGATGCTGATGGGGTTGTGTATAGAGATGCTGATGGGGTTGTGTATAGAGATATTGTGGGGTTGTGTATAGAGATGCTGATGGGGTTGTGTATAGAGATGCTGTGAGGCTGTGTATAGAGATGCTGATGGGGTTGTGTATAGAGATGCTGATGGGGTTGTGTATAGAGATGCTGTGAGGCTGTGTATAGAGATGCTGATGGGGTTGTGTATAGAGATGCTGTGAGGCTGTGTATAGAGATGCTGTTTGTGTATAGAGATTCTGATGGGGTTGTGTATAGAGATGCTGTAGGGTTGTGTATAGAGATGCTGGTGGGGTTGTGTATAGAGATGCTGATGGGGTTGTGTATAGAGATGCTGGTGGGGTTGTGTATAGAGATGCTGGTGGGGTTGTGTATAGAGATGCTGTAGGGTTGTGTATAGAGATGCTGGTGGGGTTGTGTATAGAGATGCTGGTGGGGTTGTGTATAGAGATGCTGATGGGGTTGTGTATAGAGATGCTGTGAGGTTGTGTATAGAGATGCTGATGGGATTGTGTATAGAGATGCTGTGAGGCTGTGTATAGAGATGCTGATGGGCTGTGTTTAGAGATGCTGTGAGGCTGTGTATAGAGATGCTGATGGGGTTGTGTATAGAGATGCTGATGGGCTGTGTATAAAGATGTTGATGGGGTTGTAAATAGAGTTGATGACGGGGTTGTGTATAGAGATGCTGTGGGATTGTGTATAGAGATGCTGTAGGGTTGTGTATAGAGATGCTGTGAGGTTGTGTATAGAGATGCTGTGAGGTTGTGTATAGAGATGCTGGTGGGGTTGTGTATAGAGATGCTGTAGGGTTGTGTATAGAGATGCTGTGAGGTTGTGTATAGAGATGCTGTGAGGTTGTGTATAGAGATGCTGGTGGGGTTGTGTATAGAGATGCTGTAGGGTTGTGTATAGAGATGCTGTGAGGTTGTGTAAAGCTCACGCACTTTGTTAAGCACTCGCTGTGTTTGTATGTGAGAGTAGCAGAGGTTCAGTACAATAAACACAATAGAGAGGGGAGTGACCTGTGATGTCAGAATTGGGAATGTGGCTCAGTCCAATGAGCGGGCGCCTCCTCCTGCAGACTGTGATGCATCGGTGTCTGCATGTGCTATAAATGTGCTGCTCTGTGTATGTCGCCCGCTCATCTGCATGGGGCAGGATGACAGGATGGCAGAGCTGAGCCAGAAGCCATGAGACATGTGCTGCTCTTCAGCCTTGTCAGTTTATTAACCACTTCACCCCTGAATCATGACGCTGCACCCTGAGCCTTGCAGCCAGAGCTGCTCCTTCTCTTCCCTCTCCTGGGAATAAATCTCTGGGATTCCCTTGTCTTTACGTCTCACGGACGGCTGGGAAAGTAATGTCTCCAATGATGCCTCCTCATCTCCTGTGGCTTTTTCTACTGGGCTTGACCAGCCTTTCCAAAAAGTCGGAAAGTTTGCCTTTCAACACCAGTCTGAAGGAACCTTTCCAAATCCCGAATATCACCGGCTTCTTCTCCTGGAATAATTACAGCCTGGCCGACTGGCAGAGCTTTGTGGGGAAGAAACGATACGGGGCCGAGTCCCAAAATCCCATGGTGAAAGCTCTGCTGATTGTGGCGTATTCTTTCATCATTGTCTTTTCGCTTTTTGGGAATGTCCTTGTCTGCCACGTGGTCATCAAAAATAAGAGGATGCATTCGGCAACCAGCCTTTTCATCATAAACTTGGCAGTGGCGGACATCCTAATCACTCTGCTCAACACCCCGTTCACTTTGGTAAGGACTCCGTCACGTATGTTCCAGGTCAACTTGGTCATCTATATCATCTTCACAATTTCCCCATGTCGTGTGCCCAGGCATACCCTAATGTTGGGTGAAGAGGTCCTCTTTCACCTCCTTCTGTAGGCATACACTGGGAGGGTGATGGGTGTGCTGAGGTACACACTAATGTTGGGTGAAGAGGTCCTCTTTTACCTCCTACTATAGGCATGCACAGGGGGTGTGCCGGGTGTGCCCATGTACACCCTAATGTTGGGTGAAGAGGTCCTTTTTCACCTGCTACTTTTAGGCATGTGCAGAGGGTGTGCTGGGTGTGCCAAGGCAGACCCTAATATTGGGTGAGGAGGTCCTCTTTCACCTCCTACACATTTTAGATGTCCCTTATCTGGTTCATGATGAATAACTTAAAAAATGACTGTATCTGATTACAGGTTTATTATTTCTTATGAAAAATGTGCAATTTGTGCAAAATCTTCCAACCATAAGTCTTCAATTAATAAATGTTCCACGGGTGCACACCCTAATGTAACGGGCCGCGAACGCCACACGGCGTGTCCCAGGTTTATCTACATTCATATCCTATGCTTGTTTATCTTTTTGTACGTTTTATTCCCGCTCCTTCTCGTAAAGCGCTGCGGCAACTGCGGCAACTGCCTGCGCTACATAAATAATAATACCCTGCAAATCGATCATTCTGTTACTATATTCTGGATGATAAAGCGCGTGACACTTTAGCTACTGCTACTACTAATCCCATCATCCTTTGCGTACCTCAGCCAACTGTGGCTCTGAAGTTTTGGATGGTGGGAGTAATCAGATGCAGTTTTGCACCCGGTCACGTTATGGACATCTCCAGGTTGAGCTTACAGATAGGGGAAGACTTTACATCCCTGGCAATCACGTGGTTAAACTGTGCGTTATTAAATTATAAAGTAAAACTGCCGCCCAGATGCGTAACCTTGCATTGCTCTATGCTCAAAATCCAGTTAAGTTAAAGGAATTTCTGCTTCGTCGTCAATCGCAGCGTATTGTTTGTGTGCAATGTTTGTTATTGTTCATTATTTTGAGTTTCATTCCAAAGTGACACAGTGTCCTCAGTGCTGGGCTCCAGGTATACAGGGAAGATAGAGATCAGGAGGAACCATGGGTAAGCATCATGGGATAAGTAGTCTCAAATCATCTGGACAGCCAAGGTTGGTGGCCACTGATATACAGTAGATAGACTCACCATAACATTATTTACTCAAGGAGAGCAGCACCCTTGTCTGCAGAGCTTGCAATCTGCTTCTACAGACTGAGTTTAATGTATACCTGTGTATCCCTGCAGCGGAGATTTTGTGAAATGGATCAAGGCAGGTCTTTAAACTCTTTCTACCTGTAAAAAGTATATGAGAGGATCCCACGCACTGTGAATAACTCTGAGTACATGCCATGCTGCAAGAAAACATATTATTGTTTATTAAGCGCCAACACATTCCGCAGTGCTGTACAAGGTGTAATGGGACAATTCTACAATACATATAGGAGACAGGTCAGTATTCCTGCCAGCAAATACATGAGGATATGAGGACTCTATTCCCAATCTAGATGTTGAGGTGATTAGAAACAGATGTAGAAATACCATCTCGTTAACATCTCATTAGAGTATGCATCATGGGAAGGTTTTTAACCTGAATTTATTTTTTTTAAAAACAAAGCATCCTATACTATAAAAGAGTAAGGCTTGGCGTGTCCGTCGCCAAGCCTACTCTGCGCATGCGCGCACAACCAGCGGCGGTTGGCTGCGCGCGCATGCAACCGCCGCTGCACGAGCCGGCTGTGCGCTCGCCGCGGCGGTTACAAGATGCACACAGCAGCCGGGTAGAGGCTGCGCTCGCAGCCTCTACCCGGCTGCCGCGCGCATCCAACCCCTGAGCGGCGAAGGGAAAGTTCCCTCGCTTCCGCTCTTTGAAGGACCCAAGCCGCGGTCACGTGGGAGTCCCACGTGACCGCGGCTTGGGTCCTTCAACGAGCGGAAGCGGGGAAACTTTCCCTTCGCCGCTCGGGAAGGTAAGTATGCGGCTGAGAGCTCCAGGGGCGGCTGTCCGAATGCCGATAGAGCACTCAATCAGCCGCCCCATGTCTGGTCTGGGGTCTGAGCTTGGGGGCAAATATCCATGAGAGCGTGCTGGGGCAGTATATCCACGAGCTGGGGCAGTATCCATGAGCTGGGGCAATATCCACGAGCTGGGGCAGTATATCCATGTGCTGGGGCAATATATCCACGAGCTGGGGCAATATCCACGACCTGGGGCAATATCCACGAGCTGGGGCAATATATCCACGAGCTGGGGCAATATATCCACGAGCTGGGGCAGTATATCCACGAGCTGGGGCAATATATCCACGAGCTGGGGCAGTATATCCACGAGCTGTCACAATATCCACGAGCTGGGGCAGTATCCATGAGCTGAGGCAGTATTAATAATAGACTGCCCTCTGGGCAGGCTTTCCAACTAGTGTTTCATAATTTTTTAGCAATTGAGTCACAAAATACAAATAAAAAAAGGAGATGTCATCTGCGCTCGTTTCTATACAATTCCATGTGCAACGAAACACTATCAGAGGTTTTAGTTTGCATGAATGGGTATTGAAGCAAAATACAAATACCTTCCCCCCCCAAAAAATCTAATCTATAATGAAATAGAGTCAAATTATGCGGAGATATATTCCATGTATACAGAGATACAGTCAGTATATATAGAGAAATATTCCATGTATACAGAGATACAGTCAGTATACAGAGATATATTCCATGTATACAGAGATACAGTCAGTATATAGAGATATATTGCATGTATACAGAGATACAGTCAGTATATAGAGATATATTGCCTGTATACAGAGATACAGTCAGTATACAGAGATATATTCCATGTATACAGAGATACAGTCAGTATATACAGAGATATATTCCATGTATACAGAGATACAGTCAGTATATAGAGAAATATTCCATATATACAGAGATACAGTCAGTATATACAGAGATAAATTCCATGTACAGAGATACAGTCAGTATACAGAGATATATTCCATGTATACAGAGATACAGTCAGTATATACAGAGATATAGAGTAGACAGACCTATAGTCAGTGTATACAGAGTTACAGTCAGTGTATACAGAGTAACAGTCAGTGTATACAGAGCTATAGTCAGTGTATACAGAGATACAGTCAGTGTATACAGAGTTACAGTCAGTGTATATAGAGTTACAGTCAGAGTAGACAGAGTTACAGTCAGTGTATACAGAGTTAGTCAGTGTATACAGAGCTATAGTCAGTGTATACAGAGATACAGTCAGTGTATACAGAGTTACAGTCAGTGTATATAGAGTTATAGTCAGTGTATATAGAGTTATAGTCAGTGTATATAGAGATACAGTCAGAGTATACAGAGCTATAGTCAGTGTATACAGAGATACAGTCAGTGTATACAGAGCTATAGTCAGTGTATACAGAGATACAGTCAGTGTATACAGCGCTATAGTCAGTGTATACAGAGTTACAGTCAGTGTATACAGAGATACAGTCAGTGTATACAGAGTTACAGTCAGTGTATACAGAGTTATAGTCAGTGTATACAGAGATACAGTCAGTGTATACAGAGTTACAGTCAGTGTATACAGAGATACAGTCAGTGTATACAGAGTTACAGTCAGTGTATATAGTCAATGTAATAGAGCAGCAGGAAATGCTGGCAGAATGCTTGGTTGTGTAGGGAGAGGTATTAGCAGTAGGAAAAGGGAAGTGCTCATGCCACTGTACAGAGCACTGGTGAGACCTCACTTGGAGTACTGTGTGCAGTACTGGAGACTGTATCTCCAGAAGGATATAGACATCTTAGGCTAGGGTCAGACTGAGGCAGTGCGAACGCGCGTTCTGGCGCACATAATCACGGCCGCACTAGCAGCAGATGACAGGCAATGACGGCCAATATACGAAGTACGGTCGCACAAAAGTCCGGCCGCGCAACGCAAGTGGAAAATGAACGCATTTTTTCGAGAACGTTAAACCGCTGGTACTGACGTACAGAGTGCGCTGCGGCCGCATAGCAGCGTGTGTGCGTGATTAGGAGATGTCAGACGCTGCTAGTGTGCGGCCAACATAACGTTCAAACAGCCGGATTTCCCTAGACTTCTTTTCACCCCATCGTCATGAAATACGTCCAGAATTGCGCATCGTCTGACCACTTAAGCGTATTCCGTGAAAAAATGCGTGCGCACGCATCGACGTACATTTTGACGGTGGCCGCAGAAAATGCGCTCATCTGTCCCTAGCCTTAGAGAGAGTTCAGAGAAGGGCTACTAAAATGGTGTACGGCTTGAAGGAGAAAAGTTACCAAGAAAGGCTTAATGATCTTAACATGTACAGCTTGGAAAAAAGACGAGACAGAGGAGATATGATAGAAACATTTAAATACGTAAAGGGAATCCACAAGGTAGAGGAAGGGAGTATATTTAAAAGGAAACAAAGTAGCAAAACAAGGGGACATAGTCTTAGATTAGAGGGGCAAAGGTTTAAAAGTAACATCAGGAAGCATTATTTTACTGAGAGGGTGGTGGATACATGGAACAGTCTTCCAGTAGAAGTGGTAGAGGCCAAAACAGTAATTGAATTTAAGCAGGCATGGGATAGGCATAAGGCTATCCTAAACAAAAGATAAATCCAGGTAAAGTATCCATGTAATTGGGCAGACTAGATGGGCCGAAAGGTTCTTATCTGCCGACGTTTTTCTATGTTTCTATGTATACAGAGTTACAGTCAGTGTATACAGAGATAGTCAGTGTATACAGAGATACAGTCAGTGTATACAGAGTTACAGTCAGAGTATACAGAGTTACAGTCAGTGTATACAGAGTTACAGTCAGAGTATACAGAGTTACAGTCAGAGTATACAGAGTTACAGTCAGTGTATACAGAGATACAGTCAGTGTATACAGAGATACAGTCGGTGTATACAGAGTTACAGTCAGTGTATACAGAGTTACAGTCAGTGTATACAGAGATACAGTCAGTGTATACAGAGTTACAGTCAGTGTATACAGAGATACAGTCAGTGTATACAGAGTTACAGTCAGTGTATACAGAGATACAGTCAGAGTATACAGAGTTACAGTCAGTGTATACAGAGTTACAGTCAGTGTATACAGAGATACAGTCAGTGTATATAGTCAATGTAATAGAGCAGCAGGAAATGCTGGCAGAATGCTTGGTTGTGTAGGGAGAGGTATTCGCAGTAGGAAAAGGGAAGTGCTCATGCCACTGTACAGAGCACTGGTGAGACCTCACTTGGAGTACTGTGTGCAGTACTGGAGACCGTATCTCCAGAAGGATATAGACATCTTAGAGAGAGTTCAGAGAAGGGCTACTAAAATGGTGTACGGCTTGAAGGAGAAAAGTTACCAGGAAAGGCTTAATGATCTTAACATGTATAGCTTGGAAAAAAGACGAGACAGAGGAGATATGATAGAAACATTTAAATACGTAAAGGGAATCCACAAGGTAGAGGAAGGGAGTATATTTAAAAGGAAACAAAGTAGCAAAACAAGAGGACATAGTCTTAGATTAGAGGGGCAAAGGTTTAAAAGTAACATCAGAAAGCATTATTTTACTGAGAGGGTGGTAGATACATGGAACAGTCTTCCAGTAGAAGTGGTAGAGGCCAAAACAGTAATTGAATTTAAGCAGGCATGGGATAGGCATAAGGCTATCCTAAACAAAAGATAAATCCAGGTAAAGTATCCATGTAATTGGGCAGACTAGATGGGCCGAAAGGTTCTCATCTGCCGACGTTTTTCTATGTTTCTATGTATACAGAGTTACAGTCAGTGTATACAGAGATACAGTCAGTGTATACAGAGTTACAGTCAGTGTATACAGAGATACAGTCAGTGTATACAGAGTTACAGTCAGTGTATATAGAGTTACAGTCAGTGTATATAGAGATACAGTCAGTGTATATAGAGTTACAGTCAGTGTAGATAGAGTTATAGTCAGTGTATATAGAGATACAGTCAGTGTATACAGAGTTACAGTCAGTGTATATAGAGATACAGTCAGTGTATACAGAGATACAGTCAGTGTATACAGAGTTACAGTCAGTGTATATAGAGTTACAGTCAGTGTATACAGAGTTAGAGTCAGTGTATATAGAGATACAGTAAGTGTATAGAGTTACAGTCAGTGTATACAGAGTTACAGTTAGTGTATATAGAGATACAGTCAGTGTATACAGAGTTACAGTTAGTGTATATAGAGATACAGTCAGTGTATACAGAGTTATAGTCAGTGTATATAGAGATACCGTCAGTGTATACAGAGATACAGTCAGTGTATACAGAGTTACAGTCAGTGTATATAGAGTTACAGTCAGTGTATATAGAGATACAGTCAGTGTATACAGAGTTACAGTCAGTGTATATAAAGATACAGTCAGTGTATACAGAGTTACAGTCAGTGTATACAGAGATACAGTCAGTGTATATAGAGATACAGTCAGTGTATACAGAGTTACAGTCAGTGTATACAGAGATACAGTCAGAGTATACAGAGTTACAGTCAGTGTATACAGAGATACAGTCAGTGTATACAGAGTTACAGTCAGTGTATACAGAGATAGTCAGTGTATTAGAGATACAGTCAGTGTTAACAGAGTTACAGTCAGTGTATATAGAGTTACAGTCAGTTGTATATTAGATTACAGTCAGTGTATATAGAGATACAGTCAGTGTATACAGAGATACAGTCAGTGTATACAGAGTTACAGTCAGTGTATACAGAGATACAGTCAGAGTATACAGAGTTACAGTCAGTGTATACAGAGTTACAGTCAGAGTATACAGAGTTATAGTCAGTGTATATAGAGTTACAGTCAGTGTATACAGAGTTACAGTCAGTGTATACAGAGTTACAGTCAGTGTATATAGAGTTACAGTCAGTGTATACAGAGATACAGTCAGTGTATACAGAGATACAGTCAGAGTATACAGAGTTACAGTCAGTGTATACAGAGATACAGTCAGAGTATACAGAGTTACAGTCAGTGTATACAGAGATACAGTCAGTGTATACAGAGTTACAGTCAGTGTATACAGAGATACAGTCAGTGTATACAGAGATACAGTCAGAGTATACAGAGTTACAGTCAGTGTATACAGAGATACAGTCAGAGTATACAGAGTTACAGTCAGTGTATACAGAGTTACAGTCAGTGTATATAGAGTTACAGTCAGTGTATACAGAGATACAGTCAGTGTATACAGAGATACAGTCAGAGTATACAGAGTTACAGTCAGTGTATACAGAGATACAGTCAGAGTATACAGAGTTACAGTCAGTGTATACAGAGATACAGTCAGTGTATACAGAGTTACAGTCAGTGTATACAGAGATACAGTCAGTGTATACAGAGATACAGTCAGTGTATATAGAGATACAGTCAGTGTATACAGAGTTACAGTCAGTGTATACAGAGATACAGTCAGAGTATACAGAGTTACAGTCAGTGTATACAGAGATACAGTCAGTGTATACAGAGTTACAGTCAGTGTATACAGAGATACAGTCAGTGTATACAGAGTTACAGTCAGTGTATATAGTCAATGTAATAGAGCAGCAGGAAATGCTAGCAGAATGCTTGGTTGTGTAGGGAGAGGTATTAGCAGTAGGAAAAGGGAAGTGCTCATGCCACTGTACAGAGCACTGGTGAGACCTCACTTGGAGTACTGTGTGCAGTACTGGAGACCGTATCTCCAGAAGGATATAGACATCTTAGAGAGAGTTCAGAGAAGGGCTACTAAAATGGTGTACGGCTTGAAGGAGAAAGTTACCAGGAAAGGCTTAATGATCTTAACATGTATAGCTTGGAAAAAAAGACGAGACAGAGGAGATATGATAGAAACATTTAAATACGTAAGGGAATCCACAAGGTAGAGGAAGGGAGTATATTTAAAAGGAACAAAGTAGCAAACAAGAGGACATAGTCTTAGATTAGAGGGGCAAAGGTTTAAAAGTAACATCAGAAAGCATTATTTTACTGAGAGGGTGGTAGATACATGGAACAGCCTCCAGTAGAAGTGGTAGAGGCCAAACAGTAATTGAATTTAAGCAGGCATGGGATAGGCATAAGGCTATCCTAAACAAAAGATAAATCCAGGTTAAAGTATCCATGTAATTGGGCAGACTAGATGGGCCAAAAGGTTCTTATCTGCCGACATTTTTCTATGTTTCTATGTATACAGAGTTACAGTCAGTGTATACAGAGATACAGTCAGTGTATACAGAGTTACAGTCAGTGTATACAGAGTTACGGTCAGTGTATACAGAGATACAGTCAGTGTATACAGAGATACAATCAGTGTATACAGAGTTACAGTCAGTGTATATAGAGATACAGTCAGTGTATACAGAGTTATAGTCAGTGTATATAGAGATACAGTCAGTGTATACAGAGTTACAGTCAGTGTATACAGAGATACAGTCAGTGTATATAGAGATACAGTCAGTGTATACAGAGTTACAGTCAGTGTATACAGAGCTATAGTCAGTGTATACAGAGATACAGTCAGTGTATATAGAGATACAGTCAGTGTATACAGAGTTACAGTCAGTGTATATAGAGATACAGTCAGTGTATACAGAGTTATAGTCAGTGTATATAGAGATACAGTCAGTGTATACAGAGTTACAGTCAGTGTATACAGAGTTACAGTCAGTGTATATAGAGTTACAGTCAGTGTATACAAGTTAGTCAGTGTATATAGAGTTACAGTCAGTGTATACAGAGTTACAGTCAGTGTATACAGAGATACAGTCAGTGTATACAGAGTTACAGTCAGTGTATATAGAGTTACAGTCAGTGTATACAGAGTTACAGTCAGTGTATACAGAGTTACAGTCAGAGTATACAGAGTTATAGTCAGTGTATATAGAGTTACAGTCAGTGTATAGAGTTACAGTCAGTGTATACAGAGATACAGTCAGTGTATACAGAGTTACAGTCAGTGTATATAGAGTTACAGTCAGTGTATATAGAGATACAGTCAGTGTATACAGAGTTACAGTCCGTGTATACAGAGATAGTCAGTGTATACAGAGATACAGTCAGTGTATACAGAGTTACAGTCAGTGTATACAGAGATACAGTCAGAGTATACAGAGTTATAGTCAGTGTATATAGAGTTACAGTCAGTGTATAGAGTTACAGTCAGTGTATACAGAGATACAGTCAGTGTATACAGAGTTACAGTCAGTGTATATAGAGTTACAGTCAGTGTATACAGAGTTACAGTCAGTGTATACAGAGTTACAGTCAGAGTATACAGAGTTATAGTCAGTGTATATAGAGTTACAGTCAGTGTATAGAGTTACAGTCAGTGTATACAGAGATACAGTCAGTGTATACAGAGTTACAGTCAGTGTATATAGAGTTAGTCAGTGTATATAGAGATACAGTCAGTGTATACAGAGTTACAGTCAGTGTATATAGAGATACAGTCAGTGTATACAGAGTTACAGTCAGTGTATACAGAGATACAGTCAGTGTATATAGAGTTACAGTCAGTGTATACAGAGATACAGTCAGTGTATACAGAGTTACAGTCAGTGTATATAGAGTTAGTCAGTGTATATAGAGATACAGTCAGTGTATATAGAGTTACAGTCAGTGTATATAGAGATACAGTCAGTGTATACAGAGATACAGTCAGTGTATATAGAGTTACAGTCAGAGTATACAGAGTTACAGTCAGTGTATACAGAGTTACAGTCAGTGTATACAGAGTTACAGTCAGTGTATATAGAGATACAGTCAGTGTATACAGAGATACAGTCAGTGTATACAGAGATACAGTCAGTGTATATAGAGTTACAGTCAGTGTATACAGAGATACAGTTAATTTTCTCGCTCTTTATCTTGTAGCGAATAGGAATCATTCAACAAGTGTTGGTATTTTCCTAAATAGTGTTCAGGTAGGACCATATCACGCGTGTTCGCTTATCTCTGTACATGTGAGGAACACCTCTGCCCAGACTCTGTATCTATTAGGTTTGCGAGAAGTTGATCACATTGATCAAGAAGAAAACATGCAGCATCCTCCTTCCTCAGCCTGAGCATAGGGAGATCCACAGCAGCTGTGCTGCCCTATCATGACCATGGGAGGGGTGTGTCACTTTGCCCAGTCCCACCCAATCACATCCTAATGCAGGGTAACTCTGTCCCTCTTGCCCCTGTTCTGGTCACTGCTTAGATCTGATTGATCTAGATTTAATTCTGCAGGTTTAACGAAGCATAATTAATAGAAATTAATAAAAAATACGCTACATTCCATTAAGCAAAAATACAAATAGCTGAACTTTGTCATTGATTGAACATTTCATACATTCCATAAAATAATAAAAACAAAACAAACAAAGCCTCCTGGAAGGGTTAATATCACAGGAGGAGCCTTCCCCCAATATGAGGGATCTGTGTGAACAGGCGGATTAAATGTGATTGAATGTGTGTGATGGGAGAGCTGATAGCAGCACCTGAGCAATAATCCTAATAAAAGAATGTCAGACCAATGTGTGGCGATCACAGCCCAGTATCGTGCGGAAGAGAAAGGGTTACGTTTGCATCATAACTGCTAACAATATAAAAAATATGATATTATACGCTGTGAAATATTACACTGATATTTATCTGTTAATTTATACCTGGAATTCCTGGAGATACAGGCAGGTGCCTTCCGGTCTCATGGCGGCTGTTTATTTATCACCTGTTGTTTATTAAACATGTTTATTTGTTACATTTAACATACATCTTTAGTGTCAAGGTAAATATAGGATTTTTTTGCTGTCAGACGCCTTTCTGTGTTTGTTGCTTTTTCTTTTAACATTTCAACCGCTTGGATTTAATTAAATGAAATGTAATCCTGCATCTGTAGCTGGTTCTCCAGCCCAGGAAGATCCTCACAGACCTGTGCATGCTGTGCTTGGGTTTAGCGAGATGGGATTTATTGTTAGATTTAAGCCGATTAAGGAAAAAATAAAAATGAATATGGAGCTGGAAATATTGCTCTGAATTCCACGGGACCCCCCCCCCACACACACACACATATTACTGTAGTACAAGTAGAAGCTAGTAGTTACTTGACCGTGAGAGACACAAATGTTGCTTTTTCTAGTGTTCTATCTATATATATATATGTTGTTTTCCTTTGTGCTTTAAGAGTCATATAACTAAAAGCTCATACAAGGCAAAAAGGATTTGCTCATCAGATCGGTCACAATAAGATAACAGGGCTAGTGAATGAAAAGGTGCCAGTGACTCACTGCGTCGTCTGGCAAAACTGTGTCACTCATATGTTTGTGTCGATACTGTGTTTCCTTTGTTAATCATAAAGGCACTTTTTAATCTAATGACAGAGTGAAATCCCATGTGCCTGGAAATCACGGATCGATTCGGCAGGGAACAGTAGGTGGTGCTGATTGTTGATGCTCCAGCTGTTTTGGGCTATATTTCCCCATCTTCTGGCAACACGACCGCTGGATGGTTAGCCTTTGTGGGGATAGATGGATACAGGGTGTAGTTTTTATCTACTTGGGTCCCTATCCCAAGTGAGTCACTATGAATATAACGGCCCCTTGTATTAATCTTAACGAGTCCTATCTTTTTCCAACTGCGGACGTTATTGTGAATTAACGCTTCCATTACTTTTGTCATGGGGGCAACTGGATGGAGCCAAGGTGGGCCCTTTATACTGGGTGTTGTTAAGCCCTTTAGGCAGGTTTGCTGATGGCTGCATGGATACTGGACACAGTACACAGAATAACACAGATCCTGGGCAAGGATGACAGAACAAGGCTACCACACAGACACACACACAAGGAAACCCTGATCTGGGGCAAGGTCCTTATACTGGCCTTTTAATTCTATACAGGATACAGGGCAAGGAATAAATAACACAATAATAACAGGGGTTAATGAGACAACAAGACAATATGCCCAGGAGTAACAGGGAATCCTGAACTTGAGATCCTTGCAATGGCATCTAACACTGACTGATAATATAATGCTGCTGGGTAAATACAGAGAGACAAGAGAACAGGACACAATGAACATATAATAGAATCATCAGGGCAATACAAGACAGTCTAAACACCAGAGTAGATCGTCAGTTGTATGCCAGGGATCAAGAGCCAGGAGAGCAGGTCAGAACAAGCAGAGGTCGGTACACAAGAATCAATATACAGGGTACAGGGAGCAGACAAGAGAATAGTCAAACCAAGCCAATATCATACACATAATCACATATAGAAACCAATAGCAGACTCTCAGGATACAATGACCCATGGAGGAGCAGAGACCTAATGCACTGCTAGCCATATTTATGGGAACCAGGGCAGGCCATGTGACCTCAGGTAAAATCAGCTACAGGGAAGTCCAGGGACGGAGAGCCTGGACTTGCTAGCCCAAACACCACAAGAGCTGGCTAGGATTGCTTACACCACCAGGGGGCCAGGCCGATATGTGGAAACATGACAACTTTGCATGGTAAGTGCTAATTTACGGGCTGTCAGAGAATAAGGACACTGAGGTCACTCCTTAATCTCTTCTTGAGCAAGTGTCAAATGCATAAATAAATAAACTGCTGCTAAGTGAATTTGCATTTGCAAAAATTCTTTAAAAACCTGTAGTCTCACAGTGCAGTGCACGGCATGATCCACCTCTCTTTGATGCTTGTAGAAGGATGCTGGGAACACTAACAGGTCTATTTAAAGAAAGGTGATACTCAGGAGAATGACTGGAGAAGTGAAAATTCTAGGTCAAAATAGCCAAACCAGAAAAATTCTCCCATTTATCTCACTGTCCAAATCGGCTATTTGCTCTAGATTGTTCTCTTCTCCTGCCAATTCTCCTGAGTTTCACCTTTCTCTGAATAACCCTGATAATTCCCAGTCTCCCTTCCCTGACCCTGCACAACCCTGCTCATGTGTGGTTCAGCAGGACTTATGTAGGTCTACAGGGAGGCTTATGGACCAGGAGGTGATGATGCCAGTGATGGCGATCATGCTGGTATCTGTCAGCGGCTCAATGATATTATGTGTCGAGGCCCTACTGCAGCGGCTCACTTGTAATAGGCCAGTAATAGGGAGCCGCTAAGTGGTAATGGTGTGTGTGCTGCATTTACCCATTAAAATAACAGGTCCCTATCACTGGCTCATTTGGAATAGGGGTCTTGGACTTTAATCAGATAAGACTTGACCCAAGGAACTTTAACTCTCAAAGTGAACAGAAAAAGTATCATATTACATAATATTATCTTGTGTTAAATCATTGCGGTCCTTGGTCTTGTTGGCACCAAGAAATGCTTTTTGATTTGAGCCTATGAGCCATGGGGCTAACAAATGTTACATATCTGCTCTATAATAATCACTGGTAATTCATTTAAAAAGGGCACTTTATGGCTTATTAGGGGGAATTGAACTGCTCTATTTTAGCCTGCCTGAATCGGAGACTCTGTATGTATGAACTGCTATAACTAACTGATACAACGTTACCTGTTTGCATGAATTCAGACCATGATCTTGTGTATGAATTGTCATGATCAACTGATACAATGTTATCTCTTCAGATTAATCCAGATTGTTACTGCATCTGCCTTATTGTCTTAATTTTTGGCAATCGGCATCTGCAAACTGTAACCATATCTAAACGTGAGGCAATTGTGCACACCTGTTTGCAAGCAGGAACTTGTTTGGAATTACAGAGCCCTGGTCATATATACTGTGTATGAGGTGGCTTTCAGCCAGGCACACATCATTATCTGGTACCCTTGTTTGGCTATAAAAGCATTATCATTGGACATCTCTGGAAAAGGATTCCCCGTGGTCCAGACTGATGTGACTTTTAAACTTTATTTGTTTTCAGGTCCTGATCGTTTTTTTTCTATTGGTTTTTTCTTTGATTTAGTGTTTGTTTTGTGTGGTTTTCCATATATGTACAATAAAGTTATTTTTAAGATGATGGTAATGTTCCTCATCTGTCTCATTGGATCTTGGATCCATGTGTTTTTTGTATCAATTTAAGGGCTAAGCCCTGCAAGTATTTGGTGAGGTGTACTCCTGAGTCCATTGCTATATACTTGCCATTTATCCTTTCCCTGCTGTCACAGGTGGGGCTTATCTCGTTTTAATTCAATATCTAATAAACCGTTGATTATAATATTCTGCAGTAATAATTCTCTTTATTTATAGATTTTTTAAGACCTTTTAAGCATTTTTCGGGATTTTTTTGCGAAACACATTTCTGTTTTTTTTAAATTGTTTTTTCTTTTTTCTGTAACAGCCCTTTTTATTATCAATCATTGGATTTTATATGTAAATTTCAGACATTTTCGTTCTGTAGTTTCTTTGCAAAAAGCGTTTCACTTTTCAAACATTCAAGCATACTGTTTTTTTTTTTCTTTCAATCCATTCGTCCGTGGTGTCAGGTTTTTCTCATGGCTGCTCTGCGCTGTAATCGGCGGCTGTTCGGGTTTCTCCGGCGTATTCGGAGGGGTTAATCCAAATGTTTTGTGGCTTTTAGTGAGTGTTCGGCGGGTTTTGCGGTGAATGTTCGGCGGGTTTGTTGTGGGTTTTCCTTGCACTTCGGGGACCCTGTGGTGCTTGCTGAATACACCGCAGTGTCGCCGAAATAGGATCACCAAATTGCGCCAAATTGAAGCGAACGAAAAGTCACCGAACGCACGGTGACTTTTCGATTCTCTTTGAATAGCCCTGTTAGTCAAAAACCAATGGTGTATCGACTGCATCTTAGATTATGTATTTGCGGGATAAAGTATTAAACCAGCTGTCAGTTGTCCTTCAGTCTTATCAGTGTGGACTATATACAGGGCGCTGAATCATTACTGTATATATAGTACTCATCCCTTGTGCCCAGCTGCTGGTCAAGCATCTGCAAAGCTGGATTTGCCAGCTCAACCATGGCCAAACGACGTACATTCTCATGTCAGCCACTTGTAAGGTTTTGTCCAGGTTAGTGAAGGCTCAACATGCAGAATATAGAACAAGCATCGAAACCTGACACTGGTCCTTGTATGTCCGGATCAACACCTAAGAGACAGGTAAAAACAAGAGGAAGACAATAAGGGAAACACACAGGAGAACAAATACAAAGATACAGATCCTTGTAATGGCTGGACAGACACGGGAGACACGTTAATAACTAGCCCGAGTAACGGGATGACAGGAGTCCCACTCGTGTTTAATAGGCTTCTTTGTAGACGTGGGTGCTCATGGAACCAGAGTGGCTGTTGACTCCATATAATGCACAAAAAGAGGGGTACCAGGCACTTCAAATCAGTATGTGGCTTCATCAAAGAAGCTTTGTATGCAACTTTTCCATCGACGAGGCAACCTTTTGCTTCATCGACAGAAGCGCTGCGTCCAAAGCCCCTTTGACGAAGCCACATATTGATTTGAGGTGCCTGGAACCCCTCTGGTTTTTGTAAATTATGTTGATTACTTTGACGACATGTCTTGGTAGGAGACTCTACAAAGAGTTGAGACAATGCATGGTGGGATGCAACAATCAGTGGCTGGAACATGTGGTTAGTACCTTGGTTGAAGAATAGAGCCTATGATATTGTAAACCAAGTTATATAGGGATGGTGTGGCTACTGGAAAAGAGAGTAAAAGCGGGTTACAATAGTCTTTTGAAGGGGTTGTCCTAATCCATGGCTGTGAGCTGTGTAGTATAGTGTGTGTAATGCTGAAGGTATGTTAGAGCAGGTTGGAATCATTGTAATGAGCAATTGAGAAGTCACCATCAAATGTCATCAGCCCATATCCATTGGGGAAAAAAAGGCTTGAAAGGGGATCCAGTAAGGGGGGAATAAATTGAGTGGTGGGGTAGGGTTGTGCAAACGTGGAAGAGCTTGGATGATAATTTCCAAGCTTCCGACTTGCCTTATTAGAGGTTGGCTCATATCTGTGTACTTTGAATGTTACAGTATAGGTAACCAAACTCTGCAACTTATAAAAGTCCAACTCCAGGACTGTCAAATTCCAACCCCTAGATGTTGATGGCCTACAATTCCCACAACACTTTTATTGCAGTAGATGGCAAGAGAATCATGGGGGTTATAGTTCAGCAACATCTTGGAAGCCAGACTTTGGCATCCCTGGTCTACTCTTTACATTGAGATGTTACCTCGGCAGAGAAATCACCTGCCATTATCTGTAATAGACTGATGTACTCAACCTTGATCATTGATGGTGGACCTTGGCACCCCAGAAGATTCAAAACCACACCCTCCACAATGCTTAATTACTCATAAAGCTGGTCGAGTATCATGGAGCATGTAGTTCAGAAACATCTGGGGTAAGAAGGTTCACCATCACTGGCCTAGATGGGCACATCATTCATCACATCAATTATTTACTTTTGCACTGCCAATAGGTGTTATTCAAAGAGAGCCGAATTGGCTCCAAAAGTGGATTTCCCCATACAGTACAATTTCGGAGCTATTCAAAAGGCAGGCAGTGTGTGCTGTTCGGTGGCAGTGAAATCCCCCATAGAGAAGCAATGGTTAACCTATTCAGAGACACCGAACAGCAGTGAAATGTCAGTGATGCCCAGATGTTCGGTGGTTTCATTCAACAGGTTTATTCAGGCAAATCCCATATGTTTCAATGAAAAAAGATGTTCCCATTTTTATTCAATGTCTATTAAACTGATTATTCTTTTCATCTGCAGCAAAAAAGTCTCTTTATTTAATTTTTAGGATTTTTTCGGCATTTTTCGGGATATTTTCAGCAATTTTATTATTTTTTATTATTATTTTCAGACCTTTTTATTATGGGGCCTTATATAATAATTCCAAGCATTTTCGTGCAGTATTTTTTTTGCAAAAAGCTTTTGAAAGTTGCGGTGGTTTATTTCTTCTTTACCCCGTTCGCTGGCTTGTCGGCTGTATCATCCTTAGGGAGTTAGGGGAAGCTGTTTTAGTCCGGGGGTTCAGATGATGCCATAATCAGAGTATTGCAAGATGCAATGACATCTTTTTATTGGACTAACAAATAAATATATGACAAGCTTTCAAGAATCTCCTCAGTCTTCTGGTGTAAATTGTTCTGAATTTTGACCTGAAAAAGAAAGAAGACGCTCTAAACCTTGGCATATATTTTTTGTTAATCCAATAAAAAAGGTATCAATGCATCCTGTCATACTCTGGTTATTTGGTCATACATACACAATGAGCTCCTGCTGGCGAGGGTCCAATAAACCCGAAACAGTGCTGTCCAGGAGTGGCTTTGACCAGTTGCATAACCCTGATCTCTGTTAAAAAAGCCATCTAGTATGGAAGTGGTTCCCAACCTCTTTTTTCATCTGAGTACCCCCTGGTGGCCCATTTCCATAAATTGTACCCTTCATATTTAAAACTCGTTCTAATTAATATAATTTACTTTTTTTTATATGTTTCTCTCTCCTCCTTCTGTCCATTTGTCTCATAACCATTAGACTTGTGCACCGATTTTTTTTTTCGGTTCTTTCGGATTTTGTAAATTTTCGGTTCGGCCGATTTCCGGTTCGGTTCGTTTTTCGTATCGACTTTTTTTTCGTGATTTCGGAAATTTTCGTGTTTTTTGGAACATCTGTTCTCCTCGTTTCAAAGTGTCTATTCGTTTTGACGTAAACTAATGGTTTTTCGGATCCGATATTTCTGCAGATACGATAATTCTGCCATTGAGATTTCTCTAGTTTTACAAGAAGGATACATTGAGATTTCCCATGTTTTACAAGAAGGATACATTGAGATTTCTCTGGTTTTACAAGAAGGATACATTGCGAGTTCTCATGTTTTACAAGAAGGATACATTGCGATTTCTCATGTTTTACAAGAAGGATACATTGCGATTTCTCATGTTTTACAAGAAGGATACATTGAGATTTCTCATGTTTTACAAGAAGGATACATTGAGATTTCCCATGTTTTACAAGAAGGATACATTGAGATTTCCCATGTTTTACAAGAAGGATACATTGAGATTTCTCTGGTTTACCGGGAAGGATACATTGAGATTTCTCATGTTTTACAAGAAGGATACATTGAGATTTCTCTGGTTTCCAAGAAGGATACATTGAGATTTCTCTGGTTTCCCGGGAAGGATACATTGAGATTTCTCATGTTTTAAAAGAAGGATACATTGCGATTTCTCATGTTTTACAAGAAGGATACATTGCGATTTCTCATGTTTTACAAGAAGGATACATTCAGATTTCTCATGTTTTACAAGAAGGATACATTGAGATTTCTCATGTTTTACAAGAAGGATACATTGAGATTTCCCATGTTTTACAAGAAGGATACATTGAGATTTCCCATGTTTTACAAGAAGGATACATTGAGATTTCTCATGTTTTACAAGAAGGATACATTGAGATTTCCCATGTTTTACAAGAAGGATACATTGAGATTTCCCATGTTTTACAAGAAGGATACATTGAGATTTCTCATGTTTTACAAGGATACATTGAGATTTCCCATGTTTTACAAGAAGGATACATTGAGATTTCTCTGGTTTCCCGGGAAGGATACATTGAGATTTCTCATGTTTTACAAGAAAGATACATTGAGATTTCTCTGGTTTCCCGGGAAGGATACATTGAGATGGGAATGATACAAAATTACAGAATCAGCGATATAACCGAAAAATACGATGTCCGAAATTACTGAAATGGAACCGAAATCAGGAATGGAGCCGAAATCACGAATGGAACGAAAATGAATTTCGATTTTACACATTTCTAGTCGGCTTGGAAATTTGTTCGGATCTGCCGTTTTCGGATCCGAAAATTTTCAGAAAATCGTCCGAATCCGAATGCACGAATCGGGAAATTTCGTGAAAATTCCGAAACCCGAAACGCACATCCCTAATAACCATCTCTTCTTATTCTCTGCCTTATCTATGCTGGTCTCGCACCTTATACCCAGCTTTTCCTCTTCTCCCCATCTCCCTCCTGCTAGTTTCACCTTATCTACCCACCACTTCGCCTTATCATCTCCCCTGCATCTCCCATCTCTTCCCCATCTTCTTGTCTCTTCCATAGTTTCTCATTATCTCATCCCCAGTTTCTCTATATCTCCTTCCAGCATCCTCTCATCTCCAACCCATGTTGTCCTTATCTGCACCCCTACACCTCCCCATCGGCTTCTCATTATCTCTTCCCATCAACTCACACTAAATATATTTTAATGAAAATATAGAACAAATAGGACTATATATCATATAAGTGTACTTAACAACTCCCTCAGTATGAATGGAATATAAATAAAATGGTGAGGAAATGAAAAAACTCACATTAATGTGTGGTGTGTATGAACGTATCACAGAGCTCCACAGCAATAGAACTCACAGTAATGTGCAGTGTTTATGAGCGTATCACAGAGCTCCACAGCAATAGCACTCACAGTAATGTGCAGTGTGTATGGGCGTATCACAGAGCTCCACAGCAATAGAACTCACAGTAATGTGCACTGTGTATGAGCGTATCACAGAGCTCCACAGCAATAGCACTCACAGTAATGTGCAGTGTGTATGAGCGTATCATAGATCACATTACTGTGAATTGCATTGCTGTGGTGCGTTGTGTATGAGCATTTCTCAGAGCTCTACAGCACTAAAACTCACGGTCATACACACCGCACATACACATCACAGCAAAAAACTCACAGTAATGTGCGGTGTGTATGAACGTATCACAGAGCTCCACAGCAATCGAACTCACAGTATTGTGCAGTGTGTATGAGCGTATCACAGAGCTCCACAGCAATAGAACTCACAGTAATGTGCAGTGTGTATGAGCGTATCATAGATCACATTACTGTAAATTGCATTGCTGTGGTGCGTTGTGTATGAGCATTTTGCAGAGCTCTACAGCACTAAAACTCATGGTCATACACACCGCACATACACATCACAGTAATAAAACTCACAGTAATGTGCGCTGGGTATGAGCGTATCACAGAGCTCCACAGCAATAAGACTCACAGTAATGATTGTACGGTATGTATGAGCATATCACAGAACACCACAGCAGTATAACACTCATGGTAAAGACAGTGACTATGAGTGTACACCAAATCCACAGCAATAAATCTCTCATGGTAAAGGCAGTGAGAACACAGTAATTTTTAGTATGCATTTTTAAAAATATTTACCTTCAGAAAGCTTGGCCTGGCGCTGTGGGAGATTGATGGGGCACTCCATGCTTGAATTTTCTGGGCGCTGCAGGGGGCGAGCTCTGTCTTGGCCTCACTTTCATCATTTTAGGGAAGAGTGGCTGAGATTGAGAGCAAGGGCGGGCGCATAATGAGTGACGCGCCTGCCGCGAAAAGCTCCTGGGAGACCTCAGTCGTGACCTACAACGCTCGGCAGTGGATCAGCAGGATCCACGGCCGAGCTGAGGCCCGACTGAGCCGCCGACTGTCACTGGGCCCCTTCATCCGCTGCTGGACCTCCCCTGCAATCCGAACATGGTCGGATTGCAGCACGAGTCCGCCCAGTCCTGCAAAAAACTGGCTGGCAGTGGAGGGGTCCGCCATTGCACAATATTGCTACGAGTACCCCCAGAGGTCCCCGTAAGTACCCCTGGGGGTACACGTTCCACAGGTTTGGAACCGCTGTAGTATGGCATGGCATTGATTGAAGGGATCAGTGTGAAAACAGACCCAGGATGCAAAAAAGTGAGACTGATGTCTTACCCACAATTCCTTGCTGCATATGGGGAGTGAATGTAGCAAAGGAGCTCTGGGATGCAGTTCTTTGCTGTGACGCTGTGATGTGCAAATGGCTTCTGCAATAATAAACCTTGTGTATATATATATATATATAAGAGTGCAGTGTCTGTGTGGCGCCACTAGATGGCTCTATTATCAAAGCAGGGAAATAAAAGAAAACAAAGTGTATATGCTATATTACTAATCGAACGGAATGATTAGAATGATGAATGAAGAACAAGATGTGGTGACTAGAATTTAAGTACAGTGGTAGATAGGATTAATAATACACCTGTAACTCAATTCTACGAATAAACACTTGCAAAGAAGTAAAAAACGCAGTTGGACAGTTGTAATAAAGTAAAAACACCTTAAATAGAAAGGATATGAAAACCAGCTGTTCACTGATAATCAGAAACCAAAAGTATAAATATATGTGAAATAACACTGAATAAACGAAGAAACACTTCAAAGTGACATAAATAATAATTAAATAGAGAAACAACTCTGTAAAATCATAAAACCAGTAAGCAGAAAAAATATATATGAACGATGTAAAATAGGATAGAAATAATCTAGGATGTATAGGGAATAAATCCGAGAGTCACCAGCAGAATGTAAAGATACATCCAGGATGTTAAAAAAAACACAGAGTCAGAGTGAAAAATAACCAGTGAGTCTATAGAGTGCAAAAATCAAGAATAGGGTACAGAGACACAGTCCTCAATCCCAAAAAATAAAAAACATATATATTGAAAGTTGATGAATACTGGCCAGAGACGGTGTGCAGCAGCCGGGCAAACCAGAGGAAACGGTAAATCCCCAAATCCGTTAGAGTAGAGAGTCCAGATATTAGAGCTGGTGTCAGGCGCCGGCACCTGGTATCTCCAGGTCCAGTAGGGGCTATCCAGCCTAGTGTCTCGTCCTCCGAGGGTGAGATGGTGAAGGGAAAAATACAAAAAGGAGAAACATTGCACAGCCTGTGATAACTCAATGAGTATATTAGGTGGAAGGGAGATATACTCACACTTTAAGGTGCCAATTTGATTAACAGGCACCAAACAGTATGCAGATCGGTGGATTAAACTCAGGGTTTATCGCGCAAATGTAAAAAACATGCGAACGCGCATTGCAGCACATTCATGGTCATAGACTGCAGAGTGAACGCGCTGCAATACGCCCCAAAGAAGCTCCTGTACTTCTTTGGGCATAGGACGTTTTACAGCGTATTCCTGCGCTCTGTAAAACACCCAGGTCTGAACGGGTCCCATAGCAAATAATGTGATTTCCCTGTTTATGCGTTTTACAGCATGCAGGAACGTGCTGTAAAACGCTTAGGTGTGAACCGGGCCTTAAGGTGCTGCCCGGCAGTGTGAGGATTCATATGCTGCATTAATTATTCTTCTTACAAATTTGGTTACTTAACCCGTTTGCGTTTGGATTGTAATATTGTGACATCCAGGTCCCCAGGTGGTGATCGGGGGGGGGGGGCCCAGACGCATGGTGCCGCCATCTGGCCGAATGCCAGGAGCTCCGGCGGCACCCGGCGCAGCTGTGAGCAGGGCCGGTGCAAACTTTTTTGTCTACGCAGGCGTAGTGCGTTTTGGTGCCCCCCCCCAATCCATGCCAATCGGGAGTGTTTGGTGTCCTAACGCTTTGCCAGTCTACGCAGTGCATGGTGCCCCTCCTTTGGCACTAGAGAGGCACCAGGCACAAGCCTAGATTGGCAATGCGGCACCAGAAGGGGCACCAGGCACAGCAAAGATTGGCAATGCAATCTATGCTGCGCCTGATGCCCCTCCTGTGCCACAGTGCCAATCTGCACCTGGTAGTGCCCTCTGGTCCTACTGTGTCAATATACCCATATAAATCATACTGCCACTGCTAGTGTTTCCCTGCTACCTACCGCTCTGACTCTGTGGCTATGGTCCACCGTCCGTCTCCAGGTCTCCAGCAGGAGATTGGCAGCAGGTCCTCGTCCTCAAATTCATTTCACTCCCCTTAAATCATTCACCCCCTTAATTAATTTCTCTCGCCTTTAATTAATTTCACCCCGTCAATTCATTCACCCCCATTAATACATTCTCAATTCATTTCACTCCCCATTAATTCATTTCACTCCCCATTAATTCACTCACCCCTTAAGTATCCCCCTTAATTCGCTCACCCTCAATTCATTCTCCCCCATTCATGTCACTCCCCATTAAATTCATTTCATACCCCTGGACAAGCACACTCACTCACCCCCCATGCTCTCACTCACCCCCCCCATGCTCTCACTCACCCCCCATTCTCACTCACCCCCAATGCTCACTCACCCCCCCATGCTCTCACTCACCCCCCCCATGCTCACTCACCCCCCATGCTCTCACTCACCCCCCATGCTCACTCACCCCCCCCATGCTCTCACTCACCCCCCATGCTCACTCACCCCCCCATGCTCACTCACCCCCCCATGCTCTCACTCACCCCCCCCCATGCTCTCACTCACACACACGCACCCCCATGCTCACACAGACCACACACTCACCCCATGCTCACACTCAGGTTACAATCTCTGTCTCCCTGGTCCAGGATGGTCTCTCTCCACTCCCCTGCACGTGCTGGACAATTCCAGCACATGAGCAGGGGAGGCTCTGCTTGCTGCTTTTTGGCTGCTGTGAGGAGGAAGGGGGGTTGATGGGCGGGGCCAGCATGTTCCTGTGAGCTACTGGTCTGGCAGCTTCGTCTTCCTCCTCCTCTGCACCCCCCCCCCCCGCAGGGCCTTTACTTCCGGTGCAGCGTGTGGGAGTGGGATCCCACACGCTGCCGAGTACATGGGAGACCCTGCATCTGATGCTTGCAAGGCCTCCGCTAGCTGGGTGGTCCCGATTTTTCCACCCCTCGAAGTGGCAGAAAGCCAGAAAACTAAGGCGGCCGTCTTTGCTGCCTTACACTAGCGCCGGCCCTGACTGTGAGTGATCAGGGGGCAGGGCGCGGCGTGATGACGCAGAGCCGCCTGGACTGGTGTGCGCCAATTCTCACCATATACAGTAGCGCAGTACTAGTGCCTAAACGTTGTTGAGCTGGTTTTGTTATAACAACTACTCTCGCTCTGTGCCCCTGTCTGGTATATTCCGCTGCTTGTTACTGCTGGTGTGCTTCCATCCTGCCATATACTATAGCGCAGTAATAGTTGGGTGCACTGCCACTGACGCCTATATTACCAGATTCATATCATTTTAATATTGGACCGCAGAGTCCAACCCTGCACTCTTCCACAATACCACAGAGGGGTTACGGTGTGACGGCACTGTTGCCGACACTAATGGCTCAATTTTAAAGCACCTATTGTTACTTTCATCCAAAGCCTGCATAAGTTTCACCATAATTTTGCGAAAAAATCACTAAACTTATTCTGCGCGTCCTATAATGTATTTTCATACAGACTGCCGCCCCAAGCAGTTGTTTATGGATAGATTAAAGGAAAAGCATTTACCGTCATTTGAAACGTCATTTTTTTGGTTTTTACATATTTCTATACATCCTAGAAATCCGCCACTTCACGGGCAGGTTATGGGGACCTCCTAGGCACCATATTTGAAGGAATTTTCCGTTTTTATTTTTAACCCTTATTTCATGGAAAGCTCACTGTTCCTTTAACCCTTTCGCTGCTGAGGCATTTCCTGCCCGTGTGCTGAGCTCATTTTTACCGTTTTGTGCTCATCATGTTTAAATGCGATTTGAAGTCAAGTTTTCTTATATGACCAAGACAAATTATATATCCTTTTTTTCAGCAGACTCCACAGATTCAAAATTTATCATTATTATGTGTATAAGTAAAGAGTTAAAAAAAAAAAGAAAACAAAAGGGGAAAAAAAAGTAAAATTTTGTTAAAATTCAGAAGAACAACATTGCATATTTTTTTCTATCTACACTTTATGACCAGAACTATTGTGGTTATATATTGATACATTAGGTGCCTTTTTAAAAATGGTGTAATGGAGAATATTTCATGTTTTTTTTGTACAAAAATATGCAGTTTTCTAAAAATCAAAAAAATCTGCTTTTTTCTTATGTCATGACTCATTGTATGTAATACATAAAATTAGTATATCTAAACCAATTGAAATGGAAAAGCTATATATTTTCTGAAACTAGACAAAATTCCGCAAAAAAAAGAGACCTTTATGACACATTTTTAAATTTATTTTGTTATTCATAACTTTATTCAAAAAACATCATATTTAATGTAAAAAAAAAATCATAATAGGTCAAGATTTATATTGCATAATTTCATATTAATTTTGGGGTAAAATATTTGTTTTGCTTAACTATATAAATATATCCCTCCTATAAAATAATAGATCCAATTTGATTGCACAGATCAAGTTTAGGCAGCGTTGGAGGTGCTAATTTGCACCATGCGCAAAATAAATTTAGAGAAGCTTTTTATGCCGGTTTTGAAAGGAGGCATACCTGCAATTAAATGGCTCTAGCTCAACAGGGATCTAAAATATGCCAAATAAAGTATATATCCGGACAAAGTAGACTTCCAGATGAATCAAACGTGGGGTTACTTATTATTCTATCATAAATATTGAGCCCGCAACAACTTGTGGAATTTGGATTTGTGCGCAAAAAAAAAAAAAAAATTATTTCAATCACTTCAGACATGATAAAATCTTTGAAAACTAGGCCTTTCTCTAGCTCAACGCAAAGCCCCAACCCTTGTGATAAAAATAGACCCAGGTTTAGTGGCCGGGTCCCCCTAGATGGAGCACGAGGCGCTAATTTGCGCCATGCGCAAAATAAATTTAGAGAAGCTTTTTATGCCGGTTTTGAAAGGAGGCATACCTGCAATTAAATGGCTCTAGCTCAACAGGGATCTAAAATATGCCAAAAAAAGTATATATCCGGACAAAGTAGACTTCCAGATGAATCAAACGTGGGGTTACTTATTATTCTATCATAAATATTGAGCCCGCAACAACTTGTGGAATTTGGATTTGTGCGCAAAAAAAAAAAAAAAAAATTATTTCAATCACTTCAGACATGATAAAATCTTTAAAACTAGGCCTTTCTCTAGCTCAACGCAAAGCCCCAACCCTTGTGATAAAAATGAGACCCAGGTTTAGTGGTCCGGGTCCCCCTAGATGGAGCACGAGGCGCTAATTTGCGCCATGCGCAAAATAAATTTAGAGAAGCTTTTTATGCCGGTTTTTGAAAGGAGGCATACCTGCAATTAAATGGCTCTAGCTCAACAGGGATCTAAAATATGCCAAATAAAGTATATATCCGGACAAAGTAGACTTCCAGATGAATCAAACGTGGGGTTACTTATTATTCTATCATAAATATTGAGCCCGCAACAACTTGTGGAATTTGGATTTGTGCGCAAAAAAAAAAAAAAAATTATTTCAATCACTTCAGACATGATAAAATCTTTGAAAACTAGGCCTTTCTCTAGCTCAACGCAAAGCCCCAACCCTTGTGATAAAAATGAGACCCAGGTTTAGTGGTCCGGGTCCCCCTAGATGGAGCACGAGGCGCTAATTTGCGCCATGCGCAAAATAAATTTAGAGAAGCTTTTTATGCCGGTTTTTGAAAGGAGGCATACCTGCAATTAAATGGCTCTAGCTCAACAGGGATCTAAAATATGCCAAATAAAGTATATATCCGGACAAAGTAGACTTCCAGATGAATCAAACGTGGGGTTACTTATTATTCTATCATAAATATTGAGCCCGCAACAACTTGTGGAATTTGGATTTGTGCGCAAAAAAATAAATAAATGGAAATTCCACATGCTGTTGCGCCCTCTATTTTTATGATAGAATTTTATTTAACCCCTCATTTGATTCATCTGGTGTCTAGTTTCTCCTAATATATACTTTATGTGGTCTGTTTTAATTTTCTGTTGGGCTAGAGACATTTAAATGCAGGTATGCCTTCTTAAAAAAAAAAAAAAAAAACATTCACAAATTTTCCCCATGAATTTTGATCAACAATTATGTAGTCTATCAACAATTGTATAGTGACTCAAAATGCTACACAAACACACAACAAGCCCGCCACACATTTTACATTCACTCAATCAGTTGGATTGGCACATGGGGCATCCATGTGAGCAGTAACGCCACGTCAAGGCCCCAACCAGGTTACTGACCATTCACACATCTTTCACATCTGTTTCACTCACCGAATCACACACCTTTCATGCAAGAAGCTAGTAAAAGTGGAGTGAGTGACGTTAAGGGGGCAAAGAAGGGAAAAGTGCAGAAACACGGAAGGGGAAAAGAGAAAGATAATGAGGATTAGAGGGGGTGGAATAGAAACACCCCCCCCATTCACATCTGTTTCACTCACTGAATCACACACCATTCATGAAAGAAGATAGGTAAGGGAAGTGGGTGAAGGGAAGGGGCAAAGAAAAGGGCAGAGACAAAGAAGTTGAAGACACACCATTAACACCGCAGTTCAATCTGTCTTCAGAGGCTTCTTTCTACATCTGACGTAGAGGACATCAGATTGTTGGGGATGGGGCAACCTATTTTATTGTATGTGGGGTGAATTACATTATAACTGGGGTGGGTAGTGAACTGTAGGTGGGTAGTGAAACGTGGTGGGTATTGAACCGGAGTGGGTAGTGAAACGTGGTGGGTAGTTTTTTTATTAACACTGCTATAAAATAATGGGGATGGTTTGTTTTTTTATTTGGGAAAATTTAGAGGAATAGCACTATCCAGGAATAAATGCCAGCATGATCCGGGCAAGCTCTGTCCAGATTACACTGCACTGTGTCCATCAGAATGTCATCAAGATCTGCAAAGATCTTAACGGTGCTATAGCCAGATTTATCAAGAAGCACAAAATCAGTGGCATACCTCAACCTGAAATCTGTTTGTTCTCAGCCGAGAAACAATTCGGTCCCGGTATGCCACTAGTAATGTGTCACTGTATGATAAATCTTGAAGCAATCGGGCACACAAAGACCTGGTTTGGAGGGGCAGTCAGGGCAGTGAAGGCGGCTTTCCTTACGCCGCCCTTGGCGCGCGCAAACCCGACACCTTTTACATGGGGTCACTCTTTTTCAGTTGGAGGAATGTAGCCAGGAAAGTGGCGGTCACGCAACCTAATTACATCCTCCACCTCTTCAACAATGGGAGCATTCTCTTCTGGACAGAGAAGGGACTCGATAACAGATTCCTGAAATTTTAGGAATGTTATCCGTCGGGCATGAGTGGCCTGATACAAGATGAATGCGTTAAGCATTGACATCTGTATCAGATGGACTGCCAGCTTTTTGTACCATACATATGCCTTGCGAGAAGCGAGATATGGTACAAGCATCTGGTCAGACTTGTCCACTCCCCCCATGTACCGATTATAATCCTGTACACATAGGGGTTTCATGATAGGGGAATCTCTCCATCTGACGTGAACTGCAGATGTGCATTCGTTATGTATCGTTGTAAGTAAATGCACATCCTTTTTGTCTGTGTATTTCACAGCCAGCAGTTCACCGCAGCGCAAGGCAGATGTTTCTCCTCTCTTTTGCTTCCCAAACTGTTTTGTTGGAAAGCCTTTCCTATTCGAACGGATGGTGCCACAGGCTCCAGTACCATTGCTGTACAAAAATTTGTACAACGGCACACCCGTGTAAAAGTTATCTGTATAAATACAGTAACCTTTACCGAATAGTGGATAAGCGAGGTCCCACACTATTTTTTCAGTGGTGGAGAGGGCGGGGGGCAGTCAGGGGGGGCCAGCTGCGAGTCCTTTCCAGTGTATACACGAAAGCGATACATGTATCCACTGGAGCTTTCGCACAGCTTATAAAGTTTTATCCCATACCGAGCTCGCTTCGAAGGGAGGTACTGCTTGAAAACAAGACGTCCCTTATAAAGCAGCAAGGACTCGTCGACTGACAAGTTTTGGCCTGGAGTGTATAACTCTTCAAATCTTGCCATCAGATGGTCAAGAAGTGGCCGCAACTTGTACAGTCGGTCGTGATCTGGGTGGTCACGGGGCAAAGCATTTGCATTATCATTATAATGCAAATACCGCAGGAGCAATAAATATCTGTCCCTGCTCATAGTAGCAGGGAAGATAGGGGTGGTTTGGGTACTCTTTTTTGACCAGTATGAGGCTATGCTGGGTTTTTGCACAATCCCCATCTGCAGAGTGAGGCCCCAGAACTTCCTCATCTCTGGCAAACTGGTTGGGGTCCATTTACGCGCCCTCGCACTTGGCAACAATTCTGCCCCTAGACCTTGAAAATATTGTTCGGCATACAGATTGCTCTGCTGAACAATAAATTCCAAGAACCCATCATCTATAAATAGCTGAAAAAAGTTGATGGGTTCAAAATTAGTGGTGTCCACTAGTATACCAGGATTGCCAGAAAATTGTGGCAATACTGGCTGGACCATATTAGGGGAGGTCCAGTCAGATCCTGGTTCAGGCATCGCCACAGCCTGTGTTGCAGATACCCCTGCAATAGGCCTTTGGCCGGTGCAGGATCAGGTAGTGCAACTACAGACCGTGCGGTCCCTGCATTACCACGGGAGCACCCTGGTAACTCCATGCGGCCACGCCGTGGCTCATCATGTAGTTCTTCGTCACTGGAACCGTCACTATCTGATGATGCTCCAGGGACAAAGTCACTGCCTGAATCTTCAAAAGATTCATCAGCGCTGAGATCAGAGTCTGACATCATAAGGACGTCAGCTGCTTCCTCAGCGCTTAGAAACCTTTTAGCCATAATTTGCTTTCTGAAAATGTATTTTCAAAAGAAAATTACGCCGTTTGATAGTATCTATATATATATATATGTGTGTATATATATATATGCACGTGTGTGTGCGTATATAATATATTCTATATATATATATATAAGCGTGCGCGTGTGTGCGTGCGTGCGTGTGTGTGCGCGTGTGTGCGTGCGCGTGTGTGCGTGTACGCGTGTGTGCGCGCGTGCGTAAATATGTGTATATATATGTGTGTGTGCGTATATATGTATATATATGTGTGTGTGTGTATATATATATTATATATATATAATGTGTGTATTAGGAATTTATCACCTATTTTATGGAGACAGCCTCTGCGACACTAACACCTCTCAATCCACATGCAGACTGAGGATAGAAATGAAAAAATTATCAAGATTTGAAAAATTCATTCCCCGTGATTGGCTGGAGGGTCAATCGCTAGGTTACGGGGTCATTTTAGGGTTATATTTCTATCCTCAGCGGCCATGTTGGAGGTGGCAGTGATAATTGTGACAGCTAAGTGATCATTGTTACTACAGTGATCACATAGCTGTAACAATAAAAAGTGAAATAAAATAATAAAAAGGGGATTGTATTTTTATTAAATGTGGGGTTTGGGGGCATCTGGGCAGTTTTGATTTTTTTTACTGCCCTTAGAGACCCTGTGTGTAGTGTTTTTTTACTTTATGTTTTTTTTTTACATTTTTTTTACATGTTACATTATAATGAGGCACACCGTTGGAAAGCTCAGGCTCTGGGCTTTCCATCGGTGCCACATTTATTACTGCAGCCCTTACGGATGAGGAGATAGAGAGGTCCTAAGGACCTCTCCCCCCTCCTCCTAAGGGCTGTCTATGCGGCTGTTGAAGGTGACGTCATCACGCCAGGCGTGATGACGTCACCGCGACTCCCATGATCCCACAGTGAGGGCCGACATCCCGGATGTCGGTCCCTCACTGTTTGCCGCCGGGGATCTCATTCACACCGCCGCTTCGCTGCCGGGAGCATCGGACGCGCTGAGCGCGTCCTCCGCACAGCAGCGGGAACTTCCTGGACGCGCTCAGCGCGTCCGTAGCAGCGAAGTGGTTAAAAATGTTTTTTTTTTTTTCTTTTTGTCCTGGTTTCCTGTCCCCCAGGGCACTACCCGGACCCCCATACACCTTTTATGGCAAATATCTAGCATATATGCCCTCCTTGGAGGGCACTCTAAAAATCGAACTTTTGAGTCCCATTGACTTGCATTGAGTTCGGTTCGTGTTCGCGTTCGAACTCGAACTTTTGAAATTGTTCGAGTTCGAATGCGAACCAATCTCGGGGGTGTTCGGCTCATCCCTAATTGTGACGGGGTGGGATATTATATCACGGGGGGGATATATTGTCACGGGTTGAGATATATTGTCAGGGGGTGGGATATATTGTAAGGGGGCGGGATATAATGTCACGGGTTGAGATATATTGTCAGGGGCTGGGGTATATTGTAAGGGGGCGGGATATAATGTCACAGGGTGGGATATATTAGGAGCACGTGAACAGGCAGTTTCACACCGTTTCTGAACGTAGTGTGATCCTCAACACATGGAACACGTGAGAAACCTATTAGTTTAGGAGCAAGTATATCTCAACCTGAGGATTTCCAAATGGACAGGCCAACCTATGCAAATTGTCTCTATGTGGTCAAGACATGGCATGTGGTGCGGTGGAATCAGGCCTCTGTATAAGATAGTGAACTGCAGCTATTGCTGTTTCATAACCTGCCCTTCAAGCCCAGGGCCGGCCCAAGCCATTGTGCTGCCTGGAGCAGTGGTGTATTTTGGCCTAGGCCGACTAGGCCCAGGCCTAGGGCGGCACTTTCCAGGGGGCGGCGGCCCGCACTGGGTGGCCCCACCCCTAAAAAAAAAATTTATTTTTTTTGTTAACTTTTGCAAAGTATTTTACCAGGAAGGATACATTGAGATTTCACAAATTTTCAAGTATGTCCTGGGTAGGCAAGGCCTAGGCTTTCACTTTCCAGGGGGCAGCAAAAAACCTCACCACTAAATGGGTTACTCACAGAGCACCGAAATGACGCCAACATTTTGGTGTCCTGTAGTTCCCTGCACTTAGGAGAATAAAATTTCCCCACCCTGCAGTGAATTCACCATTCACCGCAGGGTCCCCAAAGTGCATGGAGTCGGCCGCTGAATGCTGCCACCGCAAACCCGTGGCCTGCTGTTTTCAAAAGAACTACTGAATGAAAATGTCTGGAATTTACATATAAGATCCTATGATTGATAATAAAAAGTTCTGTTACAGAAAAAAGAAAAACCGCTATTAAAAAAAAGGGGGGGAATTTTGCCCAAAAAAATCTGAAAAATTACTAAAAGGTACTAAAAAAAAAAATCAATAAATAAAGTCTTTTTACTGCAGATTAAAATAATAAATGATTTATTAGATATTGCATAAAAACGGCAATATTTTTAACATTGAAACCTATGGGGTTCGCCTGAATAAAACTGCTGATTGAAACCACCGAACATCAGGGCATTTCACTGCCATTTCTCTGAGTGTCAGTACCACATGACTGGCTGGACCACGTGAAACGCACGCGCGCAGCTGCCCGCCCTTTCGTTAACACAGACTCTATTCTGGACTGAACACCCACCGGGAAGGGAATCAAAGCTACAGTGCACCCTCTGACAGTGGCACCCCACTGCTGACAAGATGGCTCCACAGCATAATTGCTTTGTGCTCATATACACTCGGTTTGCTGGGAGTTTTATTGCAGTGGATTCTGATGCACTCATACACACCGCACATTGCATTGCTGGGAGTTTTATTGCTGTGGATTCTGTGATACACACTGCATATTACTGTGAGTTTTATTGCTCTGGAGCTCTGGGATCCGCTCATACACACTGCACATTACTGTGAGTTTTATTGCTGTGCAGTTCTGTGATATGCTCATACACAGTGCACATTTCTGTGGGTTTTATTCCTGTGCAGTTTTGTGATATGCTCATACACAGTGCACATTTCTGTGTGTTTCATTGCTGTGCAGCTCTGATATGCTCATACACAGTGCCCATTTCTGTGGGTTTTATTGCTGTGCAGCTCTGTGATACTCTCATATGCAGTGCAAGTTTCTGTGGATTTTATTGTTCAACCAATGAGAGCCGCTGTGATCCAGTATACTTGACATGCGTGGTTGTTCTTTGTAAAAATGCTTGAATTTAAACATTTCATAATTTTCTTTATCTCAATAGATACATTTGAAATGGTATACAAAATATACAAGTAGGCACTTGGTATCCACTTTTAATATAAAAAGAGGAAAAGGCGGAGCTTTAAGATGAAGGGTGGGGATTAACCAGGAAGAGGTGTGCCCTTGACAGGAAGGGGTGCCTCAAATTTAAATTGGGGGGTGTACGAGTTTAGTCAGAGCTCCAGAGCAATAAAACTCACAGTAATATGCGCTGTGTATGAGGGTATCACAGAGCTCCAAAGTAATAAAACTAACAGTAATGTGCAGTGTTTATGAGCGTATCACAGAGTTCCACAGCAATAAAACTCACAGTAATGAGCGGTGTGTATGAGCGTATCACAGAGCTGCACAGCAATAAAACTTACATTAATGTGTGGTGCGCAGAGCAGGTGCAAGGATGAAATGCTGCCCCCCTAAAAGAGCATGGCCACCAAGACACATCCATCCATATGTTAATATACAGTATATGCATCCAGGGAGCGCTGCATCTTACTCAAATATCCAGTCTACTAAAAAGCATTCATAGGGGTGTTTTCACTGTGCTCAGGTACACCCTGATGACAGGTGATATGGTCCTGACTGTCCCCCACGTAACACACAAGCCAATGCAAAGGGTAAACATGAAAAATCCACAACCTGAAGAGGTTAAAATGAAAAAAGATATTTATTGTGGTTTGGAGTCAAAGAACAAATGGTGAATTTGTAGATTACCATTAACCCTTAATGGCTTTGCGTTAATTAAGGGCTCTTTTAGGCACACTATTATTAACCCTTTCACATACTATTATTAACCCTTTCTACCTCACACTGTTAATGCTCATTTCAGATACATAATAGTATTAACCCATTCAGCTCTGCACTATTAACTTTGTAGGAATTACAGCTTGCTTTCTGCTAGAAAATGCAGAGTATGTTTGGTCAAGTGATTTATTGCCCTTTTAGGACCTCACTGAACTCCATGGCAGAGGCAGCTTTATGAGGACCTCTGTGCTGTCATTGATTGATTTTCCCCTGTCACAGGGGTTGCAGAAGGTGGGGGTGGGGGCTCAGTTGTTTCGTTGTTGTTTTTATCACTTTTGGCTTATCCAGCACTTTTTGAGCTCCTTATACAGCACAGCACTGCTTTCCGTGGGGGCAATGAAGCTGTTAATCATACTAGTTTAATCAACAGATCAGGAAGGCTGACTGGTTGCAGAACCAGAGACAGACTCAGGGGGAATAAGAAGAAGCTTTTCTCTTTTCTGGTTCTGCTCATGTTTGGGTCTCCTAGCCAGCCAGCCTGTCACTCAGTGCATCGGGAGCTGAGACAGGTGATCAGATTTGGAGGAGAGGGCAGCAGGGCAGTCCCAGAACCGCCAGTAATGAATCTGCCTGGTCACTTGTGAAGAGAAGCTGCTCCTGGGTCTTGGTCCTGAAGGTGCCACTTTCCTTCCTGCTCTTGGGGTCACAAGGTCAAGTCTGTTTACTCAGACGCCGCTCACAGCCCAGACACACATGACTGCATTTTAAAAAAAAGCCGCTGTGAAAAATGTGCCGCCTGGAGCAATTGATCCATTGTGCTCCATGGACGGGCCGGCCCTGTTCAAACCCCTTTACATCAAGATATTCCAGGGATGATAAACCTTCATTATTGGTTCCTCTGCAGAGCAGAGGAAGGTGTCCCTTACTTACTTACCTCTGATACCACAATACAAAGGGTGGCGTGATCTGCTGCCCTTTCTTGCCACATTTATTTATTTAGTTATTTATGTATTTATAAAGGATTTTACCAGGAAGGATACATTGAGATTTCTCTCGTTTTCAAGTATGTCCTGGGTTCAAGAACATGGTTTACAGAAATACAAAATAGTAAAATGCAAGAAATTAACACAAAACAAATATACAGATTAACAGAAAATAAATATGTAGGAAATAGTCACTATGCTACATGTTTACAGGTGCATTCCTTATTGAGGTGTGTTAATATGGAGCTTTTAAGGGACTTTAGACTGGGGGAAGATTTGATGGCGTCTGGGAGCTTATTCCATAATTGTGGTGCTCTGTAGGAAAATGAGGATCGAGCCACTTGCTTTTTGTATTGTGGTATTGCAAGTAACGTGCAGGTCCTGGATCGGAGGTTATAGGATGAGGGAACTGCTGGGGGAAGCAGCCTATTCAGGTAGGGTGGTAGCTTCCCAGAAAAGCTCTTAAACACCAGGTTGGAAAGGTGAAGGGTGCGTCTAGACTCCAGCGACGGCCAGTTTAGTTCTTTTAACATGTCACAATGGTGGGTCATGTAGTTACATTGTAGCACAAAGCGACAGAATGAGTTATACAATGTAGTAAGTTTCTGGAGGTGTGTTTGCGGGGCCGCTGCATACACTACATTTCCGTATTCAATAGCTGGCATAAGCATTTGTTGTACAATCTGCTTTCTTACCGCGGGTCTCAGGCAGGATTTGTTTCTGTACAGGGCACCTAGTTTGGGGTAAATTTTAGATGAAAGTTTTTCGATGTGGGGGCCAAAGGATAGATTTGGGTCTAACCACATACCTAGATATTTGAGAGAAGTGACTATGGTCAACGTGCCATTTGATTTTGTCCTGACACATAGATGGGGTGTTTGTAAAATTTGTGTAGTTTAGGTGCTGTTCCAAAGAACATTGTAACAGTTTTGTCAGCATTTAGAAAAAGTTTGTTATCTCCTCTGTGAATTGGTCTTGCGGCACGGCCTCCAGCTGTGGGAGATCTGGTTTGCTGGTATAGCTTACAGTGTCGTCTGCATACATGTAGTCGAACTCTAGGTTTATAGAGTTTCCAGTGTCCTCTGTTGGTTCCGGTGCTTACTCAAACTAACAAAGTGCTTGCATAGGGTCACTATGGCACTGGCAGGTAACCATCAGCATCTCCGAACTATTATGACTTGAGACGGAATACAGCCATTATTGGATAAAGGCTTGCACACAATATATCCATTAGGCAGCCGCTATTAGCGCCTCTGTCGAAATAGGGCCTCTAGTGTTTAGTGAATGTCAGGTTCATGTCCTTTGTGGAAATAATGACCCCATTACAGAGGCTCGGGCGAAATGAATCCGGTACCAATATGACTCTATTTAATTTTCAGCAAATACTCTTCAACTGATGAAATTACAAATGATAATAAAAAAACGATAGTTCCAAATCCAGATTCTATCTTGCACTGATACATTTTAGATGTAATTAGCAGTTTTATTGTGCCGTTTCTGCTTCTCTAATAAAGCGTATTCTAAAATAGAATTTTCAATGGAGAAGGAGGTAATGACGAGTCATCGTGACCATTAGCAATCTGCAAATTCTCAGAAAGGAATGATGTCACTGCATCTTTTACATAATAAAACCTCATATCTGCAAGGCCTAGTTAACCCCTGCCTACTTCCAAATATTTCATCTGATGTTAACGTGGGTTTACTTAACAAACAGACATTTCTCATGAGTTGAAAAGCAGATTTTAATACTTATGGCACTAAGTAACTGTAGGATAATTTAAAATGGCCCAATGGAGAAATCAAAACCTTTTTTGGGGGGATTTTTGGGCATTTTTCGGTTCAGGAGATCCAAATGTGGGATTACTGGTAGGGATGTGCGTTTTCGTCTCGTACCGAATCGTTTCTCTCACGAAACGGCCGATTCGGTGCTTCGGATTCGTCCGATGTTCCGAAACAGATCGGCAACGAAATACAGACCATCTGAAATATTTCCCGATACGAGACGAAAAAATTTCGTTATTTTGTATGGACATGAAATTTGTAGAATCGCAAGTAATTTTTGTTCTATTCGCGATTTCGGTTCCATTTCAGACAACGTATTTTCTTATCGTTTCGAGTCCATTTCGGTTCCGTTGCTGATTTCGTAATTTCGTATCGTCAGTCACTTTTTTCACTTGTTCCAGTGCTTTCTTTCTGCATCAATAATATATTTATTTTAAATATTTAATTAGCTTTTCCCTAAATCCCCAGTCTAAATAAAGTTGTGCAATGCATATTCATAAGAAAAAAAGGATCTTTCATAAAAAAGGATACCCCCGAAGGAACGAATCGGCAGGATTACCATATCGACCGAAATATTGGAGCATCTGAAATACCATACGTCTAAAGTCAAAACGATAATCAGGAGATGGACCCTTTGAAACGAAGAGAACTGACGATCCGAAAGACCGAAATTCCCCGATTTCACGAAACAAAAATCGATACGAAACAACGAGCCGAAACGAAAATGGGCCGAAACGATTCGAAACAAAACTTTTGAAAAACCGAATGTGCCGAACCGAAACGAAAAAAAAAACCCACGTCCATATCTCTAATTACTGGCATTTCGATTCCCGAAATTCGGATCAAATATCGTTTCTCTCGACTATACTTTTCAATGGAAATATCGGCTTGAGCGATTTCGATTCGAATATATCGGCCAATCTTCGAAAAAAATCTGTGATAAATGGATTTTCAGGCAGAAAAATAGAGGGAATTAGACTGAAATCTGTTATATTTTTTTGTATTTAAAATTTTTATTATGAAAATGTGTCATCAGCATAACAGAGGCAAAAATAAGGGCCGCGCAGGGCCAGACACAACAGGCTCAAAGAATGGCAGCAAAATAACAGCACGAAACCACATAGATGAACGATTGTATCCATCAAATAAAAATAAAATTGAAAATTAGAAAAATTAAAAGGGGGGGGGTGGGAAAGGATAGTAATGAAATACAAAAAAAGTTGTTGACAGGGCCAAAGTCTCAATAATATAGAGAGCGGGCAAATCTGGAGAAAGCAAAACCTAAACTACATTACACAAAGGGGGTGAGGGTAAGAGTGGAACCGCCTAATTTCGTGTGGCATAGTCGGCTCACCCCAACAGCCCAAAGACAGTCGAGGGCCTGGCAAGAGGCTACATGGCCAGGGTGACCCGGGGCCAAAAAGGGCAGGTAGAGCTGTGGTGGCCACCCAGAATGGCATGCCCAGACCAACCCCATGTGTTGTTGTATCCTGTTTAACCCTCACCCGTGACAGGTCTCTAGTGATCTTGCATGTGACCACCCCTCTTAAAAAAAAGGGGGGGGTGACGAGGTAAAAAAATACCCAGAACCCACGAAGTCACACAGAACAGCACTCAATGAACAGGGGGGAATGGAACAAAATGTCCACAGTAAATTGCTTCGGGTGGGTGGAAAATATGGGGAAAGTGTCTCAGTAAATTCAGAACAGGGGGCACTCGGTATTACTGCAAGAGCAAAAAAATTATTTGTTCAACACAGAAGGCACAAAATGGACATCAGAAGAGTCCGCGGTCCTCAACCCGGGTTCACAGAAGCAACATTAACAATAAAAGGGCAGGGCTAATCGACGCAGAAACCAGTAAGTGCTGCAGGTGAGCCTCCATAAGCCTGAACCTCTTCAGGGGTGGTCACATGCAAGATCACTAGAGACCTGTCACAGGTGAGGGTTAAACAGGATACAACAAGACAATATGCTCACACCCAGCAGCAACAAAGGGAACTCTGAACTGGGATGAGGTCCTTGCACTGGCCTCTATGCTATGGATATAAATAATGCTGCTGGGTAATACACAGAACAGAAATACAGGACACACGGAACATACAGTAGAATAGTCAGAACCGAAGCAAAAGGATCCAGAGCCAGGAAAACATGTCAGACAGGCCAGGAATCAGGAATCAGAATACCATAAAGAGAATTAACCAGAGTGTAGTCAGGAATACAAGCCAAGATCAGATACCAGAGAATAGTCAGAATACAAGCCAAGATCATACACAGAATATCCAAGACACGATTACAGCAATGACTCAGGACAGGAACCAGACTCTCAGGAAGCAGAAATCCATGCAAGAGCAATGAGCCTCTCTGCTTACTGCATCTTTATAGTGAACAGGACTGAGCATTTGGGACAAGTGATCCCAGGCCTGAACAGCTACAGGGGAATCCAGGAGCGGCACAGGACAGAATGGGTAACCCAGAAAGGGAAGAGCTGGCCTGAATCGCTCTCACCACCAGGGAGAGTGGGTGAAACCGGTGGAAACGTGACAAGACCCCTAAGGCCCCCAGATGTACCAAAACCCATGTCCTCTCAGGATGCTCATTGTGTCCCGGAAGCGTTGACGCACATCCAACGTGAGAAATAGCAAGTCTCTGTAGACAGAAACACGCAAATCGCTATAGGCCACCGCAGGCACATTCCCAACTTCCCAAAGAAGCTATGCATGGACAGAGACAGCCTTAGCGGTGACCATGACATCCTGGGGGGGCCTCAGCGGATGCAGCAGCTGCCTTACGCAACCAAAAAGCCGAAACTGGGACAGCCGGGGCGTCCAGGGGCAGCTTCAGCAACATGTGCAGAAAACCTGAGACACAGGATATCAAGTCCTCATCACCCACAATCTCCGGGATCCTGAAGGTTTCGCCGCCGATGCCTGGCCTCCAGATCCACAACTGTCGTTGTCAAGTATGCACCTGCTTCCGGAGGTCCTCCAGCTGGGCCGAAGATTCCAGCCTCCCCACCTCCAACAAATCCAGGCAGGCTCCCATGGTCGAGGGGCCAGCTGCTATAGCACATAAATCAGCCTGTACACTGGCAAGATCACTGTGCCACAGGGCTCTGAGATCTTCATACAGCTGGCGGATGTCTTCTTTAGTGGAGGGCTGCGTCACGGGGGGCCGAGATCCTGCAGGAATCAGAGGGACCAACTGGTCAGCATGAAATCTGTTTTTAAACAACACTTTTTTCTAATAGCCATGTTTAAACGCACAAATCTATATGACGCTGGCCGAAAAAAAGCTCTTTTGGAAGTTTTATATTTTTTTGAATATTGGCTCTGGACCAATTTTTTCAAACGAATCGGCCGACATTTATAAAAATTAAATATTGTCCACAAGCAGCCGACATTTTGTTTTCCTAAAAAAAAAAAAACACCTGCTAGAATTAAATCGAGCCTCATGTTAATAATGTGACTGAATTTCCATCTCATCTTATTTAGCTTTAACATAAAACATTTTAATTTCACTACACTTTCCCCTATGTAAGAAATAAGCTCCTAGTTGACCTCTAGTTATTATAAAATATATCTGAGGTCTGTATTACCGGCCGTTATGATGCCTGGAGCTTCATGTCCTTCATGCTGTAACGATGACACAAGGTCAGTGTTTTACAACTAATTGCTCTTTATTGCAATCTGGACATTAAATCACTGACACATTGTTAAATTGATTATGGTGGGTCTTTATGGAAGCAGATATGGAATCAGGAGATGGTTATACACGTATGTCCTTGATTTCATGTGAAGCTGTAATTTCACCGATGTCTCTGAACTGTAATAATTCCCCATATTGTTCACCCCCCTGTGTTCTCCTCCACACAGCTCAGTTTCAAAATATTAATGTAAAAATGTTATGTCAAAGGGGGAATCTAGTGATTTTTAAAGTAAAGTCTAAATAACTCCAGTTTGGTAAAATAAGCATTTTAGCAATTGAACAAGTTGTCTTACTATTTTCTGCCTGCCTGCAATCAAGTCTATCTTTTCTGGAGCCTTCTGTATCTCATCAACAAACCAGTCTGCGTGTCAGGGTGGATGAAGTATTTGTGTTGAGTGCAATACTGAAAAACAGAGGGTGCGTGTGAAGATTGTACAGAAAGGGATAGAAATGGGTGCAGCGAGAAAGACGCATGTGCATAGTCACTTTTTTTATATGCACTAAATAAACACCATATAGAAAAAGTGTGCAAGCGTACACAAAACATATACTTATGTGTCAGTGTCATCTTTTTATGCTATATCACCTGCAAAAAAGAAATAAGAGAATAGGTGTCTCTACCTACCATTAAAATTATAGATTTATCATTTCTTTGTCAGTGGGCAAATGTACAAAATCAGCAGGGGATCAAATATTTTTTTCCCTCACTGTACATTTCTGGCCATATTACATAGTTGGTGCTAACTTAACCAGAGCTGTTGTAAACTTCCCAGAGCCATTATAGCCTATGGAGGTTTTACATTTACAAAAGCTCTGGTTAAGTTAGCACCAATATTGTAATACTGTCCTTCATGTTTTCCCTTGATTACTGGCATTTTAGGGGTTAAATGTATTCATTTCATGGTTTTCCTAGATTAACAGCATTTTAGGGGTTAATGTGTAGGCTACATGCCTCACAGTATTAATTTCATGTTTTTCTTAGATTAATGATATTTTAGGAGTTAATGGGTAGGCTACATGCCTCACTGTGTATTCATTTCATGTTTTTTCTTGATTAATGACATTTTGGGGGTTAATGGGTAGGTCACATGCCTCACAGTGTATTCATTCCATGTTTTTCCTTGATTAATGGCATTTTGGGGTTAATGGGTAGGCTACATGCCACACCGTTTATCATTTTTATTGTATTTCCCTGGATTTATGGCATTTTAGAGGTTATTATGGAAGTTGGAAATTAAAAGGTCTATTCATCTTTAGTAGGGATGAGCCGAACACCCCCGAGTTCGGTTCGCATTCGAACTCGAACTTTTCAAAAGTTCGAATTCGAACTCGAACACGAACACGAACTCAATACAAGTCAATGGGACTCAAAGTTCGATTTTTAGAGTGCCCTCCAAGTGGGCATATATGCTAGATATTTGCCATAAAAGGTGTATGGGGATCCGGGTAGTGCCCTGGGGGACAGGAAACAAGGAAAAAAAGTTAAAAAAAATAAGTTTTTAAAGGGACAGTGAGTTTTCCATGAAATAAGGGTTAAAAATAAAAACGAAAAATTCCTTCAAATATCGTGCCTAGGAGGTCCCCATAACCTGCCCGTGAAGTGGCGGATTTCTAGGATGTATAGAAACACTTAAAAACAATGTCCGGGTCCGGGTAGTGCCCTGGGGGACAGGAAACGAGGACAAAAAGTTTTAAAAAAAGATGTTTTTAACCGCTTCACTGCTGACGATGTGTGGGACACGTCCTCAGTTACACCCGCTGTATGCTGAGGAGGACGTGTCCCACACGTCATCAGCTTTGCGGGACCCCTGGCGGAGATACTCACCTCTCTGTCCGGGGTCCCGCAGCGTTCTGACTTCAGCCTCCTCAGACGCTGAAGTCAAGCTCCTCCCGACGTGAATGACGTCATCGCGCCATGTGCGATGATGTCATTTCCAGGCAAGCCCCGGCAATGCCGGGAGATCACCTGGAAGGGAGGGGAGGATCTGTTCGGATCCCTCTCCCTCCCGATCGGGAGGTCCCACAAAAAAAAGCCAGGCACCGCTTAAAAGGGGAGAGTCTCCCCTTTTAAGCGGTGCCTGGCTTTAACCCCTTAGGCGCCGGGTCGCACTTTGACGCCTTGCGGGACCACACATCATCAGCTTTGCGGGAACCCCAGCAGAGATACTCACCTCTCTGTCCGGGGTCCCGCGGTGTTCTGACTTCAGCGTCCTCAGACGCTGAAGTCATGCTTCTCCCGACGTAAATGACGTCATCACGCCATGCGCGATGACGTCATTTCCAGGCAACCCCCCGGCAATGCAGGGAGATCGCCTGGAAGGGAGGGGGGGATCCGTTTGGATCCCTCCCGATCGGGAGGTCCCACAAAAAGAAGCCAGGCACCGCTTAAAAGGGGAGAGTCTCCCCTTTTTAAGCGGTACCTGGCTTTAACCCCTTAGGCACCGGGTCGCACTTCGGCACCTTGCGGCGCCGAAGTGCGGACTAGCTCCGGTGGGGGCCACCATCTTGGATGGCGGCTCCACCCCCGGGTCCCCCCTCACTGCCTGACGTCCTCACGCATAGCGTGATGACGTCAGATAGCCGGGGAACCCCTAGCAGCCCGGAATCCCCTGGTGGAGATATCGGGGTTCATTTGAACCCCGATATCTCCAGAACTGTGGCAGCTAGGGGGTCATGGAGGTTGTCAATCGAAAGGCCTGAGCATAGCCTTTTGAATGATACCCAACATGACCAGGTATAAAGTAAAAAAAATTAAATAAATTTTAGAAAAACATGTATTTTTTTTGTGTTATTTTTATTAATGCAGCAATATTGTTCACATTTCAATTATAATGTGAACAATGATGCTGCACTAATGATTTTTTTCTATGGGGTGCGTTTGCTAAAAATCACCTAATTCCCCCCAAAAAATTTAATAAGTCCCCATTTCTAATTTTTGTACAAGCGCACCCCATAGAAAATAATACAGAGAGGAGCCTTTTTTTTTAGCCCTTTAAATCCAGTGGCTGTGAGCGCTGAGATTGGCTGCTTGTTATATTATCTCTCAGTACAATGTATCAGGCTCAGCTGTTACAGTAACTGACTGTAACAGCGCTCAGAGTTTCAGTAAAACAAGGAAATAATATTGTTCTAACCTCTTATATATAAAAATATTATTTACTAGTTTTACTGAAACTCTGAGCGCTGTGATGAGCAGCAGTCAGTTACTGTAACAGCTTTACCTGGCACATTGTGCTGAGAGTGAGTGATACTGTAACATGCAGCAATCTCAGCCCTCTGAGGAGCCACTACAATAGTAATTGTATCCACTGGTTTTCGGATAAATTAAATTAGTTTTCATACTAAAGAACTGAAAACGAATTTCTTTAGTAACTAAATAAATTGCATTTTAGGACTAATCCATTAGTTCAAAACGAAATTTTGTGCTGTGCACATGTCTAGAAAATATAACCGCAAATGTTCATGTGATAAAAGGTGAAAAAAAACACTTTACACGCTGCAGATGATTAAAAATTCAAGTTTTATTGCATTTTTTGTTATAATATACAGCAGAACATGACGTATACATATAAAAATGATATATTATGACTGCCGAGTGACATATTACTGCCGAGTCTGCCGGAAAGAACGATATATAATATGTCTGGGTCGTATAATAAAATGTGGCTTCAAATCGCGTTTAAACATGATGACCGAAAGCGGTAAAAATTAGCGAAGCACACAGCGGTGAAATGCCACAGCAGTGAAAGGAACAGTGAGTTTTCCATAAAATAAGGGTTAAAAATAAAAATGAAAAATTCCTTCAAATATCGTGCCTAGGAGGTCCCCATAACCTGCCAGTGAAGTGCGGATTTGTAGGATGTATAGAAACATCGCCATCACAGACCCACACACCTGTCTGAGAGCACAGGTCATTTAGAGGTGAGAATCTTTGCACCTAGACATTAGTTTTTATTTAATATCTAATAAACCGTTGCTTATAATATTCTGCAGTAAAGAGTCTCTTTATTTCTAGATTTTTTAGTATTTTTTAAGCATTTTTTAAGCATTTTTTATACTTTTTTAAAATTTTCGAACTCGAACCTAACACTCCAAAAAAGTTCGAAGTACACATGGATATGCCCCAGCTCACATGGATATGCCCTAGCTCACATGGATATGCCCCAGCACACATGGATATGCCCCAGCTCACATGGATATGCTCCAGCACACATGGATATGCCCCAGCTCACATGGATATGCCCTAGCTCACATGGATATTGCCCCAGCACACATGGATATGCCCCAGCTCACATGGATATTGCCCCAGCACACATGGATATGTCCCAGCACACATGGATATGCCCCCGTGCTTTGCGCCGCTGGTCGATTAAAATATTTTTAATGGACCAAAAAAATGAACGATTAATCGATAGATTAATCGTTAATTTCCGCAGCCCTAATATATATATATATGTGGTATGATTTAGTGGCGAAAATTATTAGTGCCCCCCCCCAGTTGTGACTGTGGTATCTTATGTGCCCCACCCCTTATATATTGTTCCTAGAGTTAGCCACTGAATAAGAGAGACAATCGCGCAGTATGTCTGGGATCATCAATGACCACACTCGCACATCATAGAGCCATATAAAGCTGGTTCCTGACAGTTGTTTTTTGGAAAATCAATTGGTAGTGAAGGGGTTAAATGAGTTTGTTTGGCCACCGTAACAAAAGCATTATAATTGCGATTCCTTATTTAAATAATTTAATAATAATTAATAATTAATTGACGTGTTTCTTCTGGACACAGTAACACACATTGCCTTTTATCTCTCATTCTCAGAATTTCCAACACACAGAGAATTCTAATTGCTTCCTTACTCACATGATATTCACAGCCCCCCTGCACGGTTTAATTATGTAATGATATAAATTTCTCTTTTTTAGTAAAACAGTTGAACCACAATTCGAAAAAACAACAAAAAACTAATTATTTCGTCAAATTGAGCTGAATTTTCTTGCGTTGCCCAGAGGAACACACAGGCCGATAAACACCAACATGTGTGTTCGTACCACGTAAGGTAACTAAGCCCCGGGCGTGTGTGGATGATAGAATCACGTATTCCTCTTCTGGAAGGAAACATGTCCATGCAATTAATTCATTTGCATTTCAATGACTTCATACCCTTATGCCATTAAATGTTGTTACTCCCAGCATTTGGAACCATAATAAAAATGAAATTCCTTTTTTCTCAAATGAATTTTGTAATGCACTATAATCAGGAATGAGGTCACAATGTCTTCATTTCAGGTGACATATTATAAACGGACACACCAGGCCAGGGATCTCAAAACTCTGTTCCCCCAGATGTTCCTGAACTACCATTTGTTAGGACCCGAGGGTTGCGTCCTCCTCGCGGCCCCTCCTGGTGTCCTATGCGCGCGGGCCGCCGCCGCTTCCGGGTATGAGGCTTCCCAGCGGCGTGACGTCATCACGTCTCCACCGTGGTGCCTCCTGTGTCATGTGATCCTGTTGGCCAATCGGGAGGCAGGGCGCCTGATTTAAACCTGCTTTTTGCTTTTGTCTGCGCCCTTTCGTGGTTTTAGCTTGCTATACCCTTTGGTGCTGTATTCTAGATTCTTAATTGACTTACTGTGCATGACCTGGCTTTTGGCAACCGACTCTGAGTATCTCTATATCCCTTTGACCCGGCTTTTGTGTTTTGACGCTGCTTTTGGTTTCTCCCTGTGTACTGTACTGTTTTACTACACGCTATCACTTAACCCAGCCACCACAAGGACTGGTATTGTGATTAGAGTTCGAGGTTTGTCCAGTTACCTGTGAATCCTCCTACGTACCCTTCGACTTGCGTGTACTAGCTTGACGTACACTCTCTGGCACTCCGTATTGTCTTGTTTCTAGACCAGCCACCCTTAGGACTGGTTCTGTCCTCTTTGCCTACGTCCCTGCCTTATAGGTTCACTTCTAGCTACTGCGTAACCCAGCCAACTATAAGGACTGGTATCGCATTTAGGGTTCCACCCTCCTGTTTCGCCTTAGGGCTGACCATAGCTACCTACGGGTACGTGTGTCCGCCTGACATCACGAAAGGGCCATGGACCTTGCAGGGACCGCTCAGCAACTCTCTGGCTTGGAAAGTCGTTTGGAGGATCAAGATCATCGTCTTGATCAGTTCGCCCAGGCCCTCCAAACCCTGCTTAACCGCACTGCCCCTACCCAGGTAGAGGTGTCCCCTCCAGTCAAGCCGCCTCCTTCCGAACCATTTTCTGTGCCTACTTCGTATCCTAACTTGCTACCTCCGGTACGTTACGGAGGTGATCCTAACGCTTGTAGAGGTTTTTTAAATCAGATCTCTATTCACTTTGAATTAACCCCGTGGTCTTACCCTACTGATCGTGCCAAGATCGCCTTTGTTATTAACCATTACCGATAAAGCGCTATGTTGGGCTAACCCTCTCTGGGACACCGATAAACCTATTGTGTATAATTATCGTGAATTTATGTCGGCTTTTCGTAGAGTGTTTGATCCTCCGGGGCGAAAGACCAATGCTGCTAAGTCCTTGTTGCGCTTACGTCAGGGTACGAAATCCCTGGGTGATTATGCACTAGAGTTCAGGTCTTTGGCCTCAGAATTAAACTGGAATAATGAGGCTTTAGTGGCCGTGTTTTCCGAGGGTTAAACGATGAACTTCAGGACGAATAGCAGCCAGAGACCTCCCAGAAGAGCTAGAGGATTTAAAACCTACCTGTCTTTCATAGAGATGAACGTCTTCGCCATCGTAGACATACCAAGGAGAGGTCGGAAAAAACACTCCTTAGGACGCCTCCCCGGTTTCTGTACCTTTGCTTCCCGAGTCACACCCTCCCGCCGAACCTATGCAATTAGATAGCACCAAACTACCAGACAGTGAGAAACAACGCCGGAGGCGTGAGGGTTTATGTCTGTATTGTGGATTGGGGGGTCACTTACTGAAGGGTTGTCCCAAGCGCCCGCAGGGTCCATCGGGAAACTTTCGTGCCTGAGTGCCTTTAGGGGACAGCTCTTGGGTACTTTTCCGTCGTCCCCCAAACTGGAAAATAGACTCCGGGTTCCGGTTACTCTATCCTGGGAGAGTTCCCGTGACCCGGTTAATCTTTACGCATTAGTCGACTCCGGTGCTGCCGATAACTTTATCGATTTGGGTTTCGCCCAGAAACATGCCATACCCCTTGTAGAAAAGAAAACACCATTACTCGTACAAGCCATTGACGGTAGACCTCTTGAAACCCCTTTTGTCTTGTTTGAAACTCAGAACATTTCTGTGGGGATAGGGTTATGTCATAAAGAAGAGATGTTTTTCATGCCATTACTTCGCCTTCCTATCCTATCGTACTTGGTTACCCCTGGTTAACCCGTCATAACCCTGTCATTGATTGGCGAGCCCGTCAGATTGCTAAGTGGGATAACGATTGTTTGCTCTCCTGCATTCAGATTCCCTTGTCCGTTAACACCCTTAACGTACCCACGTCTCCACCTCTCTCTACGATTATTCCCCCTCCATATGCTGATTTGGCTCCTGTGTTTGATAAAAGAGAGGCCGACAAATTACCCCCGCATCGTCTCTACGACTGCGCCATTGACCTTCTCCCAGGTGCCGTTCCTCCCCGAGGGGCAGTTTACCCTTTATCTGAAAAAGAGAATAAGGTACTGGAGGAGTACATTACCGATTCCCTCCAAAAGGGGTTCATTCGCCCCTCGTCTTCCCCAGCCGGTGCGGGTTTCTTTTTTGTTCGGAAAAAGGAGGGAGATCTGAGACCCTGTATCGACTTCCGTGGTTTGAATAAAATAACCGTCAAGAACGCCTATCCCATTCCACTCATCCCTGAATTGTTCGATCGCCTGAAATTCTCCAAGGTGTTCACTAAATTAGACCTTAGGGGAGCTTACAATCTAATACGCATTAGAGAGGGGGATGAGTGGAAGACTGCCTTCAATACTAGACTCGGCCATTACGAGTACTTGGTTATGCCCTTTGGCTTGTGCAACGCCCCTGCGATTTTTCAGGCATTCATCAATGATGTGTTAAGAGAGGAGTATACTCCTTGTTTTGTTGTGGTTTATCTTGACGATGTCCTGATACATTCACCTGACCTGGAAACACACCACCAACATGTACGACTAGTCCTATCCAAGTTATTATCTAACGGTCTGTACTGTAAACTCGAGAAATGCTTGTTTGATGTACAACAAGTACAGTTTTTAGGTTATGTGATCTCCTCTTCGGGTTTCATGATGGATTCCTCAAAACTAGATGCAATCCTTCATTGGCCTCTTCCCAAAGGTCTCAAGGCCATTCAACGATTTATTGGTTTCTCCAATTATTACAGAAGGTTTATTAAAGGGTTTTCGTCGATTATTGCACCCATTACGGCCTTGACCAAAAAGGGTACTGACACTCTGAGTTGGCCTCCCACCGCTGTGGAGGCATTTGAGAAACTAAAGGCCGCCTTTTCCACAGCTCCCATTCTTAATCACCCTGACCCCACCAAACCTTTCATATTAGAAGTAGACGCCTCAGAGTCTGGGGTGGGAGCTGTACTGTCCCAACGTGCTGCGGAGGACCAACCTTTGTTACCCTGCGGGTTCTTCTCTAAAAAGTTATCACCTACTGAGACCCGTTATGACATCGGAGACAGGGAATTGTTGGCTATCATATTGGCTCTGAAAGAGTGGCGCCACCTGTTAGAGGGTTCCATTTGCACATTTTCCATACTAACCGACCATAAGAATTTAACCTATCTATCTGAGGCTAGGAGGTTGAACCCCAGACAAGCCCGATGGGCTCTTTTCCTTACTCGGTTCGATTTTGTCATTTCTTACAGACCCGGGTCTAAAAATGTTAAAGCCGACGCACTATCTAGACAGCACGAGCCCATGTCTACTCAACCCCTAGTACCAGCCCCCATTGTACCCGAGGACAAAATCCTGGCTTCTCTGAACACCCAAATTGATTCTCCGTTTTGGAAGTCCTTACTATCCAAACAAGCTCTAGCACCTTCGTCTAAACCACCCGATAGGTTATTCGTTCCTCCTGAGGAGGTTCTAATAGCTCTAAGACTGTTTCATGAATCGAAGTTTGCCGGTCATTTTGGTATAGAAAAAACTCTATCTCATATTCGTAGGCACCTTTGGTGGCCCACACTTGCTAAAGACGTTAAAGATTTTGTTACTACCTGTCCAGTGTGTACCTGTTCCAAACCCTCCCGGCTAAAACCCACTGGTCTCCTCCAACCACTACCTGTACCTGAACGTCCCTGGTCCCATTTAGCCATGGACTTCCTAGTGGAACTGCCTCCTTCGTCTGGTCATACAGTAATTTTCGTCGTGGTTGACCGCTTTTCTAAAATGGCACATTTTATTCCGTGAAAAAACTTCCCTCCTCTATCGAGCTGGCACACGTTTTTACTAAAGAAATATTCCGACTACATGGCGTTCCTAACGTGATTGTGTCAGATCGTGGTTCCCAATTTATTTCCAAATTTTGGAGGGGTTTTTGTCAACAATTAGGAGTTCAGCTCTCATTTTCCTCTGCGTATCATCCACAGACGAACGGATTAGCTGAGAGAACAAATCAGACACTAGAGACGTATTTAAGGTGCTTTATTTCTGATGCTCAGGATAATTGGGTCTCACTATTGCCGTGGGCGGAATTTGCGTACAATAATGCCACATCTCAGTCCACCAAATATTCTCCGTTCGAGATCGTTACTGGTATGCACCCCACTGTGTTTCCGTCTTCCTTTACACATCGGAATATTCCGGTCCTGGAGGACCACCTCCGTGTCCTGCGTTCCATCTGTGAAAAGACCAAGTCGAATCTCGAATCCGTCTCTCTCATTCAGAAACGTTCTGCTGACCTGAGACGCAGGCCATCACCGGTCTATCATGTGGGGGACAAAGTATGGCTCAGTACACGACACATTAGGTTAAAGGTCCCGTCCATGAAATTTGCACCCCGATTTATTGGACCCTACAAGATCCTTCGGTGTATTAACCCCGTATCGTACGCCTTGCAATTACCCCCGTCCCTTCGTATACCCAATACTTTTCATGTGTCCTTACTTAAACCTCTCCTGTGTAATCGTTTTACTCGTCCTGAGGGTCTCCCTCCTCCTCCTGTTGTGGTGGACGGGTGCCCTGAATTCGAAGTTGAGTCCATTCTAGATTCCCGTCGCTCTCGGAACAGGCTGCAATACTTGGTTCATTGGAGAGGCTATGGTCCCGCGGACCGGTCATGGGTCTCCCTCCGCGATCTTCATGCCCCCCGTTTGTTGGCCGCTTTCCATCGTCGCTATCCTGCCAAACCGGCTCCTGTCCGCCCGGTGGGCGTTTCTCGAGTGGGGGGTGCTGTTAGGACCCGAGGGTTGCGTCCTCCTCGCGGCCCCTCCTGGTGTCCTATGCGCGCGGGCCGCCGCCGCTTCCGGGTATGAGGCTTCCCAGCGGCGTGACGTCATCACGTCTCCACCGTGGTGCCTCCTGTGTCATGTGATCCTGTTGGCCAATCGGGAGGCAGGGCGCCTGATTTAAACCTGCTTTTTGCTTTTGTCTGCGCCCTTTCGTGGTTTTAGCTTGCTATACCCTTTGGTGCTGTATTCTAGATTCTTAATTGACTTACTGTGCATGACCTGGCTTTTGGCAACCGACTCTGAGTATCTCTATATCCCTTTGACCCGGCTTTTGTGTTTTGACGCTGCTTTTGGTTTCTCCCTGTGTACTGTACTGTTTTACTACACGCTATCACTTAACCCAGCCACCACAAGGACTGGTATTGTGATTAGAGTTCGAGGTTTGTCCAGTTACCTGTGAATCCTCCTACGTACCCTTCGACTTGCGTGTACTAGCTTGACGTACACTCTCTGGCACTCCGTATTGTCTTGTTTCTAGACCAGCCACCCTTAGGACTGGTTTCTGTCCTCTTTGCCTACGTCCCTGCCTTATAGGTTCACTTCTAGCTACTGCGTAACCCAGCCAACTATAAGGACTGGTATCGCATTTAGGGTTCCACCCTCCTGTTTCGCCTTAGGGCTGACCATAGCTACCTACGGGTACGTGTGTCCGCCTGACATCATTCCCTGAAGCCTTTGATCGCAATAGGCAGAGAATCATGGGAATTGTAGTTCAGCAACATCTGGGGGACCAGAGTTTGGAGATCCCTGCTCTTGGCATAAAAGAGGGGGCGATAAGAAATCCAGAGGTGATAAATATTTGTACACTGTCCCTTTAAAAGAAAAAAAAAGCATTAAAGGGACACTACCACTTAAATAAACTGTAATTAGATTACTTGTGCATTACAAATAAAAACACATTATAAAACATCTTATAAAACACATGCTGCTGTTTTTTTCTTTGTTTGAAGTAATTGCATGTAAAAAGAAAAATTAGAGTTAGTTTTTTTACCTCCTGGTTCCATTTTGTGGATTTTTCCCAGGGATGCAACATTTACCAAAATCCGTTCAAAAGTTTTACTTTACTGCTGTGGTTTATCTAATACAGTATTTAACAGTTAATGAGGTAGAGGAGGAAATGATTACATAAGGCGGCAGGAGGCTATTGTCCTGCCTTTGCTACTTGAGATAAGAGCTGGCAGCTGAATGAGATATGACAGAGAGTTTAAAAGACTTCTATTCTACCCCCCTGGTGATGTCCTTTGAATACATCCCACACAATACAATGATGTGAATCAGTGATTTTACGCATAGACTCCGTTCTATGGTCAAAACCACACAATGAGGAGCAAGTGATGTAAAGATACTTGGGGGGGGGGAGTTTACAACACAAAAGATCACACAATGGATGCACCCAGTGACACATAGAGGAAAATTTTTTCGTAACTAAACATACAAGAAGAAAACAAATCACATGCAAGATACCAGCAACATAAAATGAACACAATAAGGACATTTCATTATTTGGTGGTAGGGGCCCTTTAAATAGATACTCTGGAGGGGAGGGGTTAAACATTAACACACACCCTCATTCTGTCCCTTTAGTTTGTTTTAAACCAAGTCATACTGTGATATCCTCTCAAACACAGATGTTTTGTGACTGATACAAGGTTGGATGCTGGAGTGAGCGTCCGGCCAATCAAATGGCTCTGAAGGTGAGTACATGGAGAGTCCCTGGCTGCAGGAGGATCCCGATCCTGAGGATGCTCAGATCAGTGCTCGTCTATCTCGGCTCTGGGAGTGGCTAATCCCCACACTCATAAGGCTGAATTAGCCCTCAGGGACCACTCCTCTCTGGATGGAGGAGAGGGGCCATGACACTCCAGTCACAGTGGCCAAATTCCAAAACACTCCAGTGTCTCACTAAAACTATACAACCTCCGGCTCATTACGACTGGTCCTACCTAATAACACAATGTAGAGAGCCGGCATCAGGACAGCCCGAACAAAATGCGGGATCAAACAGCACGGCTAATAAATAATCCATAGCTTATCTGAAGCAAAGATTGTCTGCAACAAGTGGGTTTTTTTTCAAGTTGGTTCTTGAGTCGCCACAACTTGCTGTTCCGTGAATTGATTGTATAATGTCGACAGGATTGGGTCAATTATAGACAAACGCGGCAGGGTGTCAAAGGAAAGATCCAATTATGCCTGGAGCTGCCGCCCCGCTGACCCCAAGATCAACACTTTGAACAAAAACACTCAAAACAATCTATAAACTGATCAGGGCTTTTTAATGGAGACTGGATATAACAGAAAGCCCAGCCACCGGGAATCTCTGTTTTCTATGAAATTGGCTTTGTGATATGTTATTTTATCAGAAAAGCCATTTTTTTATGCGACGAAACCTTTATACCATCCGTCGTGATTGAAGGTGAATCGCAAGGGCTGCCTTTGCTTATTACTTTAATAATTTCTGCACCGGAGTTTACAGAATCCTGTCCAACACAAAGCAGGAAGGGTGATATAAGTATCTGGCACCTGGATATGGCATCTGCCTGAATATCAACACGTGTCAATCGTTCGGGACGTTGCGGCAGAATTGAGTGAGGTTGAGGGAGATATTTTATTTTTGAATTTTATTTTCCATCAAATTTTAATAATTTTACTAAACCAGAGATTTAAAACTCTGCCCCCCCCCGGATGCTGATGAGTCATCTTTCCATGATAGTAGCAAGGATCAGCGACCTGGTGGTTAGGTTGAACCCGCTTCCCGTAAAGTCGAGACTTCTCCACAATTGTACCGGAGGAATGTGTTGAACAGGACCTTGAGTTGCTTCGCCACGGTTGAAAGGTAGAGACATCACCACTGGACTCCACAGCCGTTATTGTGTGGTAGGCAAGTATGTTCCGTTGGGTGTCATGCCCAAGGACACTTACTGGAGAGGGGCTCTTGCCGGGTTTTGAACCTGTGTCTCCACGATTATAGAGCAGTGATGTTACCTCGACTCCATCCAGCCAGCTAGTTTGAATCATGGGAGTTGTAGAAACATCTGGGGATGGGGGAAGAATTTGAGATCCCTGGACTAAACAGATCTGATGTTCCTTCCATGCCGCTTCAATTTCTAAGCCGAGGGGCAGCATCTTTGGACCTCCAGATGTTTTAGAACTCCATCTCCCTTGATGCTCAGTGACTCAATAGATGGGTCATGGGAAATGTAGTTCCAAAACATATGGAGGGCCAGGTTGCTGACCCTTTGACCCCCGGTCTAAGTCTTCATTATATATCTGGCCTTGGTACCAATGGCCAAGTGCTGACAGGTTCCTGGTGACTTATCTGAAAATGCTGCTTCCTTAGAGAATGCAGAATGTCATAAACAATCATTAATTTTCAATGTTAGAGCTGGGTTGGCCATCAGGAAGACTGGTCTGCCTGGCAGCGGGTGATCATACCACACTGCGGGCACTATTCCCTAGTTGGCGCTAATGTTAGCATCTCAATATGTAAACGTTAGTGGCAGGATAAGGCTGGGCGTCCACTGGTCGGACGGCTGATTTGGTTGTCCGCCTACGGACAATGCCGTCTGCCGATCAGGTTCGTCCACCAGAAGCAGGTAGACCCAGGTAGGCTATCAGACAGGCTGCCGAACGGGAAAAAAAAAACTGTCCCTGGTGCTGAAATAGTTTTCAGCACCAAGGATAGCAACACCGAATGCAGCTGGCCTGAAGAAAAAAACCAAAAGCCGCTTTCAGCGAGGGATAAGAAGCCTCGTCTTTTTTTTTTATTTTAAAAATGGTAACCCAAAATTTCACCTAAAAATACCTACAGGGTCATCCAAAGAGATTCGAAAAGTCACCGCACGTTCGGTGACTTTTCGTTCTCTTCAATTCGGTTCCTTTTGCCGATCCCATTTCGGTGACCCTGCGGTGTATTCAGCAAGCACCATAGGGTCCCCGAATTGCAGGGAAAAGCTGCCGTAAACCCACCGAAAACTAACCACAAAACCCACCGAATGCACGCCGAAAACAAGCAAAAACATCTGGATTAACCTTCGAAAAACCCGAGCAGGAGCCGATCACACGCAGCGAAGCAGCCGAACAGGAGCCGAATCACACAGAGCCGAAGCAGCCGAGACGCAGAGGAGGCAGTGAATAAATTAGCAAAACCATTTGTATGAATCTGTGAAAATGAAACGCTGTTTGCAAAGAAACTACTGAGCGAAAATGTCTGAAATTTACACAGGAGGTCCAGGGAATGATAATAAAGAGGGCTGTTATTGAAAAAATAAGTAAACTTAAAAAAAAAAATCAAAACAAAATCAGACTTTAAAAAAAAATTCAGAAAAATGCTTAAAATATCCTAAAAAAATCTATAAATAAAGAGACTTTTTGCTGCAGAATTTTATAATGAACGGTTTATTAGATATTGAATTAAATCGGGAATATTTTTAACATTGAAGCCTATGGGATTCTCCTGAATAAACCTGTCGAATGAAACCACCGAATGACAGGGCATTAGGGGAACCTTTCACTGCTGGTTTGTGTTCTCTGAATAGCCGAAGCAGTGCTTTTTTATGGGGATTTCACTGCCCTCGAACAGGGACCGAACAGGCACCGTATGTGCAGGCAATTCGCCAGGATTTGGCGAATTGCCTGCTCTCTGGATAGCCGAATGGCCAGGAAAGGTAACCGAACGCTGATTTTCAGCGTTCGGTTACCTTTCTCAAGCAATTCGGATCTCTTTGGATAACCCTGCTAGTAAAATTCTAAAAAAATCAGTAACTAAAAGGCTTTTTGCTGCGGAGGAAAATAATAAACGGTTGAATTAAAAAAAAAAAACTAAAATATTTTTTTACATTGAATCCTTTGGACTTAGCCTGTTGAATCATTTCTCTACTGGACATTTTCCCTGCCACAGCACAGCAGTTTAACTATACAATTCATCTTTTTTCATGTCATTTTTTCCAGATTTTCTGATTTCATCTGACAAATCCCATTGAAATGGGAAAGATCACAAAAGTGTTGTAGGCGCAAAAAATTGTCTGAAGTCGTCCGATGGTGGTCGGATGCAGTGGAAGGGGGCTGATTCAGCTGCATGTTGTGGGATCGGTCGGACGACAGTAGACAATATCGGATGATTGCACCATCGCACAAATACGGCCGCAGTGGATGGCCAGCCTTTGTTTAAAGCATGCCACCCACACATATTACATACTTGACTCTACCACTGTCAGTAATCCATTTTTGCACTAGCTTGCGCAAGCTTACTGTACTTTGCGCATCCTATACTTGGGGAACGCAAACATTGGGGAACATGGGGAACGCAAACATTAACCACTTGGCTGCTAAGTGCATCTCCTGTGCTACGGACTGTCACGTTCCCACGTTCCAACCCTGTCTCCCTGCCCTCTGTATTCCTTATGTCTGTGTTTCCCTGTGCTGCTTTCCCTGACATGCAGCTCAGGGGTTAAGTTCTTTGCTCGTTGAGCTTCTGCTGGTGATATGGGCTGAATACTCCCCTATTTATAGCCATGGGCCCATATCACCATGCTCTTGCATCCTGGTTCACTTCAGCTACAGATTTGTTCCTGAGAGCTCCCTGTTTTCCATCCTAGTTCTAGCTCAGTGTTTCCCCCTTGTCTGAGTTCTAGGTTTCTGATTGACTTCCTGGTATTGACCCTCTGGCCTGGCTGACGGATTTTCTCTGGTGCTATATCCCCGCTTTGGCTCAAGGTATACGTTTTGGTTTTGACCCCTGGCTTATTCATTGACCACTCTTCTGGGAATCCCTAGCGGTTCTGTGCTTATCGTATTATATGTTGTGTATCCCTGTAGACCACGGCTTTAGTTTATTGAAGTCCTTCCCTGCAAGTTATTGAGTATATCTCCTTTTAGGTGTCTGTGTTTTTCCCAGGACTCTGCACGGCTACAAGGTATCCTTTTTCCATTAGTGCAGATTCGGCCACTCTAAGGACCGATCTATCAGTATAGGGCTCCTTCGGTATTAGCCGTGCAGAGGTCCCCAGTGTCTTGTGTGGTTTATTTCCTTATCCTGATTGTTGTGTCACGCATCTCTGCGTATAGCGGCTTTTCCTCTTACCTGGGCCCTACTTGGCGCATGCCAGGTACCGCCATTGTGGCTGAATGTGACACGGACGCGTTGAGCGCGTCCTAGCACAGGAGGCAGCAATCGGCCGGCGGCGCAATGACATCTAATTCAGGCGCCCCTCCGCTTGTGCGGAGGAGGCACCTGAAAGGGAGGGGAGGAAGGTCTCCCTCCCGACCGCCGGGGGCCACAGAGTGAAGGCAGGCACCGTTTGGAAGGGCACAGTCTGCCCTTCCAAACGGTGGGTGACATTAACCCCTGGGGAGCCGGATCACGAAGCGCCGGATCGTGATCCTCTCCCAGAGCTGGTTGACATCTTGGATGTCGGCCAAGCCTCCGGGAACTCCCCCTGAGGACTGGCGTCATCGTGCATAGCACGATCCTGGAGTTAACCCCTAGCTGCCAGCAATGGTGGAGATGGGGGTTCCAATGAACCCACTATCTCCCGATCCGTGGCAGCTAGCGGTTCACTTTTGATATCGTTGGATCGGCCAGAGCATGGCCTTTCCAACGATAAAAACATAACCATGTAAAAAGTTTTTTTAATAAAAATAAAAAAAGTTAAAAAAAATAAAAATTTTTTGGTTTTGTTAATGCAGCAATATTGTTCCCATTTCAATTATAATGTGAACAATGATGCTGCACTAACGATTTTTGTATGCGGTGCGTTTGTTAAAAATCGTAATTTTCCCCCCAAAAAAATGTAACGCGTCCCCATTTCTAATTTTTTTAACAAGCGCACCCCATACAAAATATAACCGCAAACGCTCGCATGTTAAAATGTGAAAAAAAAAACACTTTACACATTGTAAATTATTAAATTCTAATTTTATTGCATATTTTGTTATATTATACAAACAGGGCATGACGTATACATATAATAATGACATATGAATCTGCCGGAAAGAACGATATATAATATGTCTGGGTCATATACTAAAATAAGCCTTCAAAACACGTTTAAACATGATGAGCAAAATCGGTAAAAATGAGCTCCGCATTAGCACAGAGGCGTGAAATGGCTCAGCAGCGAAAGGGTTAATTAGCTTTTTGATAAATAAGGTATTACAAAGTGTAGGTGCTAATTACCGCAGGGACGCATAAGCCAAAGTTTTAGCACTTTCTAAAAGCTGGTGCTAAATGATTCTGCAAATGCAAAATCATTTAGCACCCCTAAACCCCCTGCCAATAAATCCCATACTCACCTCTCCTCCTGCCGTGAGAACTGTGGTCTGACCCACCGCATCTCCTGGCCACAAGCAGAGTGAGACTGGAGTAAAGGGCAAGATCAGTGGAGGCGCTATTATCTGGGTGTACGCGGTACTAAAAAGGTGCCAACTGGGAAGAAGCACAGACTCTCGAAGGTGTGTTCGAAATGCAAAGAAAGAAGATACTCCTAGTGGCGCAATGAGATATTAAGCAAGCATAATTGTTCTGTCTCTGAAGATAACCGGGAAATTTGGTTCAAATTAACGACATAATAAATATCTTAACTTCTAATAAAGTGCAACTTAGATATAGTGCAGCTACAATATGTGGCGAATACGCCAAGTCAATCCGCAAAGTAAAATGCGGAAGCAAGCCATAGTGCAAACAATCTTATGTGCAAATAGTGTAATTGTATCTGTAATAACACAGTATAATCTGTCCATACACTACAATCAAAAGAATAATAACCGAGTAATTCCAATGGAACGTGCAACAGTGTCCAGTGCTTTTTTTTTTTTTTGAGAAAGTATTTTACCAGGAAGGATACATTGACAGGGTTATCCAAAGAGATCCGAATTGCTTGAAAGGTAACCGAACGCTGAAAATCAGAGTTCTGTTACCTTTCCTGGCCATTCGGCTATCCAGAGAGCAGGCAATTCGCCAAATCCTGGCGAATTGCCTGCACATACGGTGCCTGTTCTGTGCCTGTTCGAGGGCAGTGAATCCCCATAGAGAAGCTAAGCTTCGGCTATTCAGAGAACACAAACCAACAGTGAAAAGTTCCCGAAATGCCCTGCTATTCGGTGGTTTAATTCGGCAAGTTTATTCAGGAGAATCCCATAGGCTTCAATGTTAAAAATATTCCCATTTTAATTCAATATCTAATAAACCGTTCATTATAAAATTCTGCAGCAAAAAGTCTCTTTATTTATAGATTTTTTAGGATACTTTAAGCATTTTTCTGAATTTTTTTTTTTTAAAAGTCCGATTTTTATTTTTTCTGTAACAGCCCTTTTTATTATCATTCCCTGGACCTCCTGTGCAAATTTCAGCCATTTTCGTTCAGTAGTTTCTTTGCAAACAGCTTTGCACTTTCACATTCATACAAACTGTTTTGCTAATTTATTCACCTCCCTCTGTCTGCGGTGTCGGCTTTTTCCGGCGGCTTCGCTGCGTGTGATCGGCTCCTGCTTGGGTTTTTCCAGCGTCTTCGACGGGTTAATCCAGATGTTTTTGCGGGTTTTCGGCGTGCATTCAGCAGGTTTTGCGGTTAGTTTTCGTCGGGTTTGCGGCAGCTTTTCCCTACAATTCGGGGACCCTGTGGTGCTTGCTGAATACACCGCAGGGTCGCCGAAATGGGATCAGCAACACGAATTGAAGAGAACGAAAAGTCACCGAATGTGCGGTGACTTTTCGAATCTTTGGATAACCCTGTGAGATTTCTCTCGTTTTCAAGTATGTCCTGGGTGGCGAGTATCTACCATTTAGGTGTCTTGCCCAAGGACACATACTGGAGAGGTGCTCGTCGGGAAATATAATTTCCCTGCATTCCGGGGACTCTGCACTGAATGCTGAATTCACCGCGGGGTGGGGAACTTTGATTCTCCAGTGTCGGCGACATTCCGGTGCTCTCTGAATAACCTCCTATGTGTCTGTGTGTGTGTATTTCTTTTATTTTTATTAAGGCGCTGAAGTAACTTTTTTATTCCTATTATTATCACAATATAATTTTTTTTGGTCTCTGCTATAATTTTATTCCAATATTATTCATTTTTGAGGTGCTGACGTCATATCATTGCTATGGCAACGCAGCAACACTTTTTAACTTTTTTTGTATCAGCTCTCTTAGTCTCTATTGTTAAGCAGGGTTATTCAGAGAGCGGTGAAAAGCAGGAGAATGACTGGAGAATGACAAATTCTAGGTCAAAATAACCGATTTGGAAAGTGAGATGAAAGGGAGAATTTTTCTGGTTTGGATATTTTGACCTAGAATTTTCCATTCTCCTGCTTTTCACCGCTCTCTGAATAACCCCGATAGTGTCTCTCTTGAGATTGGTATCTAGATCCGCCCCTGTTATGTGCAGCGTCCTATGGAGAAGAATTGCAGAGGACTCGTTTATTCAAAGCCCTTTTCCCTCCCTCTAACTGGTTGCTGGAACTTAGCAGAAGGTGGGGTACAGGTATAAGGGTTGCGTCACGTGTGTCAGGAGGATCCCCATCACTGACTCTACCGTGCTTGCTATCCAGGCTCAGGCAGGACATGTAAAGTGCTGCCCATGCTCAGCACTGAATCAGTTAAACCAGCACACAAACAGTCAAGCACTAACACTGTTCTGTCACTCACAAATTTCTAAGCATTTAGTTTATTAGAGTACTGTTTCTTTAATTGAGCGGCCATTACTGATGCCATGCAGTACAGTTACTTCCTGGTAGAGCCAGATTCAACCAGCATAGCTACCAGTGAGTCAAGCAGAAAGCAAGCTCCACAGTTCTGTTACACAGGCCTTCTGCTTATAAGTCTGTAAGTAGAACCTTCATGTTTTTAGTTATGTATATATTTTTAGCAACTCAAAGCACTGTTAGATTAGTTTAGTAGTGTTTGATTGTCTTCACATTAAGTTAAACTTCTGTTAGCCAGTAATTTACATCTAGGTAGCATGCCTGTCACTTATTTGTGTAGATTTGCAGACTAATATATTGCCATAATTCCGTATTTTCCACAGTTTTACAAAGTTTAAAGATCTGAAAAGTAAAGATACAAATAAAGTTCAGTAAAGACTTTTCTTCAATCCTGCTTCCAGATTTTTATTATGTTAGCTGTCTGCCAAGCTTTGTGCCTCAGACACACTGTGAGGGCAGAACAGTAAAAAGACTTTATACACAGCAGACCTAATCAAAAGAAAAGTGGATTCTTTCTACACATCTATCTCTAACTTCCTCAAGCATCCTGCAAAGTAGTAATCTGTCTCACCATGCAGCACACAGAACAGCATGCTACTCCAGCCATTCCTCAGCTTTCAGATGCAGAGCAAAGCACACTCAGCACACCAAAGACCAGGTCACGGTGCACAAGCTCCACAGTCTCTAGTAAATCAGATCTGACATCAGCTAGTGCTAAAACTGCCAGGTCCAAATGTAGGCGGACAAAAACAGGTTCACTCTCATTAACGGCGCCGGACCAGACACAAGCAAGGATTGTCCAAACACGAGTCTCTTCAGGAAAGGCAAGAGTTTATTGTGTCGTCACACAAGTGCTCACACAGGATTGAATCGCAAAGAGTGAGCCCCCCTTACACAGTGACATGAGGTTTTATGCCCCAAATACATAATTAGGTACATCCCCATTAGCCCACCTCCCTATGACACTTTATTCCACCCCACGTGGGTTAATACCTCCCATCATTAACTCGAACACAAAGAACATTCCACATAGAACTATAAATTGATACACTTCTCGTTAGTTTGACAGTCTGTGATTTGTTGTGCTGTCTTTCTCAGAGCAGTGCCTCCCTCCCTTGCGCCTACACTCACTTGTTACAGATGGCACCTGGCCTAATCTCTATACTCCTTTGCCTTTCTACGGGCCCCAACGACCTTGAGTCGCTTTTCTCCTCCGTGCCAGGAACAGACAGAGATCTTTCATAAAGCTTTAATTGCTTTTCTGCTAATCTAAACGCATTCCTAAATTTCTACGTATACCTCATTCTAGTCTCAGCTACAAACCTGTCTAGTTATATACAAGTGAACCAATATTCTGAACAAGATGGCCGCCTGTGTACAATGGCGGCCGTCTTCCAGCCTATTTCCACTTCATTCCCCCCTTGGCTCAAGTGTCAGGATCTCTTCCTGGCACTTGTAGCCATTACACACCACTATTCTGAAACTACTGAAAAAGGGGAGGTTTCTTTCACTTGGAACATACCCTGTGGAATTATCAGTGGTATCTTCTGTGTTTGTGTAGGTGTCAGTGCTGTTTTGCACAGTGGCCATAAACATAGCCCTATGCGGTATATCAGTATCCCTATGATCAAGATCACCACTATCATGAGTATCATGGATCCAATCCGTGAGATAAATCTCAAGATGGAACCAAACCATTCTCCTATTGCTCCAAACCCACGGAGCGGATTCCAGCCTTCGGCAGCAATCCTCCTGGCTATACCCTGCAACTGTGCTACCTTCTCTTGGTGATCTTGAATTACCTGGTAATAATCTGGGACTTCATGTGTAGTGTTTCTGATGAAGGTGCAACATTCATAGTGCATTGTCATTTCACACAATCCATTCAAGGCCGCACTGATCTGTTCAAGCGCCATTTCATGTATCATTTGCACCTTTCGTAACTCACGCATTTCCAGATTCAGCAGCTGGATATCCATACTGGTCCTATTCAGAATCTCATCCATCAGATTGACATAGCTATTCAATCTCCTCATCATCTCTCCTCCCCATCCAGTCCATGCTGGCAACCATGCCCATATTCGATCCATCTTCCCAAACAATTCTCTCTTCGGTCTTTCAAACACCAGTGGGTACCTAGGGTGTAGTTCTGTGTTTGTGTCTTCTCCCCTTAGTTTCTGGATTGGGACCAGCTTAGCCAAATAACACATTCCCGTTATTGTTGGTGGTACCCATGTGTAACACACCCTTTCACAGCACACTTGGTACCCTCCTTTCACTATAAATGGTGATAAATGTAATATTCCCTTTGATATCTCTATCGCAAGTTGTCTCAGCCATCTCATCATATCCACTGCACCCTGCCTCCCATTGGTCACATTCCTAATCACCGCCTCTTGGTCTCTAGTGAGTTGCCTGCATCGTATATATAAATAATTCGCCTTTTGTCCTGTCTTGAATATGTAAATATATGATGTCCAGTTGAACTGACTTGAGTTACATAACCCACCCTCGTTATTTGTTTCTTTATCTGGTCCTAGTTGGAAACACCATTCTGGTGGATACACTGGTCCTATTATGGGGTACCCGGGACTGAATGATTCTGTCTTTTCCCTTGGTGCATCGACCGCATGTATTGTGACATTCCCTGATACAAACATACTCAAATTCATTGGAACAGAGGCAAATGGTATATGAATTGTCTCTGGGTGCAGTCTACTACACACCCAGCATGCGGTTTGCCCAGACTTTTTAGCATAGTCATATTTAAATTGCACAAGTAAGTGTCCTCTTGGGCTGGTTCCAGATAGCGCCTCTCGTTTTTGTCTCCACATGGTACAGTTCTCCATCACCGGGTGCGTACCATTCCAGATATGGGAAATATCCACCTTCCCAGCGGTGCTTGTACAATTGGGGCATGCTCCACGTGAGAGTCCATAAATCAGATTAGCAAGATATAAAATCAGCACCACAAATGCCCCTAGTGTCAGAATTCCTTGGGCAATTCTTTTCACAGTCACATAAACCCAATCCCTCTCCACCGGAATTTCAAAAGTGAAGAACATTTCTGGACGATCAAGGGTGGGGGCCGAGCCCCTAAAAAGCACCCTGTGGTTATCCCCCGTTGGCAGGTGGTCAGGGCCTGTGCCCATCAAAACACCCACTTGTTGATCCTCTGAATCATCGGGGTTAGGATCATTTAGGTGCTCATGGCTGTGGTTTTTGTCAGCTTCAGCCTCAACGGATTGGTCTTGTCGGTAACGACCTTCCATGCTGGCTCAGGACTGGCTGCGGCTGCTTTTACCCTGGAGTGATGTATCCACGGGACCACCTCGGCAACCTTTACTGCTGTAGGGGTTGATAACAGGACAAGATAAAGACCTCTCCATTTTGGACCCAGTGGATCATTTTTCCACTCTTTTACCCATACTGAGTCACCCGGACAATACTTATGCAATGAAGGATACAGAAAATGCGGTATATTATCCCCCACCCAAGTATTTAACTTCTGCATTGATTTACCCAGCATTACTACCTGATCATTTAGTTTAGTTTCTCCCAATGCCCGAAGGTCCCCCCTTAGTCCATTAATCAGAGGGGTTGGCCGTCCAAACATAAGTTCGTACGGACTTAGTTTCAATTGGGGGGTTGGTCTGCACCTAATGTGCAAGAGGACTATCGGCAGCAAGTCCAACCAGCCTAGTGACGTCTCTTGGCACAGTTTGGACATCAAAGTCTTTAGGGTACGGTTCATTCTTTCAACTTTTCCCGAACTTTGGGGCCTGTAGGCGGTATGTAGCTTCCAGGTGATGCCCAGTAGCCGGGCAAGTTGTTGCAAACAGTTCTGGATGAATGCGGGGCCATTGTCTGACCCTTTTTCGAGTGGAAGTCCGTAACGTGGTATTATTTCTTTCATCAGACTCTTTACTACTTCTGTAGTCTTTTCAGTTCTTGTTGGGAAGGCTTCCACCCATCCTGTCAAAGTGCACACCATCACTAGTAAATATTTGTATCCTTTGCAGGGTGGCAGCACTGTAAAGTCTATTTGTAATGATGCCATTGGGGATAGCCCGATTGGCTGTTTCCCTGGGGGTTGAGATGGACCTGTTCTCGGGTTGTTTTTGGCACATGTTACACATTGCTGAGCTGTGGCTTTGCAAATTGCTGACATTCCTGGTACGTAGAAATGTGGCTCCAACTGTTGCTCCATCATTTCTCTCCCTCCATGGGTACTTGCGTGAAGTGCTCTTACGATTTCAGGAGCCAGTGTTGCTGGTAGGACTATTCGTCCATTCTCCATCTAGAACCATCCATCTTCTCCATACCCTCCGGGTTCTTCTGTCAGCCACTTCTTTTCTTTCTCTGAGTACACAGGTGTCCATTCACTCAGTGGTGCCGGTAGGAGTGCAGCCACCACTGGTTTTTGGTTTGTATCGTGCCAATTCTCCATGATTTCCCCAGATAAATTCTTCTTTTGGGAAATAGTATCGCCATGCGAAAAATAGCAAATCTTGTCTGTCTTGTGAATCTCTTACTGCTGGTATGAAAAAGTTCATTGCACTTTTCTTCATTCTTGGCAGTCTGTTCTTGATAAGGATCTCCTTGAGGAGGAACCTCACCAGTGGGACTTGATATTCTTCTGCTCCCAATTCTCCCAGACTGTGCAGTATTCGTGTGATTCGTAGATTGTTGTGAGGATTCATTGTCAAATTTTCAAAACGTGACGTGAAATTTTCTGCTCGTTCAACTTCAGTTGTTTCTTTGTCTTCCTCCTCCCCCACTATTTTTACGCCGAAGATTTTCAGCATCATTTTGTAGGCTCTGCGTAGTCTTTGCTGAACTTCTGAGGTGTTAACCATTAGGCGTGTCTCTTGCGGATTTAGGGGAGTAGAGTAGAAATTTCGGCCTTGTGTCCGAGTTGGGAAAAGCCACTGGATATAATCATGATTGAGTTCTAATAGTTCATAATCATTTTGCCATTTGTGCCGTATTATTTCAATGAACTCGCCGTGGGGTTCAAACTTATTCAAATTCATATAGAACTCGTAATTTGGCATGGAAGGTTGAGGTTCTTGCTTGCAGATCAGTACTTTAGCTTGATCTTTTGTTGGCGGTGGCGGTTTTGCAGCTGCTTTTGCGGCCTGGTCCGCGCGTCTGTTACCTATTGGAATTTCGTCATGGCCTTTTTGGTGGCCACGGCAGTGCATGATGCTGACAGCACTTGGTTTCCATACTGCTTCCAGGAGGGCCGCGATTTCAGCCGCATATTTGATTTGTTGTCCTGAAGACGTAAGTAGGCCTCTCTCTTTGTAGAATGCACCATGTCCATGGACTGTCATGAAGGCGTACTTGGAATCTGTGTAGATATTTACTCTTTTGCCTTCAGAAATTTCAAGGGCTTTGGTTAAAGCTGTTATTTTGGCCAATTGTGCAGATGTATGGCCTGGCAGTGGCTTTGCTTCGATAACTTCTTCTGTTGAGACCACTGCATAGCCGGAGACTTTCTTCCCATCATCCATATAGCTGCTACCATCAGTGAATAGCTGTAGATCGTATTTGTCTAGGGGTACGTCTTTCAAATCCGGCCTGCTACTGAACCAGTAACCTCCTTTCACATCCAGCAAAGCATTGACAGCGTGGGGCACCTTGACATGAAGAACTTGTCCAAGGGTCAGCTTGTCTGCTTCTGCTATCAGCATTGCGGTGGCAGCCACTGCTTTCAGGCATAGGGGTAGGCCGCTGGCCACAGGGTCGAGTTGCTTGGAGAGGTAGGCCACAGGCCTCAGCCATGAGCCAAAGGTCTGGACCAATACTCCTGTCGCTGTTTGATTATGTTCATGTACGAACAGCTGGAAAGGCTTGCTGTGATCTGGCAGGCCCAGTGCAGGAGCTTCCATCAGCAAAGTTTTTAATTTCAGGAACGCTGCTGTTTGCTCTTCTTCTCAATGAAAGGGGTCTAGTTCTCCCCCCTTGGTGGCTTGATGAAGCGGCTTGGCAATATCTGCGAAGTTGGGGATCCACAGGTGGCAGAAGCCTGCAGCTCCCAGGAACTCACGGACTTGTCTCCTGGTCTTTGGTTGGGGTATGCGGCACACCGCTTCTTTCCTTTCTGCCCCCAGTGCACGTTTGGTACCTGTTAACTGGAAGCCCAGGTATTTTACACTCTGTTTACATATTTGTGCTTTCTTTTTAGACACTCTGTAACCTGCTTGGCTTAGCAGATATAGCAAAGCTTTCGTGGCGGATAAACAGTCTCTTTCTGTGGGGGAAACCAGTAATAAATCATCAACATATTGGAGTAACACTACTTTGTCTGGCTGACTGTGGCCTGGTTGACAGCTCGTAAATCTTGGACAGGGCAATACTCTTGTGTCCCTTCTTTCAGGACTGGCAGTAGGGGTGTGTTCCATGGTGACACGCAGAATTTTAATATTCCGTGATCTTTAAATCTCTGTAAAATATATCTGTATATTCTGCTTGGCTTTCTGTGGGATATAATATTGTCTTAGAGCCACCGGTGTTGCGCCGGGCTTTAATTCAACTAATCTGGGCGGGTTTTCCTCCCCCCCCCCCACCTCAGGAATTCCAAGGAGTAGTGCATGCGGATCCGGCGTGGCAGACAGAGTAGGTGCCGTGCGCCATTCTTCCTCTTTGACATAACTGCTGCGATTTTCACAGGTGGGGGTTGTGCTGGCTGGATTATGCTGCCGAGCAAAGCTGCTATCCTCCGGCAGATCTAATTGAGCGTGACCCCCGGGAAAAAAATCATAATTTGGGCTTGCAATTTGCAAAAGATATCCCGCCCCAGGAGCTGGGTGGGACATTCGGGCATATACACATACACATTGTGTAAATAATATTCTCAGAGATATTTTCCCGTAGCCCAAAACAGACTCTTAATACCACATCGAAAAAACAATAAATAAAAATAAATCATTCCATTGTCATAAGACCACTCTAAACATCTCATAACAATAAAATAACCATTCCATCAAAAATTAAACAAAAACATACCTTTTAAAACCAGTAAAGAAAAATTACTTTAATTATTTCTCGAATTATTTTTTTTCTTTTAATATTAATTT